>CM048754.1:97509131-97963107 GCA_026315105.1 Locusta migratoria
TTCCATATAAGACATCATTTGGAGTTTTAATTACATAATGTCGTAAAAATGTAGTTTCACAAAATTAAACTATTATCTCCGAAAGGTGGGCACTTTTTGGCAATGCAAACACTGTCACAATGAGGCAACAAAATAAATTTGGAAATAATTGACAGTATGTCTTAAGTTTAGGATCACCTTGTCAGGACTGAATGTGGACAATTGGGATTATAATTGCAAAGCAAGTGTGCTTTAAATAACATCGATTTATGTCTTTATAAATACAATGGTACATGAATTTATGAAAATTACTCATGCAATTCCTACTGTAAAAAATACGTTCCTTATCAGAACAGCAAACAGTTGCTCACTTGAAGCTTTATTCCATCTAAATGTATCGCTGAGACCTTGGAGGATACCTCAAAACTAGATGGA
This sequence comes from Locusta migratoria, assembly GCA_026315105.1. Taxonomy (NCBI): domain Eukaryota; kingdom Metazoa; phylum Arthropoda; class Insecta; order Orthoptera; family Acrididae; genus Locusta; species Locusta migratoria. The sequence goes on from CM048754.1 coordinate 97,509,546, forward strand.
AGACTGCTTGGGAAAAGTCTGACAAGTTTCCTAGTCTGTGTAGCTCTCAACTGCAAAATAAAACGAATGCAAGATCCACCAAATAAAAAGGCAACACAAAATGTTTATTGTATCAAGCAAATTGTGAGCTGCTCATAGACCGCATAGCACGAACACAGTGTGTGGAAAGTTACTTAAAAGTATAGCAAACGCGTGTGGCAAAAGATTTGTCTTATTTCAGTTGTACAGAAATAAAGAAATATCTGCATTTTCATAGAAAAAGCGACTTAGGGAAAAGGGACAGAAAAGAACGAACAGTAATATGTTAAGTCCATTTCGTAACTTTGTTCTTACACGATTTTACCGCTCTCACTCGTATAAAAACATTTCGTTTTTCAGTTTCCGGTTTCACTTGCCATTTCAGTTATTTAAACGTGTTTCGAATCTACGCACTTTATAAACGGTGCTACCTAGGTACGCGACTGTAATAAGGATTTCTCTGTAAAAACAATTGCTTTTCATCTACAGATTCAATCTGAATACACGCAACGAGCGTGAAACAAGTCAATGAAAAATAATTTTTCTTAAATGCAACAGAAACGCACATTCTCGTTTTCATTGAACTGAAGTACTTCTGCTGTACCGGGCCATGGAGTGGAGGAATGTGTTGAACTTTCTTCTCTACTCAAAGCTAAGTCAGCAATATTAATGCCACAGGAGTACAACATAGTACAGTACCTTGGCCGTTTTCCTCTTTCAGCATACGCACTGCTTGCTTGCGTGTCGATGAAGCAGCTGCCCCCTCCCTACGTCATCACCTGTGCGCCACTTGACCGTTACTAACACCACCAGTTAGCTGCGCAATTTTTTTTCTTTTCTGCCGCTGTGTAAAGATAGCGCCACGGACCCAAACTCAGAAATGCCAACCTGTCGCAAAACACATTACTTACAATCAGATTGCCTCCCATAAAAGTTATTTTGTGCCCACGACTGTATTTATGATATCTAAATGGCTGTTTTGCAGCAATCATTGTTATTTGCAAGAAATTGCAGATCTAGATTTCGGCAAGTAACTTGCTATTATAAATGCTAAATTAACAAGAAGTCACCGTCTGTGTAACATGAAATATAACATTGACAAATTAGAAAAGAGTCAACAAGACGTAGTTTACATAGCATACACTTTTTATATTATTATGTTATGCCTGTGCATTGTATAACCCTCCTAGATGGCCTGTAATACATTTTTTCCACAGTTAGATGCAATACTATTGGCAGTAAAGTGGGTTACAACTTGTGAAACGGAACTGTATGGAACAATGAACAAGATGCAACAATGTATAGTTTTAAAATAACGGTTTGTTTGTTTATGACTGTTTTTTTAACATCGTAAAATAATTAATACATTGTCAAAGTACATAAAGTAAAACTAAATGGGTGTTTTCGCAGTAATCAGTCGTTATTTGTAAGAACCTGCTTTATTTTGCATATCTAGATTTCGGCAAGTGACTTGCTGTTAACAATGCTAAATTAACAAGAAGTCATCGTCTGTATCATACATTATATGAAATATAACATTGACAAATTAGAAAAGAGTCAATAAGATGTACTTTACATAGCATACATTTTTTTTATGTTAGCATGTTATACATGTGCATTGTATCATCCTCATAGATGGTCTGTAATACATTGTTTTCCAAAGTTAGATGTAATGCTATTGCTAGTAAAGTGGGTTACAACTTGTGAAATGGAATTCTATGCAACAATGAACCGTAAATATACAGAAGTTACTACTTACAGTTATGGTAATCATACAGAGATATGTCAATGGCTGCTACATATTGGTAAGGAAAGATCTGTTGCATCCAGGGCCGTATTTAGGCAGGTGCAACATATGCAGCTGCACAGGGTGGCAAAATTTTGGGGCGGCAAAATGATTCCATCGAAAAAAAATTAAGTATTATTGTAATGTTAATTGAATCATTATTCAGAGTTTGAATTACGGCAATAACTATTGCAATACAGGTTGTTGTGTTGTAGCAGTGGCGTATCCATAGTTTTTACCCTAGATTCCGGGGGGGGGGGGGGGGGGGGGGACTTACAATAAATTACTGCACAGCAGCGTTGCATACCCTAAATATGCCCCTGATTGCGTCCCTCCTCGTAAACAGTTTTTCGATGTCGTGTTTACATGGCATAGCCTGAATCGGATTTCCTAGCCCACTTAATATAAGGAGGCTGAAAAACAGCTGATTCAGTTCCTGATTTCGTCAGCAAATCAAAATGTTCAAATATTTGTTAAGCTTAACGGACTTAACTGCGTGGTCATCAGTCCCTGTACTCTCAAACTACTTATGAACTACCTTACACTAAAACAACACAAACGTCCATGACCGAGGGGGGATTCGAACCCCCGACCGTAGCGGCCGTGCAGACTGTGACTGGCGCGCCGCAGACCGCTCGGCTACTGCGGCCGGGTATTTAGTCAGCACATTCGCTATTTTTCTTTATTTAAATACGCATATTTATGTCCACTCTAATATTTATACTTTTATTTCACATTAGATAATATCACTCGTTCAATATGTGGCGAAAATTCTTAACAAGAAAACACAATCTGACAAGCCAAGAACGCTTCGAAATCGGTTTTGTTTACATGGACACAAAAATCGATCGTGGAACTGGGAAACCGTTTTAGAGAAGCGGATTTCCAGAATCGATATTGGAGTGTTTACATGACCAACCAAAAGCGGAACTGGGAAATCGGTTTACGAAATCCGGTTTTGAGAGCCCATGTAAATGGGGTGATTGTTACACAAACAATTCCCAAAAAGTTGCGTTTTTCACAGTAACTTGGTCATTAAGTAGATTACGTCCCACGGATCTTTGGTGCCAAAAAATCTCAAGCTCTTCGTGCAGATCGGGAAATCTTCCCTTCTCACCCCTATGCATAAGGCGGCCAAGTTTTTCAAAACTCAATGCGGGACATTTCGAGGATGTGAAATAGAACAAGTGACTCATTGTGCCAGTCATTCTGAAACTAGGAAAGAATTATATGCGAGCAAAGTAGGCCTACTATTTTACTTTTAGAGTAACATATGAGACGTGAGTGACATTTTATTCTTAATTTTATATTTTTATTTACAGTTTGTAAATATTTTCTCATGCTGCAATTTTGAATTTTACTCTGGCAGTTTTTACATATTCTTTCTTCGTTACATTCTTTGCCCAAAGAATTATGTTTTGCAATTACCTTTCAGATTTTCGCCACACTTTATTCCCGAAGGAAGTAAAAGGAATGCTGATATTGTATTTGCAGGTCAGATTTTAAATACGTTTATACAAACCGATAAAATTACATCATGTTTGCCACCTTGAGCGCCGAAAAATATTCCATTACAGTTATTGAAACGTAGTTAAGAACGCACAGGAAATATGTCAAAAACAGAATTTTTAAATAATCAAATGAAGTACCAGCTTAAAACAAAAACAAGTTGCACTGTTACTGAATTTGTCATTTTGAAATAGTCAGATGATGTGTATTTTTTTCTTTTGTATTTAATGGAGAATACTGTCTTTTATTCGTAGAGGATGCATTGTGAAGTTGACTTGCAAGCAGGAAGACATAGCGTGCTGTACGCAAATAATTTAGGCTTTTGCTCTTAGACCAACAATTTTAAAATTACTGGAATGTGAGACATTTTCAGTAATCATCCCAATGCGGGTCAACGAGTCCCGCAGAATCCGGGACGGTTGGCCGCCGTACCTGTGCAGCACCTCACATTATTTGTGATGCTTGGTATCTGATGCTTTCTTTCAAGCAGATGGTCTGCCATGCTTGATCCCTCGCTTGCGTCTTTTCTCCCAAGCGCGATGTGTTCGGCAAAGCTAGTGTCCAGCTTCCTTCCAGTCTGCCCCACAGTCCGGGCAGTCAATCTTGTAGACACCTGGAGCGTGCACTGGATTAATTTTGTCTACACTGTGCGAAGCAAAGAGGCGAAGGGTGAACTGCGGAAGGAATATATAGAGGGCCTATACAAAGGAAATAAACTTGAAGGCAGTATTCTAGAAATGGAAGACGAAGTGGAGGAAGATGACATAGGAGATTTGACAGAGCGCTGAAGCACTTGAGTCGAAACAAGGCTCCTGGAGTAGATGATATTCCGTCTGAAATGCTGATGTCGTTAGGAGAGCCGGTCGTGAAAAAATTGTATCACCTGGTATGCAAGATGTATGAGACAGGGGAAATACCTCCCGACTTCAAGAAGAATATCGTAATTCCAATTCCAAAGAAAGCAAGTGCAGACAAGTGTGAAAATTACAGAACTATCACCTTATTAAGTCATGGGTGCAAAATACTAACACGAATTATTTACAGACGAATGGAAAAACTTGTGAAATCCAACCTCGGGGAAGACCAGTTTAGATTTAGGAGAAATATAGGAAAACGAGAAGCAATATTCACATTACGACTTATCTAAGAAGATAGGCTAAGGAACGGGAAACCTACGTTTTTAGCGTTTGTCGATTTGGAGAAAGATTTTGACAATGTCGACTGGAATACACTCTTCCAAGTTCTGAAGGTATCAGGGGTAAAATATAGACAGCGAAGAGTTATATTCAACCTATACAAAAACCAGACGGCGGTTATTAGAGTCGAAGTGCCAGAAATGGACGCAGAAGTTGGGAAGTGAGTAAGACACGGTTGTAGCCTTTCCCCAATGTTGTTCAATCTGTACATTGACCAGGCAGTGAAGGTATGGAAGGAGAAATTTGGAGAGAGCATTAAAGTGCAGGGAGAAGAAATAAAAACATTGCGGTTTGCCGATGACATAGTAATTCTGTCAGAGATCGCAAAAGATCTGGAAGAGCAATTGAATGGGATGGACAGTGTCTTGAAAGGAAGATATAAGATGAGGATTAACACGAGTAAAACGAAGATAATGGAATGCAAGGTCATAAAATCAGGCGATGCTGAAGGGATTAGGTAATGAGACAATAAAAGTAGTAGATGGATTTTGTTATTTAGGTAGCAAGATAACTTCTAAATTTGCTTTATAGGTAATGTCCGCCTTGAACAAACACAAATGATTTTTTATTTCTCCCATACATGTTTCGCTGGCGTTGCAGCATCATCAGTGGGATGTTTCAGTCATATTGTCTGTCTAATTAACAATGAAATAATTGTTACTTTTGTACATTAACAGTAAAACAGATAATTGTGAGCTTCTAATGGCCGAAGTACAGAAGATATAAAATGCAGAATGGCTATGGGAAGAAAAGCGTTTCTAAAGAAGCGAAACTTGTTAACATCCAATATCAATTTAAATATTAGGAATTTCCTTTCTGAAAGCATTTGTCTGGAGTATAGCATTGTATGGGAGTGAAACGTGGACGATAAGCAGTTCAGATAAAAAGATGATAGAAGCTTTTGAAATGTGGTGCTACAGACGAATGACGAAAATTAGATGGGTAGATCACGCAACTAATGAGGAGGTGCTTAACCGAATCGGGGAGAAAAGGAGTTTCTGGCATATCCTGACTAAGAGAAGGGATAGATTGGTTGGACACATTCTGAGACATCAAGGAATTGTCAACTTAGCATTAGAAGGAAGCGCGTGGGGTAAAAATCGTAGAGGGAGACCGATGGACGAATATAGTAAGCAGATTCAAAAGGATGTAGGTTGCCGAACGTATTCTCAGATGAAGAGACTTGCACAGGACAGGGTAGCGTGGAGAGCTGCATCAAACCAGTCTGCGGACTGAAGCCCATAACAACAACAACGTGCTTATGTTGCCTAAGTTGTTTGTGGTTGCAAAAGCTATTTTTACATTATACTTCTTGGAAACAGATGCGATTCTAGTGCTCATTTTACCACAATAGGGCAAATTAACGAACCTAGTGTTTTCTTTTAACACCACGATTTTGTTACAAGGGGCCACTTGGTTTTCGTATTTATTGGGCGATACTTCTGTATAGGTTGTTCACAAAGTATTGTGGATAGTTGTTAGCCATTATAGTCATTTCCTGGTCAAGTTCATCTTTTGAAAGGGAAATTTTGAAAACAGACTGATTGCAAAGTGAAAAAACGCCCTCTTATGTTGAATTGGATGGTCTGATGTAAAATCTAGAAAATTGTTTTTGCGAAAAATCCCAAATGAGGTTTTGCCGTTGTTGTTACAGATCTAAGAAATTTAAGGAATTGTTTGTTTCAACTTCACATGTGAATTTGCCGGCCGCGGTGGCCGAGGAGACTGAGGCGCTTCAGTTACGGTCTGCACGGCCACTACGGTCGGGGGTTCGAATCCCCCCTCGGGCATGGATATTTGTGCCGTCTTTAGTATACCGTAGTTCATAAGTAGTTTGTAAGTTTAGAGACTGATGACCCCGTAGTCAAGTCCCATAAGCTTAACAAACATTTGAACACATATGTGAATTTAATGTTTTCGTGTAAGTTATTGAAAATCGACTCTTTTAGTGCTGATGTCCTCATTGTTCAAATGTTTGTAAATCTATCGGACCAAACTGCGTGGTCAACACTCCGTAGCTTACAAACTACTTAAACCTAGGTAAACTAACCTAAGGACAAAACACACACCAATGCCACAGGGAGGACTCGAACCTCCGACGGAGAGCAACCGCGCGCTTCGCGGCGAGGCGCCTAGACCACGCGGCTACTCCACCGCGACTCGGCCATCTCCCTTTTGAGCACTGACGCAGCGATAGCCATCCAGTTATAACGTACTCTTCGCTGTGTACCGTAACAAACTTTAGGAAGACTCTAGTCGGTTCTAGGCGCCACGACAGGCACTGCGGGGCAGCTTCCGCCGGAGGTTCCAGTCCACCGGCCGAGAAAGGATGTGTGCGTGTGTTATCTACTAGGTTACGTTAGTTTCAGTTGATTTAAATAGTTTGTAAGTCTAGGGACCGATGACCGCTGTAGTTTCGTCCCACAGAATTACATACAAACTTTGAACATCTTCCTCTTGTTTCTTGGATTTCATCAAAATCGGAATAAAACTGGTGACTGGTGTCGAAGTCTGTCGTGAGGACCGGCCGCCATACACTCGAGGTGGCGAACCGCTCGTGAGAGATATGGTGTGCTGTCGCTCTCCTGTCATCTCGTGAGATTTCTGCCATCTTTCGGCTTAGTGATGGGACATCGGACAGCGATATATCGAAATATCGGATTCAGTTGCGCGATATTTTCAATCGATATTCACCTTGCATATATATATAGGTAATATCGATATTTTGTGGCGATATAATCGGAAATTTTATTTTTATTATCATTATCTTATAACTCAAAATAGAGAAATCTCAACTGTATTTTTGTGTTCAAAATGTTCAAACGTTTGTAGAGCTTATGGGACTCAACTACCGCGTCATCAGTCCCTAAACTTATAAACTACTTATGAACTAGCTACTATTCAGGACGGCACAAATATCCATGCCCGAGGGGGGATTCGAACCCCCGACCGTAGTGGCCGTGCAGACTGTGACTGACGCACCGGAGAAAGCTCGGCCACTGCGGCCGGCTGTATTTTTGTTTTAATGTACAAGTGTTTACAACATTACGACACAACCTACTACGTATTAGTGTCTTAGCAAATTTTGATTGTTGTCAGCTGTGTGTTTTCGTAATTTCTTTTCACTCCAAAGTACAGTTGGTAGAATTCTTTAAAATGTAATTCTCAGTTCACTGGTAATTCTTGAAACCTCTTTTGTTGGTGTTGTGCTGTTGTTATTCGCTCGTTCTGTATTTATTTTGTTGAGTTGTTGGTGTGAAGATGAAACAGAAATGCCTCTGAAAAGTGATGGAAGCATTTTAAATCACACGATAGTAGAAGTGTTACGTGCAATTATTGTGGGAAGATACTCCGCACTTCAGGTAACACCACAATCGTAAAAGCACATTTAAAGTCCCAACATCCAAATACTTTAGGTCATGGACGTCTGGCTACCGAATCAACGAAGAAACCAGTGTTAAAATCACCCCCTGATAGTGCAGCATTAAAAGATTGTAAGATTTCTGTATTTATAAAATAAGGTGTAATTAAAGCTCGTTTCTTTAAAAAAAATTTAAGAATTCATGAACCCACACCTCACTGTTTCAAATAACATGTAATATCGCAAGTTTTAAAGTGAATTTAAAAAGTAAATTTTTTGCATAGATATTTCTCATTTGATTTATCGGAGGTATCGATATTTTTCTTTGGATGTCCCATCGCTACTTCGGCCCTGTTGCTCTCTCTCGCACACACAGCTTACTGACAGAACTGGCCGGGCCTAGAGCTCCTAAAAACGCAGGCTGAATCGTCCACCATTTTTGGCCCAACATGGGCGCATCTGACAATGTTTATATTGGCGATGGTTGACCTATTCACGTAGTTTTCAACAACATTTCTAATGAAATGTATTTAATATTGCACACATAAGTGTACCGAAGAGTAACTAATGTGTATGGGCCTATAAAGATTTAGAATGCGCCTTTAATATAACAGAAAATCTTAACGTACCGGTAATATAACATAGCTTCTCGCCGGGCTGCAGTGGTTATGTTGGCACCAATGGTAATCACGGCAACTCAGATGACCAATAAATGTTTTTTCGTGACAACTTCAATTAAAACAATTTTTTTTTTTTTTCTGAACAGACAAGGGTACATACAAGAACCTGCCAACCATAGAGCAGGTACAGTATTAATTTTGCTGCGAGTGAAACGAGTAGTAAATTTTACTCAGTAGCTCGTGAAAAATATTAACGCAATTCTACACTTCATTGTTGATCTGTTGCCAACATAAGCACTGGAGCCCGGCGAGAAGCGTCGTAAAATTTTACCCAGTGCCATATTTTGGAGTGTGTTATTCGACTGTAAGAGATGCTTCGACCTTATATATCAGTAATTGTGTAAAGTATTATTCAGTATGTTGAAAACTACGTATAAATGCACCACAATAAATATTCCTATCCACTTCGAAAACTGCGAAAAACTTCATTAAGTCTCAAACATTCTACAACAAACTGCTCCAGTATCATTGACAGGGAGAAGTAATGCAATTGTACATAACTGACATGTTTATAGCTACATTTATTACATATACTTACAATACATAATTGAGCGCCAGGTCCTGGTTCCAGTTGCTTCTGCGACAATTTATAGCCCATCGTTTTCTTCGTTCTGGATTGCTGGGAAATTTGAAGACACGCACTCCTTTGCTGCAGTTCACAGCTGAGCAGTCACCCATAGTTTCCACAAATTCTTCAGTAAATTTGATTATAAACTCCCTTTCCGGTCGCGAGTCGTATATACCCACATACAACTGTCCTGCACATTGGGGCAAAAATGGCGGATAGTTCAGTTCGGATTATAGGAGCCTTATGGCCCGTTATAGTTATCTGTGGGTTGCCTGAACGTTACGTACAAAATGGGTTTCCGAAACAACAGTTACCGTCACAGCCGTAGTTACCGGTCCGTTAAAGATAAATGCGCGTTGGGGTTACCTACACGTTAACTTTAGTTTTAACTATGTCCGCTACGTAGCGCTAGTGGGCTTCCAAATGCAAGTCCAGAAGTTAATTAGCAGTAGCAATTTGTTCTTATGATTGGCTTCCGTATAATTTTCATACAATTTTTAAAATTTATGACGATGAAGAATGGAAATTCTTCAGATGACAAAACATTTGACTGTGTAATGAGGGAATTTCATATGCGTTTCAGAATAATAATAATAATAATAATAATAATAAATACTGGCCAATGACATTGCCGGGGTCAAACAGGGAAAAACGCGGAACACAAAATTCCGGGTTAAATTTTACATCGCGCTCGGCGGTCGCGAGAGATAATGTTGACAACGGGTGACGTATGCATTAGCTGTATCTCCCTCGCGATTGGTCAAGTGTCTGAGAGATAATTGCGAACATTATATCAAGCAATCGCCGACCTGGGTGTAAAATTTTTACCTTATTCCGAATCACAAAACAATGCTCTCATAATAAAACTTTCAATTACGCACAAAAATACTTTCCTTTGAAATAGTGTTCTGCCATGCAATTGCCATTACGATCGATCAGTGTTTCAAGTGATTAGTGTTTTATATTAAATCATGGGTGGACATAAATTGATTAGTTTAAATTGTAAAAAGTAATGTTACATTCACAGAACAATGGGAAGAGGAAAACTTTAATCTATGAAAATAGATGTCGACAACAGAAATAATACATATGATTTTTAATACTAACCCTGTCTTTGTTGTTGTTTGTCATACCGTTTCTTATTAAAACAGAATACAGCTCTTTGAACTGCCGTACCGTTCTCTCTCCTCTCTGACTTGATGAATTATAACCTTTGTGACATCTTCCCAAGCCTGTTGCTTTTCTAAAATAGTCGAGCCATCTGTCCTTTTATTTTCAATAATTGATTTCCTTTTTAAGACAAGGTCAGTCAAAAGGTTTTTCTCAAACAGAGTAAAATTTTTTCCTCGCTTGTCGCCCACTGCGTTTCAAAACAAACAAAACTTAATAATCGATAAAACTCGAGTAATTGCGAGTTTCGTTAGTAGTGGCATCTGTGAGCTGTTGAGACGTAGTATTAGCATCGACAGGAGGCGTAGTTACCGCGCCGTTAACTAACGATTGTTGAAAACAGCTACGGGAAACCCAAGGAAGTTATCTGGCATGTTCAATTTTAACGCGGCGGTAGCTAACGGTACGGTAACTGCAGCTTTACAGAAACCGGGCATTAGACGGGCACATTGCTGATTAAAATGACGCAACAGTTGCTCGCCAGTACCATTCGTAATGTAGACGCGACGTGGCGAGCCATCAGCTGCTGATCCCCTTACCTGGTGTTTACAGCTCTGGGTGGCCAATGAAATTGCCAGCTACAGCGTCGATTCCAATTCCTTCCATCACATCAACTGTAGCAGTAAAAAGGAAAAAAAGAATTTTCCATCTTTTAGCATAACATTGAAATCATGCAATAGTTTCAACTCTCAAACATGACCACACTTCAGCAACGGTAGAATGGTATGAACGTTTACAAAAATAACAGCAAACTAGTTGCATTAAATTGGTTTTTATTAAACATTGACCAGGTTGCGGCTAAATTAATTTTGCCTTCTTCAGAAGATGTCACACAGGCAGTGGCGCAGCCAGGATTTGCTTCTGGGAGACTTCAAATAACAAATTTTGGGTTCTGGTTTTTTGGAGGCAAATTTCTGAATCATTATCTCAAAAACTATGGAAGACACAGTTTTACCATTGTTACACTGGCTTATCAGGCGGAACCTGTACACAGAGGCGGAATCTCAAGGTGTACAACGGATTAGTCGTTTAGTAAGGGACTGTCAAAGTTGACCTTAATTTTGGGTCTCCAAATTTTCGCCTGACATTGAAAAGAAATTAAAATAGAGCTACTTGACCTTTACCCATGATAATATTATTTTTCAATTCTCTGCACAAAACGTATCTAGGAACCAAGATTTGAAAATGTGATGTACCTTAGCTGCTGAGAAATGAAAGCGCAAACTTGCCCGAAACTTCGTCAGGCACACGCGCTACGCATGACGCCCTTCCACAAAAGCTGCCCTGGAGCATCGACCACTTTAGATATCGGCCTAAAATTTTGTAAAACATCCTTTAAGGCCTTTAACAACATTCTGGTAAAATTTGAAAAAATAAGACAGTCGAGCTTCAACATTTGAAAAAAATTGGTGACTTGCCGTGGAATGACCCGAATGTGTAAAAATAAAGCCTTTTGAATTTATTAATCTATGACTTATTTGTACACTTTTTATAATTCAACCAATTATGCTACGAAAACAGTTGCACAAGACGTAAAATGAGTAGGCTCGCATTAATTTGAAAGTGGAAGAGGAGCAACGTGGTGGAAATGGAGTGTATATAATCAGTTCGTAAAATAATTAAGCAGCTTCTATGGCTACTAGTTACTGGTTACAGATGAATTAACATCAGACTCTATGTCATCAAACTTTCTTGTCTCGTAGACCCCTAGCCAACTCTTTCTGTCCTGTGTAGACCCCATGCCTTTTGTGTACATTTTTTACGAATTTGTAACTTCAAATGTGTTTTCCCGCCTGATATCGTGCTTGTGACTTTGATAACTTTAACTGTAAAAGCATGGAGCGAAAAATAAGAAAAAAGGCAAGGAAACGAGTTAAGTATTATACATTTATTGATGTAAATGAAGCAAATATATACTAAACAAATTGATAATTGACATATACAGGCTTTTAATGGGAGGGATGTGGGTCATGTCTATTTTTTTTTTTTTTAATTATCAATATTTCGTTTCATTTTTGTTCGATTCAGCCTTATACCTCCTCCTTCGTTGATTTCCGGCCTGTTTCTTCTTTTTCTAAGAAGATGGGCAACAGTGCTGAAACCCGTTTCCACCACGTATGAAGCTGGGAAAACTATCAAAAACTGTCCTGCGACAGTCCATAATAAAGGGTAAATAACAGGTAATCTCTCTCAGGAGCCAGAGTATTAAAAAGGATCATCCACTTACGTTTCTTTGATCGCTCTTTCAAATGTAATAAACGATTTAATTTTGTGCAGTAGCAGGGTGGCCACCGAACCTTGAAACCGGGAAAAAGCCTTGAATTTGAAAAAAAAAAAAAAAAAAAAAAAAAAAAAAAAAAAAAAAAAAAAAAGGAACGGGGAAAACCAGGAAAAAAACCTTGAATTTTAGCTAGAGACCGGGATTTTTAACCCATGAGATCTCGCGGCTTTGAGTTAAACGATTGTTCGCGTGTATAGTCTATTGCTCAAATTAGATGACCAGTTCGAAATGTAGTTAATAAGTGTAGTAAGTAATCCCTGTAGTTTTAGTAAGAAAAAAACCACAAAGTTTAATATTTAAAAGTAACAAAATGCCAGTCGTTTTAAAATTACGGTTAGCAAAATGCTCAGGTCGCTAGTGCCCGCGGATTAAGTAATATTCATCGCTTCATTTTTGTGTACAAAAACATTTTCAAATATATTTCTGGGTGTTTTAAAAAGTTTTATAATTACAGGTTACGTATTCCGTTATCTATTTCAGTATTTATCTCGAAGTGTTGTTAAACCACGCGACTCAGTTCCTCGCGATGTACGTCGAAGAGGCGCGATGTTATCGTAAGGCGCTACTACGAAATCGCAGCAAGAATGAAAGGCGATATTTATGTGTTCTAAATTTTTGCAATTTTCGTAATTGACCCCCCCCCCCCCCCAGTGATACTCATTAACACAGATCTCGTTTGTCTGATTCTGTGTTGAAAAATCTATTCACGGAAGCATTTTGTTGATTTTAACTATAAACTCCGTAAAAGTTGGTATTGTGATGCTTCGTTATCATAGGCGCCGACTACGGGTATGCTCGGTCGCTCAAGCATACCCCAAAATTTGAGTGGGTATGCTAGGCATACCCCACTGAAAATTTTGTTATCATTTTTTTCTTTACGTTATATTTCTTGACTGTAATTAAAATCGACTCTCTCCTCCCATTGATGGCCGGCTGGCTTTTGTAAGACACCTCTCTAAAAAGATTATTTTCAACAGGTATTTGAATTCGTAGGAATTAAAATGCACGTTCACATGTGAGTGAAGTGACCGTTATCTAATTAGTCCGAATGTTAATGGAATTCCGCTTGTTAAGTCAATATTGTAAACTGAAGGCGGCAACCTTTAATTGTATTAAATAACTAGAAATGAAGTGGGTTTGGTACGATACAATGAAAATGTTTACACTACAAATTTAATTCCCGGTATCTTTTGAGATAACCTTTTGACAACCACATATGTTACCAGTGAGTCGACATACTTGCTGCGAAGACTGCCCTATCCCTTCTAGCTAAAACATTCTGTAAACAGACAGTCCTCATAACAACTTGCGAAGGTCTTTGTGTTTTAATTGGAAGCTCTACAAAATTCTTCAAACGCAACACCTAGTAATAGATTTTTTTTTAATTTGAATTTTCAGGCTTCAACAATTTGTCAATTGAACTTAGTAGTTGGACCTTACTTTCTGCTCTTTTTGACCTGTGTCATCCGTGCATGGAAGTACGTCTTAACCCTTTCCCGCCCCTCATCTTTTCCTGTCCGTCTAGTCACAACCATTTGTTCAAAAATTGTAAATAGCATTGCAGGGCTTCCAATAATTCATTGTGACTAGATTGTATATCATTACCTCCAGGAAACAAAAAGCATTAGGCTTCAATGCATTGTCAATATATATATCGTTGCTTGATGTCTAATTTGGACTAAATGCAACAATACTTTCAAATAATTGTATCGAGGTAAAGGAAACAAAATAATTTAATAACTTTATTACTAAATAATTGTCTAATGTCTAAATTAGTCAACAGTTTGAAAATGTTATTAGTTACGATAAAGGAAACATGTCATCTTAGTCATCCAAAATTTCCTTCCAAAAACTAAAACTAATCAAAAATTCTGTCAAATGCACATTAATCCAATCATTATTTATAGATATACGCAACGAAATATTTTTGTTCATAAATCAATAAAATTTGGATTTAAAAGGGTTAATATCTAGCGTGCGAAAATCGTTAAAATGGATAAGTATATAGTGAAATACAAAATGACTTCGACATATAATAGTGATGGTGACGGTGATATGGAAACGATAGCGTGTTTTTGGCTTTGCTTTGTATTTATTTTTTTTTTTTTTCTTTAGAAATACCTGGGTACGCCGCTGAGCATGCCCCAATATTTTCAAAAGTCGGCACCTATCTTCCTTAGAAATAATTATTGACGATTCATGTGACTGAAGTGACATTGGTAATATATAAATAGTAAACACAGTCATCATGTATGTATTGTTGATGGCTGAACAGTTTATCATGCATCATCAATGAGGAGCCGCGGTAACAATAACGAGGATAATTACTTAGCGGACAAGGGTACATCGAGAACCTGTCAACCATAGAGCAGGAACAGCATTAATTATTCATTTTATGGTCAAAACAAAAGATTATTCCCCTCTTTATATGTTAATGGGTTTTCAAAAAGCATACGTACACGCAACGTCACCTAGTGAGCGCTGGCCGGGCGCGTATTAAATACGGTTCTAACATTGTTGATTGCGAGTTTCTGACATGTTAATTGTCCTCCAAAAAGATGTAAGTATAAATCTGTAATACGGTACGCGACTTTTGCGAAAAGGCAATTCCTTTCTGTTGTCATTTATTGCTTTAACAGCTGTCTTACAATAATACATTCAAAAATATCGTTAAATATATTTCGAGACTAACGCCATCTACAGCTTTCTGAGATGGAACAGAGTGAAACAATCGTTGCAGAGAACAATAGAGTGAAT
Organism: Locusta migratoria; assembly: GCA_026315105.1. Classification (NCBI taxonomy): domain Eukaryota; kingdom Metazoa; phylum Arthropoda; class Insecta; order Orthoptera; family Acrididae; genus Locusta; species Locusta migratoria. The sequence continues at coordinate 97,524,872 of CM048754.1, forward strand.
CCAAGTGTGAATCGACCTTACTGTGCCCGCACAGATGAACTAATTCAACGTGATTTAGAGTGAAGTGTTTGTCCTTCATGTCAAAACAGAGTATAACTCGATATCAGAGCTCATTCTAGACGGTTTATCCATGGGTTACATGTGATCCCAAATCACAAACGAATGCATTATGCTCTTTGTGCAACACAAAGATAAACATTTCTACAATGGGTAAGAGTGCATTGAACAGCCACGTAAGAAGCAAGAAACATAAACTTTTCATAAGCAAACGGAAGTCTGTTGCTTTCCACAATACATATTTCACTGTCTTTTTTAGTACTACAAAAATTTTTAAAATGAAAAATTCATTAAAACAAAATAATGTTTTCATTAAAATCTGCTGTTGAGTGTTATTTTACCAGATGACCGTTGAATGCAAATACCACACAGCTGTTGCTCTAGATATGTTTTTGCATTCCCCATTTCATCTCCTCGAAGTTCAAGAACTCGCCCACAACATTGTGCATTATTACGCATGCTGGCTCATTATCATTCATTGATCTTTTAGCTAGAGTTTTCCAGGGCAAAACTTATTTGACTGTATGGGCTCTGGAAACTGAAAATCATCATTGTTCATATCCTGAAGGTAAAGTAAATCATAGTATATGTATTGAGTTCTCGATCACTAGTTCATGAGATGTGACTGTATTTTAATGTATCAGGAAGTCTTGTATAAATGAACGGGCTATGTTGCATAAACGAATGCAATTCACATTAAAACGTACAGTATCCTCCAACTACTTGAACTCAACTTAGTCCATTAATACAGAGTGTAAATTTTAAGTTGACAAAACGGAATAACTCGGAAAAACAGTAGATATTAATGGTCCACTCCCATGAACCACAGACATTGCCGAGGTGGGGTGGCTTGCGTGCCTCAACGATACAGATTGCCGTACCGTAGGTGCAACCACAGCGGAGGGGTATCTGTGGAGAGGCCAGACAAACGTGTGGTTCCTGAAGAGGGGCAGCAGCCTTTTCAGTAGTTACAGGGGCAACAGTCTGGATGATTGACTGAGCTGGCCTTGTAACATCAGCTAATGTGGCTTTGCCACACAGCTACTGCGAACGGCTGAAAGCAAGGGGAAACTACAGCCGTTACCTTTCCCAAGGACATGCAGCTCTACTGTATGAACATATGATGATGGCATCCTCTCGGGTAAAATATTCCGGAGGTAAAATAGTCCCCCATTCGGATCTCCGGGCGGGGACTACTCAGGAGGATGTTGTCATCAGGAAAGACAATACTGGCATTCTACGGATCGGAGCGTGGAATGTTAGATCCCTTAATCGGGTAGGAAAATTAGAAAATTTAAAAAGGGAAATGGATAGGTTGAAGTTAGATATAGTGGGGATTAGTGAAGTTCGGTGGGAGGATGAACAGGATTTCTGGTCAGGCGAGTACAGGATTATAAATACAAAATCAATTGGGGGTATCACAGGAGTAGGATTGATAATGAATAAGAAAATAGGAATGCGGGTAAACTACTATCACCAGCACAGTGATCGCATTATCATTGTCAAGATAGATACGAAGCCAACACCGACAACAGTAGTACAAGTTTATATGCCAACTAGCTCTGCCAATGAAGAGGAAATCGAAGAAATATATGAGAGCTAAAGGAAATTATTCAGACAATTAAGGGAGGGGAAAACTTAATTGTTATGGGAGACTGGAATTCGGTAGTAGGACAAGGAAGGGAAGGGAAGATAGTAGGTGTATATGGTCTGGGCAAAAGGAATGAAAGAGGAAGCCGCCTGGTAGAATTTTGCACGGAACATAATTTCGTTATAACAAACACCTGGTTCAAGAATCACAAAAGAAGGTTGTATACGTGGAAGAGACCAGGAGACACCAGCTAGATTTTATAATGGTAATCATAGATTTCGGAACCAGGTTTTACAGTGTAAGTCATACCCAGGGGCAGTATAGGCTCTGACCATAACTTGTTGGTTATGAACTGTAGGCTGAAACTGAAGAAACTACAAAAAGGTAGGAAAATAAGGAGATGGGACCTGGATAAATTGAAGGACCCTGAGGTTCTTAAGAATTTCGTAGGGAGCTTTAGGCAACAATTGACAAAAACGGGGGAAAATAAAACAGTAGAGGAGGAATGGGTAAAATTGAGAGATGAAATAGTGAAGGTAGCAGAGGACAAAATAGGTAGGAAGGGAAGACCTACAAAAAATCCTTGGATATCATAGGAGATACTAAATTCAATCGATGAAAGGAGAAAATATAAAAATGCAGTAAATGAAACAGGCAAAATGGAGTACAGACGACTAAGAAATGAGATTGACAGGAAGTGCAAAATGGTTAAGCAGGAGTGGCTAGAAGGCAAATGCAAGGATGTATAAGAATGTATAAATAGGGGAAAAATAGATACAGCGTACAGGAAAATAAAAGAAACATTTGGAGATAAGAAAAACAGCTCTATGAATATCAAGGACACTGATGGAAAACCAGTTCACAGCAAAGAAGGGAAAGCTGAAAGGTGGAAAGAGTATATAGAGGGGCTCTACAAAGGAAATGAACTTCCAGACAATATTGTAGGAAGGAACGACGATGTAGATGAAGATGATATAGGAGATACTGTACTGAGAGAAGAATTTGACAGAGCCCTGAAAGACCCAAGTCGAAACAAGGCCCCTGGAGTAGATGATATTCCCTCAGAGCTACTGAAGTCTCTGGCAGAACCAGCCATGACAAAATTGTTTCACCTGGTGTGTAAGATGTATGAGACAGGTGAAGTATCCTCAGACTTTAAGAAAAAATGTTATAATCCCCATTGCAAAGAAAGTAGGTGCAGACAGGTGTGAAAACTACAGAACCATCAGTTTAATAAGTCATGGTTGCAAAATATTAACACGAATTATATACAGAAGGATGGAAAAACTGGTAGAAGCCGACCTCGGGGAAGTTCAGTTTGGGTTCAGGAGAAATGTAGGAACACGGGAGGCAATACTCACTTTACGGCTTATCCTAGAAGATAGATTAAGAAAAGGCAAACCTACATTTCTAGCTTTTGTAGATTTGGAGAAGGCTTTTGACAATGTTGATTGGAATAAACTCTTTCATGTCCTGAAGCAAGCAGGTGTAAAATATAGGGAGCGTATGGTTATTTACAACTTGTACAAAAACCAGACAGCGGTTGTCAGAGTTGAAGGGCATGAAAGGGATGCAGTGGTTGGAAAGGGAGTAAGACAGGTTTGTAGTCTTTCTCCATTGTTATTCAATTTGTACATTGAGAAAGCTATAAAGGAAAGAAAGGAGAAATTTGGAGAAGGAATTAAAGTTCAGGGTGAAGAATTAAAAACTTTGCGTTTTGCCGACGGCATAGTAATTATGTCAGATACAGCAAAGGGCCTGGAAGAACAATTGAACGGAATGGACAGTGTGCTGAAAGATGCATGTAAAATGAACATTAACAAGAGCAAAACTAGTGTAATGGAGTGCAGTGTAAGAAAATCAGTTGATGCTGAAGGAATTAGTTTGGAAAACGAAGGAATAAAGGAGGTAGATGAGTTTTGTTACTTGGGCAGTAAAATAACAAATGATGGTCGCAGTACTGAGGATATAAAATGCAGAATGGCAATGGGTAGAAAAGCGTTTTTGAAAAAGAGAAATTTGTTAACATCGAATATTGATTTAAGCCTAAGGAAGTCCTTTCTGAAGGCATTTGTGTGGAGTGTTGCCTTGTTCTGGAGTGAGACATGGACGATAAACAGTGCGGACAGGAAGAGGATAGAGGCTTTTGAAATATGGTGCTACAGAAGAATGCTGAAGATTAGGTGGGTGGATCGCGTAACTAATGAGGAGGTACTGAACAGAATTGGGGAGAAAAGCAATTTCTGGCATGTCTTGACTAAAAGAAGGGATAGATCGGTAGGACACATTCTTAGACATCAAGGAATTGTGAATTTAGCATTAGAGGGAAGTTTGTGGGGTATAAATCGCAGAGGAAGACCAAGAGATGGATACAGTAAGCAGATTCAGACAGATGTAGGTTGCCGTTCTTATGTGGAGATGAAGAGGCTTGCTCAGGATAGGGTATTGTGGAGAGCTGCATCAAACCAATCTCCGGACTGAAGACCACAACAACAACAATTAAAATGGTTTTCACCAGCATGTTGCCGCGGTGGAGTAGCCGAGCGGTCTAAAGCGTCTCGCTGCGGAGCGCGCGGTTGCTCGCCGTGGAGATTCGAGTCCTCCCTGGTGTATGGATGTGTGTGTATTGTCCTTATGTTACAGCGCTGTAATAGTAAGAAATACTTGCCATACTGGTGAAGAAATGTACTAAATAGGAAATAAAATAAATGAAAACCATATTCATGATACTTCAGAATGTTACCAAATGATGCCCAAAGTGATCCCTCCTTCTCCCCGCAGTGGACAGGGCAGTCTTCCAAAGTGATACCATAGTCCAGATTGTCCTTGTGTGAATACCAGTTATGGATTGCCAAAAAACACTCATATGAACTAGCCGGGAAGAAATGTACATCTGGTATCATTTGGTTTGGTTCTGAAGCATCATCAATATGATTAACCTTTATTTTCTTTCCTGGGTGGTACATTTATTCAGCAGTATGGCAAATAATTCTTACCATTACAGTGCAATATGTTGCCAATTTTACACCAGCCACCCACACCGCTCCCAAACTGTAGAGACAGTCCAAGTTTAGTATCATTTCCTAAGCCTCTGCCGTTCGTTCATAATTGTGAAAACCGTTGTTGAATATATACTGTTTTTCCCGCAAGTTATCTGGTTTGTCAACTTAAAATGTACACCCTTTACTATACATTGTGGGAGTGTCGAATCTGGGGTGGGGGGATTGGGCTCTAAGGAGCCGCATATCACCCAAAACAATGTGGAAAACCTCATAATATGAGTTTGTTCTTTTTAGATCAGTTTGAGGTACAATGCCACAATTTTTATGAGCCCCCTCCCCTCCCCAACACAAATCCTGGATTCGCCAGTGCTTGGTGTATATTACAACGTGACATGGTTCAACTTGGATGACACGTGTTTTAAAAATATGTAAGCAGTTGGTATAGTTGTTTGCTGACCCTTTTGAGCAAACTTAAATGTCCTGAAAACCTGGAAAATAACTATTTTTAACCTGGAAAAAACCTTGAATTTGAAAATGAAGATTTGGTGGCCACCCTGAGTAGGAACTATTACACAAAATGCAGAAAAACTGAAGAAGCCCACATTCCCCAGCCCAAAATATGTTAATATATCCCTTTATGAAGGCCGAAACAGCCGTGGTGGAGTAGCCGAGCGGTGTAAGGCGCCTCGTGGCGGAGCGCACGGTTGCTCGCCGTCGGAGGTTCGAGTCCTCCATGAGGCATGGGCGTGGTTGTAGTCCTTACGTTAGTTTACCTAGGTTTAAGTAGTTTGTAAGCTACGGACTGATGACCACGCAGTTTGGTCCGATAGATTTACAAACATTTGAATGACGAAACACTTGCTGGCCCTTCACGGGCAGCGTCCTATACTTATCCCACTCCTTTTTCTAAAAGGAAGCCGTCGGGTACATGGAGTTATTTTAGTAAATAAAGTGGAAGACTACAATCCGTACCATGCACTAATCTACAATACATTGACGATGGCTACGATGAACGATGATTTTACGTAGGTAACACTTAGGGTTGGCTGAGTGCATAAACATTCCGTAGACACACGAACTCAGACGACTTCCGCGTTAACAGAGGGACCATGTGAAAGTGCGTGGCCGCACTTTAGCAACAATGGTATCAACATTTAAATGTTCAAATGTTTGTAAAGCTTATGGGACTTAACTGCGGGGTCATCAGTCTCTAAACTTTTTTTTTTTTTTTTTTTTGCACCCTGAGGGGGTGGAGCGGCCTGTTTGAGGGCCAGCTCTGCCCTTTTCAGCCGAGGGTGTTACAGGTCATATTTACATAAATTTACTTTTAACAATTTACAATTTCAGTATTGCTCGTATATTGTCTGATTATACAAATTATAGCTACTACAATAAATATACAAACTTTCTTTTATTATTATTATTTTTTAATTAATTTTGACAAGATAAAATAAATTGGAAAAGAAAGTGACAAAGGATTGTAGGATTCCAAGAGAGAAGAGAGGTATTAGTGGAAAGTGGATGTTTTTGGTGGGTGTTGTTAGTATTTGTAATTTATGTGTATGTATGAGAGTGTGTGCGCGCGTGCATGTGTGTAGGGGCTATTGATTGTGTCTGTTTTGACGTTTGGTGAGGTGGTGTGGTGCGGGGAGATTTCCAGTCACGGGTTCCATAGTTGGGGCTAGCTCTGGGAATTCCGAGGAGGTGTTTTGGGCCACTGTACGCGCTGGTTGTATGTACTTGAATCTTGGTCTTCTCGTAAGTCTTGGTCGTATCGTTTGTAGGTCTTCCATGTCAGCTCGTTTGGTCACTATATGTCGTCCGTACCTTGCTCTCAGTTTGTGAACTACCTTATACTAAAGACGGCACAAACATCCATGCCCGAGGGGGGATTCGAACTCCCGACAGGGAACGGCCTCGCGCATCGTAGCATAGCGCCTCATTGCGCTCTGCCGCGGCGTATGAACATTTAGAAAAATAAGAGCCAACCAGTTGCATTAAATTGGTTTTTATTTAAGGTTGACCAGGGGTCGGCAAAATTAATTTGTCCTTCTTCAGAAGGTGTCACATTTGTAAAATCACATAAATACTGTTATAAAATAAAACATATAGCCAAATGCTCTAGTCAGCGGAACTCACAAGCCCTGTATACGTATGTGCCACTGCTCCACAGTTTTTTTTTTTTTTTTTTAGTTTTAGCATTTCCGTTTTTACATTTTATATTTTAACTGTTTACTTGGAGTAAAAGGTGCGCTCTATGTTCTCTTTTATAAGAACATTTATGTATCCTGAATGACGCTTTTCACTCTGCAGCGGAGTGTGCGTTAATATGAAACTTCCTGGCAAATTTAAATTGTGTGCCGGAACCGGGACTCGAACCTGGGACCTTTGTCTTTCGGGGGCAAGCGCTCTACCGACTTTTTTTTTATTTTAATTTTTTAATCCGACTGAGCTATCCCGACACGACTCACGATGCCGTCTCACAACTTTACTTCGGCCAGTACCTTGCCTCCTACTTTCCAAACTTCACAGAAGCTCTCCCGCGAAACATGTAAGACTAGCACTCCTGCATGAAAGGATATGGTGGAGACATAGCTCAGTCGGTAGAGCGCTTGCCCGCGAAAGGAAAAAGTCTCAGGTTCGAGTCTCGGTTCCGGCACACAATTTAAATCTGCCAGGAAGTTTCATATCAGCGCACATTCCGCTGCAGAGTGAAAAGTGTCATTCTGGATACATAAATGTTGTTATAAAAGAGAACATAGAGCGCAGCTTTTACTCCAAGTAAACAGTTAAAATATAAAATGTAAAAACTGAAATGCCAAAACTAAAAAACTGTGGAGCAGTGGCACATACGTATACAGGGCTTGTGAGTTCCGCTGACTAGAGCATTTGGCTATATGTTTTATTTTATAACAGTCTTTTCTGTGATTTCACCTATGTGACACCTTCTGAAGAAGGCCAAATTAATTTTGCCGAAACCTGGTCACGTTTAATAAAAACCATTTTAATGCAACTAGGCTTAATTGATGTTATTTTTCTACGATTTAATATCAAAAGTTTCTACAGTAGAAGTCCGATAGTCCGTCATCCAATAGTCCGGAACGCCCGATGGTCCGGCAACACGATGCAAGGCGCTTTGTTTTTGTTCTGATGAGCCGCTACTGCTGCAGTTAGGCTGACGTCACGACCGACTGTTCACACGAGGCGATTCGGTGCTTGGCCGGGACTACAATGTTCTGCCAGCGGTCGTCAATGACGCAGACCACATTGTTGGGATAGCTTACTCAGCACATCTGGGCTGTTACTTTGTTATACTGTACTGTGCAGATGTTCCTTTCATTGTTTGGATTGCCAGCAATTTTCTCGATATAAGTATGGTGACTGTCATATCATAGTGATCTGTGGAAGTTTTATTAACATTTAAGCAGTGAGAATGTTCTCGAAATCAAACCTTCTTCAGACTCTTAATTAGGACTTAGGAGTGAAGTGTAAGCACGCACTCTGACCATCAACAAGAAACTATAAATCAACAAACGCATGGAGAAAGGTGAAAATAGATATATTTTGATAACTAAATTTAATATTGGTTCGTCAACTATTTATGACATAAACAAAAGTATGAACTAATGAAATATGCTTCTCTATCGGAAACAACTGAAAAATTGGCTTCCAGATAAAATTAAAAAACCGGTACTGGGACAATTACGTTATTGTACTGTAACATTACTTTTATGTTGTTGCCTGTAAGCATTAATGTTAGACTCCGCGATTAAAAGATTAAGGATTTTTGTTAAAATTTCGATCATAGATAAAATCGAATAAAAATCTGATTAAATACTTTTGACAAGGGTGCATGAAATTAATACACGAAATGATTGAATAGATGAAATGGCGGAATACAGATTGGGGTTGAGGCAACACACAAAACTAAAGTTACAGAGAAAACTTACGGAAAGTACCCATAGTAGCTGATCACAGCAGCTGAAACTGTTAAGCTGTTGAATGGTTTAGATAAACTTTATGATACTTTCCGCAGTAAAATAATGTTCAGACTGTTCTTGTAAGTCTTGTTGACGGACCGTGTACTAAAGTTCGATAAGGTAAATAACAAACAGGAAAAATATCTAGCTACAGGACTTCGCGAAACTGTTAATACGAATGCAGGTTCTAAAAGGAAGAAAGGTAATGATTTAAAGTAACTGATAGGGATTTAATCAAGGCAATACACGAAGTGAAATAGATGGCGTCTGAATATCATGTTACGACGGAATATGGAGCTGAAAATCTCAAAGAAAATTAATAATTAATGAAGGATGGGTGGGACACTATTAAAAGAAAACAGGGTGAAGACATGGCTATCAACAAAAGACGGTATATTTTAAAGTAAAATGTAACAGCACTCGCACTTACACCACAAAGCAGTCTGCGTACATGTCCATACTTAATAAGTTCAAACAAGAGAGAGAATGATCGCGGTTCCGTCCTCTCGACACGCCGGAAGAAACGAAAGACGAGCGAAAAAACCTCACAGATAAAATATTTCGAGGAGGAGGGAAACACAGCGACAAGCGTCGCTGATCGATAAAAAAAATTAATTATGTAACGATACAGCAGTTTTCGATGTGTGACTTAGCCTAATCCAGCAGTAACACTTACTATATTGGTGTGGCAACCATATTGCATTTGCAAATTATTTTTTCAAATTCAAATGTTTGTAAATCTATCGGACCAAACTGCATGGTCATCAGTCTGTAGCTTACAAACTACTTACAGTAAGGTGAACTAACCTATGGACAACACACACACCCAAGCCCTAGGGGGGACTCGAAGCCGCGACGGCGAGTAACCGCGCGCTCCGCAGCGAGACGCCTTAGACCGCTCGGCTACTCCACCGCAGCTGTAAATTATTGATAAAGGAGGGACAAGTGAATATGTGAGTCGGGCCAGGAATCGAACCCTGGTCTCCCGCTTTGGGCCAGCGGTCGCGTTAACCACTTGGCTACCCGTGCTCGCCTCCCGTCCGTCTCAAATCCCCAGAAGTCGCACGCTATGGCTGTAGCGCCCCTATCTCTTACACTCGCCATTATGGATTCCCGTCCGAGGTCGAACGTATGACCGCATCTGCGGTGAAGTAATTGAAGCCAATGCCATCTTCGCTTGTGGTGTAAATACTTATTACATTGGTGTGGTGTCTGCTCTTTCGGACCGAAAGAGCAGGCACCACACGTGCTTCGCAGCCATATTGCGTTTATTGATAAAGGAAGGAAGGAGGATTATGAAAGAAAGGAATGACAGTGGCTGCATTAGGGCATTGAAATGAAGCAAAGGCGACAAGTGTAAATGTGAGCTGGGCCGGGAATCGAACCGGGCTCTCCCACTTCACGCCAGCGATCGCCTTAACCACTTGGCTACTCGTGCTTGCCTCCCGTCCGACTTCGCACGGGAATCCGTAACGGCGAGTGTTAAGAGGGCATGAACGATACGGGCGCTACAGTCATAGCGTGCGACTTGTGGGAATTTGAGTTTGGAGTGATCAGGATAATTTATTGTTTGACTAGCGACCCACCCCAGCTTTGCAGTGCTTTCCTACATCCAAGGACGAAAGCGGTAATCACGCCAATGTTCAAACATGGAAACAGAAAAGACTGCAACAACTATCGAGGTATCTCCTTAATTAGCGTTGTAGGCAAAATATTCTCAGGTATTGTTGAAAGGAGAGTGCGAGCATTAATTGAGGACAAGTTAGATGAAAATCAGTGTGGGTTTAGGCCTCTTAGAGGCTGTCAGGAGCAGATCTTTAGCTTATGGCAGGTAATGGAAAAGTGCTATGAGTGGAACAGGGAATTGTATCTATGTTTCATAGATCTGGAAAAGGCTTATGACCGTGTTCCTAGGGGGAAGCTACTGCCAGTTCTTCAAGATTATGGTATATAGGAGGCAAACTTCTGCAGGCAATTAAAGGGCTTTACGTAGACTGTCAGGCAGCAGTTAGAGTAGATGGCAAATTAAGCTCATGGTTCAGGGTAGTTTCAGGGGTAAGACAAGGCTGTAACCTGTCACCACTGTTGTTCATACTATTCATGGATCATATGTTGAAAACAGTAGACTAGCAGGGCGGGATTACAATAGGTCAAAACAAAATAAGCAGTCTCGCATATGCGGATGACTTAGTTGTAATGGCCGATTCGATTGAAAGGTTGCAAACTAATATTTAAGAGCTCGATCAGAGGTCCAAGGATTATGAAGATCAGCATCTCCAAAACGAAAGTAATGTCTGTGGGAAAGAGATTTAAACAGATTGAGTGCCAAATAGGAGGAACAAAGTTAGAACAGGTAGACAGTTTTAAGTACCTGGGATGTATTTTCTCACAGGATGGCAACATAACGAAAGAAATGGAATCGAGGTGCAGCAAAGCTAATGCAGTGAGTGCTCAGCTAAGATCTACTCTCTTCTGCAAGAAGGAAGTCAGTACCAAGACTAAGTTAGCAGTGCACCGCTCTATCTTTCGACCAACCTTGTTGTATGGGAGTGAGAGTTGGGTAGATACAGGTTACCTTATTCATAAGGTAGAGGTTACAGATATGCAAGTAACAAGAATGATTGCAGGTACTAATAGATGGGAACAATGGCAGGAGGGTGTCCATAATGAGGAAATCAAAGAAAAACTTGGAATGAACACTATAGATGAAGCAGTTAGAGCGAACAGACTGAGATGGTGGGGTCATGTTACACGCATGGGAGAAGCAAGGTTACCTAAAAGACTCATGAGCTCGGCAGCGGAGGGTAAGAGGAGTCGAGGTAGACCAAGAAGCAAGTACTCAGATTCGGTGCAGAATGATTTTGAAGTAAAAGGCATAACATCAGACGAGGCATCAATGTTAGCATTGAATAGGTGATCATGGAGGAATTTTATTACAGGTACTTTGCTCCAGACTGAACGCTGAAAGGCATAATCAGTCTCTAATGATGATGATGATGATTATTATTATTACTTCATCGTAAGGCCAGTGGACAGACTACATTTTTTTTTTTTTTTTTTTTTTTTTTTTTGGTGTGCCCATAGTTTCACATCCTGTTGACTGCGACATCATCAGCTCAGCATGAATATTCCAAGTTTAAGTCAGTAATAGTCTACATTGGTGTTTTGTCGATGAAAATGTCTGTGAATCGGATGTATTGCACTGCAATAATATTATATTACTATAGGCTGATATTAACAGGATATTACTATTTTAATTAGTCTCTCCTATTGGTATTGGAAAATACCCAACTACATTTAGTGACCGATAAATATGGAAATAACAGCATTAAAAATAGCAAGTTCTCCATTTTTATCAAGCTATTCTTCAGTTAATGCAGTGGTGCTGCTTAAAGTACTAGCGTCCCTTCTACAATGGCTCGTGTTAGACTGTACCACTACAGTTAGCTCTTTCTTCACTATAGTCGGCGGCCCAGTTTTCAGCCGTTCTTCGCATCCCATAATAGCCATTCTGTAGGCGCGTGGCTGGCCGTGAGTTACTCAATGTTTCCCCCACAGGCTCCACTGTTGGCACTCGGCCGTAGCTCCTCCCCTCCACACTTCCCCTGTCTATCTGCCTCTATGCGCGGAAGCGCCTTCTTACAGGGTGTCCAGAAAAGGGCTCCCTGATTTCAAAATTAAATATCTCGAAAACAAATATCGATAGAGGAATGCAGTAAACGGTATGAACATTGTGAAAGCTGTAAGAAGCTTATACAGAAGTTTGAAATAATAGTTTAACAATACTTATACTGATTGTCTGAATCAGAATGTAAGCAAACCAAAAATGGAACATTCCCTTTCGTACAGTCTCCATGCGCCCATTTCGTGCACTGTACACACTTTTCACTTGCTTTAGACTTGGAGTAAGACTCAATATGTGCCGCATATGCACTCGGAAAACGTGCCCCGTCGCCATATTCGGAACTATAACACTACGTCCACGAGTAACAGTGTAAGCTATTTACAAAACAAATGCACAATTACGTGATGAAAGAAACCCACTTTTAATGTGTGCAATGTCAAAATAATAAGTTTAACGCTACAATGTTTATTTTAAGTTTCAATAAAAACGCGAAAGTTTACTCACAAAGATGACGATAACAGCCCTGCCGACGCTGTGACTGCTGGTACAACACTGAAACATTCGTAAATGAAGCTTGCTTTGTTGCTACTTCCTACAGTATCGCCGGTGGTAACATCTAGCGGTTTGTTTCGAAAATAAACGGATTTGGAAAACTTGCCCCTATGGAAAATGTGCCCCGGTCTCCCCTATGTGAATAAGCAGAACTTGCGATTTTGGGGTTCCGAAAAGCCATATTGGTGTGAAGCAAAACCCCTGTATTCTCATAAAGTTACTGTGTGGGCTGCAGTATGCAGCAGAGGCATTATTAGCACTTTTTCTTTCGAGAAACGGTCACTGGTGCACGTTACGTTGCAATTTTGGAACAATTTGTCACCACACATCAAGAATTATAGGATCGACCAGGTACTGAATGGTTTATGCAAGATGGAGCCCGACCACATCAGACCGAACAAGTGTTTCGCTTTCTTGAGGAATACTTCGGGAATCGAGTCATTGCTTTGGAATATCCCAAATTTACTGGTGCAGCCATGGATTGGCCTTCATATTCGCCGGATTTGACTCCCTGTGACTTTTTTTTTTTGTGGGGTACAGTGAAAGACATGGTCTACCCGAAGCATCCCGCCACGCTGGACGAGCTTGAAAAAACGTTCAAATGTCTGTAAATCTATCGGACCAAACTGCGTGGTCATCAGTCCGTAGCTTACAAACTACTTAAACCTAGGTAAACTAACCTACGGACAAACACACACACCCATGCCACATGGAGGACTCGAACCTCCACGGCGAGCAACCATGCGCTCCGCAGCGTGGACGAGCTTGAATCGGCGATTTCTGTGGCATGTGAATCCATTTCGGTTGAGGCACTACGAAGTGTGTTGGCGAATTTCATTCTTTGTTTGCGCCACCTCTGTAGTGCCAATGGTGAACATTTTGAAAACATTGTGATGTGATTGTTTGCAAAGAGTGTTTTCATACGATTATTTCACTTACGTCTGCTGATATGAGCTGTACAGCGTACAGCACCATCTGTTAGCAACTTTTGTAACTATTATTTCAAACTGCTGTATAAACACACACCGTTTACTGCATTCCTCTATCGATCTTTGTTTTCGTGATATTTAATTTTGAAATCAGTGAGCTCTTTTCTGGACACCATGTATATGATGCCAGGTATAGGCATACTACTGTCATTCCAAGTGCCAGAAGGAAACTTTTAATTAATACATTAGAATATGGTGACCAGATTTCCAAAATCGAAATACAGGACACAAATTAGAAGCTGAAATGAAGCCACATTTTGTAAAAACTGTATCAGTAAAATGGATTTGAGTCCAAATATTTGATGCTCACTAAAGCTATACACATCACTTAAAAAGGAATAAAAATATGTTGAGTTACAAATGGTGTAAATGTTTCATTACTGTCAAATAATGGAAATACCTTAAAGGATTCAATAATACTTTGGAAAGGATAAGTTGCTACTCACCACAGAGATGTCCGATGATTTATTACTGTCAGGTGCAAACACAGTATGTCAATCTCATACAACAACATCTTTCATTAGAGCTGACAGATATTATTATTATTTACTCATCATCATAGGTTAGTGAAAATTAACATATGACGTATTCTCAACCTGAGTCTTAGTTATAATTATGTCTTTAGTACACCCAAAACTAAACCTCTTGTTTTCATCAGTTCATAAAGCACTGGTGTCAGATAAGACACTGTGCAAACCTAACTATAGGCTAAAATTTTTGCAACAGATACCATGATATGAAATGAGTTCAAAGAAATATTTTTCACCAAGAAAATATTTCTAAATTTGTGCCTTACCATTTGACATACACTTTTAACATTAATGACGTCTTACCGTTAGACCACTACACCAGTAACGGTAAGATGTCTGCCTAGTAAGCATTGACGTCCGGGTTCGATTCCTGGCCGCATCACGTATTTTAATTCTATGCTTCAGATTTATCATTATTGTCTTTGACATATATTCGAGATGAAAATCTGTCTCAGGGATTGTTTATTTGTATTAAATTGACTTTTAAAATTGTTCATGTAGTGCAATCCTTTGACTTGAGGGAATAGTATGTTTCGTTGCATAGACAGCTTTCCTCAGTCGGAAGGTGCTCACTTAATCATTTATGATGACACTATCCTCACATTTTGCAACAAAAAACTTCATACTTTATGACAAAGGTTTCTTCTAAAAAGATAGACCATGTGTGTTGCACAAGTCAAACCAACCTCCACTGTCAACTGAAACAGTAGTCTACTCCTATTCAATGTGCAAATAATTTCTTGCTTTGCTGTTGTTTTACAGAAATGTAAACTTGCCTTAATTCCGTCATTAAAAATACACATTCCTTTTGGTATATATGTGAAACAGTAATGCATCTAGTGACTCTAAATGGTTTAAAACGACAGATCTAAATGTTACGTCCTGAAGCAGTAACCAACTGCTTGCCATGTGAAAGCATTACTTAGTATTAAACAAATAACTTCATAAATTGTACCTCGTATACTTCGCTTTAACCAAGAATTGTATTTTCCGTTATCCTTTGGCTAAGATGACATATTAAGTTCTCCATTTTGTTATGGTGCATGCTACTTAAACACAATGTTTCAATGAAAAGTAGGACAAAATACATCATGGGACAATGGGTCACTTATTCTAAATAAGGGATGACCCTGTAAAAAATTGGATGTCTGGCACCCTATATTAGACTATGACATTAGTATATAAATATGGATTAAACACACTGAGGGTTGCATAAGCAATGTATCCATTGTGTTGAATAATATTATGTAGAAAATATCAACCAAAAAAAGCATATTCTGAAATATGGAACGGTTGAACACTTTCGCTGCGGCTGACACTTATAATCGTCTGCGCTCAATGTAGAATAGCATCAGTTGCAGCGAACGTGTTAAAGATGCCTGATATCCTATCACATGTTATTGCACTGTGATTTTCCCTTACATTTGCCCCATGCTCATAATGGAAGACAACTGGAGCTGATATGTGATTTTTCATTGGGAAGTGGATGCAGAGATATTTGCTGAAATTCAAAATGTTTGCGGGAGCAGAAGAGAACATGCTGGCCCACCAGACACGCAACGGGAGCCGACACCCAGATAGGAATGTGAAAGGCTCCACAGTAAACAAAAGCGCCCTGCTGTAAAAGCCAGGGCATGGGGCGACCGACTTCTACGAAGTGACTGCTCGAGAGTTCACTCGATGACAGTGGTCACCAGACTGTCAAATCAGCAAGGTGATACGCAATAAAATAGGCGACGGCCTATGTCCTCAGGCAGGTGACTGACCCTGAGGAAATGTCATCAACCACTCTCACGTCAAAACTGCATCACGCGCTGCTATAGGCTCTCCGGGAAAGTTTTTGGTATCACTCCGCATTTGACATCGAGTGGATATCCCGGGAGGTGCCGTAGACGGGTTTTTGTAACTGCCGACCCCTGTCGGACGCAGCAATTTTTGGGGGAGAATTTCATGTAAAGAAGCGTGCCTCGTGGCCAGGACAGTGAGGAGTGATTAGGTAGTACTGCTGTGAAGCTAGTTAGGTCGCAAATGCTTTGTTATCGGTCACACTTCATGTACAGCGTGCTCTCAAAAATGATGCGTTTCGGAATTACCATCATCAGATTAGCATCTCTTCCGTGCCGTGTGCACACGTGAACAGATGGAAGATTTTCTTCAATATACATACAAAAAACAGACTACCTGAGGTAGTCTGCTTTTGTATGTATATTGAAGAAAATCTTCCATCTGTTCACGTGTGCACATGGCACGGAAGAGATGCTAATCTGCCCTCAATAGTACTACCGCTGAAAGCGGTGCATGCGGCTCCATAATTTTTCGGGTTTTTCAGCAATCTGCTGTGCCACACTACATCAGCACACCAGGTGCCACAATGTCCCCCAGGTCGTATTGGTAATATGTTTACAGCCCAGCACAACATTTATTTTACTGGCTGTTTTCTGGAAATGTAATCTTGAGTACAATTATTTGATACCCATACACTGCCCATGTAGTATACAGAGCATGGAAGAAGTCTCTCCGAAGACTCCTCACGGTCCTGGCCACGAGGCACGCTTCTTTAGATGAAATTCTCCCCCCAAAAACAGCTGCGTCAAACAGGCGTCGGCAGTTACAAAAACCCGCCTACGGCACCTCCCGTGATATTCACTCGACGACAAATGCGGAGTGATACCAAAAACTTTCCTGCAGAGCCTATCGCAGCGCGTGATACAGTTTTGACGTGACAGTGGCCGATGGCATGACCTCGGTGTCAGTCACCTGCCTGAGGTCGTAGGCTGTCGCATTCTTTTTTGCGTATCACCGTACCGATTTGACAGTTTGGTGACCACTGTCATCGAGTGAACTCTGGAGCGGTCATTTCGTAGAAGTCGGTCACCCCGTACCCTAGCTTTTACGGCAGGTTGCGTTTGTTTACTGTGGAACCTCTCACATTCCTACTTCGGTGTCGGCCTCCCGTTGCATGTCGGGTGGGCTAGCGTGTTCTGTTCTGCTCCCACAAATATTTTACATTTCAGCAAATATCTCTGCATCCACTTCCCAATGAAAAATCACATATCAGCTCCAGTTGTCTTCCATTATGAGCATGGGGCAAATTTAGGGGGAAATCACAGTGCAATAACACGTGACAGGACATCAGGCATCTTTCAAACCTTTCCATATTTCAGTATATGCCTTTTTTGGTTGATATTTTCTACGTAATGTGATTCGACATAATGGATACATTTCTTATGCAACCCTCAGTGTGTTTAATTCATATTTATATACTAATGTCATAGTCTAATATAGGGTGACCAGACATCCAATTTTTTACAGGGTCATCCCTTATTCAGCATACGTGTCCCATTGTCCCAGGATGTATTTTGTCCCATTCATACTGCTTTGCTGACCCATCAAAACCCCAAGCATAGCCGAGTGTTATGCTTGTGTAACTTATTAATACTAATGGACTCTTAGTTTTCCTTGTCAAATCCCTTGTTCATTCCTCCTTTTGGTAACCAATGAATGAGTGCTGGCCTGACAGCACCAGATCTTGCCTCATAGTGCACTTTTTTGTCCCCCCCCCCCCCCCCAAATAATTTTGAGTAATGTGCTCCTTTTCTGATTGTAATAAACCTATAATTTTGACAATCTTTCTTTGATTTATAAGCCCATCATATTTAATATTCAGAAAGTGTGACTCGCACGTTTTTAATCATTTATATGCTGTAGTGGCAGCTCCCTCAGATCTGCCGGCAATCGGTCACTTTTCTTTTATTCAGTTGATATTAGGAGTGTACCTCCTATCAGCTCAGACAATGATAAACATACGAATTAGATGTCTTTTTAATGAGTCCACCACCATTCCCCGTCACAAAAATAATATTTCTTTTTCCACCTCATAGCACAAAACAGCAGAGGGGTGCGTTTCAGTCAAATAATGCCAGGATCCTTTCTCTCCTTCCAATATTAAATCAATTCACACACTACCATTGGCAAGTTTAAAAGTCAAAGAGTAAATAGTTTTTCCAAAGAATAAATATTGTCCCAGATTTCACAGTATATTCTACAAATCAATGAATATTTTGATCCAGTCACTACCAAACTTCACAGGTCCACCTATTGGGCTAATCTGAAGATATCATCTTGGAATCTATAGTACATTCTCTAATTCCAAAATTATCCAGGCTTCAACCTACGATAACTCCCTTTTTTCCACATCCAACAGTTCCTATCCCCTCTACCCTACACCTCTCCTGTTTTGTGTGCACATACTTTGTTTTGTTATACAGCGCAACCACCTGGCGCATATTTTTTCTGGAGGCAGCTGGCATGTCAGACCGCCAACGGCCGCGGGTGGAGTTGTTTGTGTCACATTCTTATGCACGTAAAACATGTGTCTCAGCCAACACAGTACTATGTGTTGTGTGACGGTATATATAGGGAAATGGTGAAAACCACTTATTCTATTCCCCAAAGAGTATTCACCTACGATTCTTATGTGCGCACAGAATCAGCATGTGAGGTACAGAAATTATTTTGTGATGAATTTCCCAATGTTTGTGTTCCTAATCAGAGTATGATTCATCAATTGGTGGCTAAATTTTGCAGAACGGGAACTGTTCCAGACAGAAAACATAAACAAGCGCGTCCAGTCCTCACCGATGAAACATTGAATAATGTTGGACAAGGTCTCCTAGAAAATCAGTTCGACGCCTTTCTCAGGAGACTGGAATTTCCTAAGCTGCTACTGAAGTTACAACCGTATAAAATAACCGCCGTACCAGAACTTAAACCAGGTGACCCTGCAAAAAGGCTGTGGTTATGTGAATGGGTGTGAAAAAGGTGCACGACTGAGAACTTGACCCAACTTAACTTTCTTTTTGGACAAATTGTGGTTCCACCTAAGTTGGTATGTTAATTCACAAAATAATCATTACTGGAGCCTGGAGTTCAGAAGAGACTAACTTAATTCATGAGCAGCCCCTGCACGACCAAAAAGTAGGAGTGTGGTGCACTGTTAGCGGCAAGGGAATAATAGGCCCTATATTTTTTCAGGAAACAATTAATAGTGACAGGTATGTTGAAAGCACATTGTGACCTTTTTTTTGCCTAATTAACTGAGAGAGAACGTGCTTTTGAGACATTTCAGCAATACTCTGCGATGGCACGTACAGCCAACTTATCATTACGGGAATTTGGTAATGTGTTTGGTGAAAGAATTATCACTAAGAACATTTGGCGACCTCGTTCTCCCGTTTTTACCCTGTGGGGAGCATTAAAAGAGATACTGTAGTGTACAAATCAAATCCCCACACTTTAGATGAAGTAAAATCAAACAATCGTCATGAAATCACTGCAATTTCTGAGAAGGAACTTCAGAGTGTAATGAGGAACTTCCTCAGCAGGTGTCAGAAATGCTCATACAACGAAGGGCGGCTGTTTCAGCACCTCCTTGCGTAATGCAGGTGAGTAATAAACTTTTCTTTCTAAGTGTTTGTCTTACATACGTCAGAAATAGCTTGCGTGCCAACCCGTATTAAAATTTAGCGTGGATGCCGGGCGGCGGAAACCGCAGCTGCCATCGCCAGCAAGTCGCACGCCGCAAAGGCGGTTGCCCTGAAGATTGCGCACCCTGTACTTCCCCCCTCACCCACCTCTCCACTCCATTCCTTAGCTGCATCTCGTTCCACTCATCTAATACGAACATGCTCTATAAGTAGAGGTCTGCGCAGATAAAAGTTATCTGCATATGCACCACATCCGCAAGGCCCATATTCGCAACTGCATCCGCGGCACTTTATCTGTATCCGCAAGTTTGTTATCTGCAATCCGCACATATTAAAGTTTTGAATGGGTAATAGTAATGGATAGCAGTATTTAAAAACCATGGTGTGTAATGATATAATTGTTGTTAGAGTGTCATTTCTGCAACAACTTAACTAATTTTGACTTCTTGTATCATGGTAACTGTTCTATATCTACTCCAAAACAGGCTAATTCAAACAGAAAGACATTGGCATTTTGGAGCCCATGTGCTCGGAGCACTACGTCAGCTGTTTAATACAGGCATCTTCTTTATATAAAAAGGTTCTTTCAGAGTCTTACGAAAGGGACATTTTATTTTCCCCACATTAATGCACAAAAGGTTATGTGACACAAAGTAAAGCATGTTATTTCAAGTGTTAAAACTGCAGTCTACTTCTAATTGGTAACTGTCAGCAAAAAGAGACAAGTCGGCTGCAACTACGGCCAGCCTAACATTGAGTACATTCCTAAATACGTTACTTTCACTGTACACCATATTTGATTATTAAAGTTGCTCTAAAATGCTTTTGTCAATCTTTATTACTTCCATCACTATTTATCCGATACATATGTTTCTATATTTGTTCATATTTTATGCGCAGCTGTACCATTCATTCGGTTGCAATGAAACTTTGTCAACATATTGCTAGCACTTTCGCAATGGTTATGGACATAATTAAATGACTGTAAGACACATAATTCAGGAGATATGCCCCCACATCAATAAGAAACTGTGCCGTCTCAAAAAACCCAGATCCACACAAGGGTAAAATGTCTTTGCTGAGCAGATTGATAAGTTTTTCTATTGCGGTTGTCTTCAAATTTGCAGAACTTCAGGAACTTTTGCATCTGTCTTGGTATTCAAATAAGTAATTATGGTACTGTGTCACACGAATGTTTCAGCAAATTTGATGTTCCACTTTTGTGTCCAGGGTAAGAATATACTTTTTTACACGCGAAACAGGACACTATATCATTGATCTTTCCCTTGCCATCAAACACGTATTCAATTTTTTTCCAAACTGACGATTTCAATTTGTCTTTTGTCACTGAAGTCAAAATCACCTGTTTTCACTTTACAGAATATAGTATCCATTCATGTCGTGTTCATTTTAAGAAAGAACTGTCACTGTATTTACTACGATATATATTGTGACTTGGTCACTATAAAGGGCTAACTGAAGGTAATGGAAATTTGGCATGGCACCTTTGGTGGGCAGTGGACCAGTTTGCTACCCAGAAAGTGTAATGTGCTGTGAGTACATAGAAAGAAAGATCCTTTATCATTTAGCTACACTATAGCAGATCAGCAACTGGAAGCAGTTAATTCCATAAACTATCTGGGAGTAGGCATTAGGAGTCATTTAAAATGGAACGACCATATAAAATCAATCGTCGGTAAAGCAGATGCCGTACAGATTTATTGGAAGAATGCTAAGGAAATACAGCCCAAAAACAAAGGAAGTAGGTTACAGTACACTTGTTTGCCCACAGCTAGAATACTGCTCACTGGTGTGGGATCCGTACCAGGTGGGGGTTGATAGAGGAAGTAGAGAAGATCCAATGGAGAGCAGCATGTTTTATTACAGGATCATTTGGTAATCACGAAAGTGTTACGGAGATGATCGATAAATTTCAGTGGCAGACTCTGCAAGAGAGATGCTCTGTTGCTTCATATGGGCTTTTGTCGAAGTTTCGAGGAGTCGAGCAGTATACTGCTCCCTGCTATGTATATCTCGCAAAGAGATTGTTAAGATAAAATCAGAGAGATTAGAGCCCACAG
The DNA here is from genome assembly GCA_026315105.1 of Locusta migratoria. NCBI lineage: Eukaryota > Metazoa > Arthropoda > Insecta > Orthoptera > Acrididae > Locusta > Locusta migratoria. The sequence goes on from CM048754.1 coordinate 97,546,765, forward strand.
AGAGGCTCAAACTAAAATCACTATTCTATCACCTTGAGATACCCAAAGCTTTGTTATTTAATTTATGTAAATATAATTGGGCCTATTCAAGACAGAAGCTGCCGCCAGAATCTGTCTGTTTCAGATTCTGGTAGAGACTGCAGCAGCGAGTAGGCAAAGAAGCCATTTATACACAGCCAAACAAGTCCCAGGATATAAATTCCACGGTTAAACAGTGGACATAGTTATTGAAACAAAAGACTGTATAATTCATTATTCTGACGCTGAATGTCAAGCGTGTATAATTTGCTGGATATTAATCTGTATAGTTATCACTATAATAAATAGTGGATTTTAAAGTTACTTCTTCACTTTAAAGTTTGTTCAGTAACATACTTCAAGAGAATATTATATAAATATGTGTTTATGACAATCTCAACTAAAGAAGAAAACTGATAGAGGCACAACTTAAGTTGGACTCCTCTCCTGAATATGGTTTCTACTAATGATTATTACAATCAAGTAAGACTAAATCTTCAGTAAGGAAGATATATTTCTATTCAGTCTACACCAACTTGTGCTAGGCTGAACTGTATATAAAGAACTGTTACATTGGTTAAAAATACTAGGCTATTTGCATCACAGAAGCCAACACGTGTAATAGTTCGAGGCATACCAACAACAACAACAACAACAACACCGACAATCTTTATTTCTGCAAACAATACGTGACTAGAATAGGAGGTAATCGAGGTACCCTCCGCCACACACCGTTGAGTATGGATGTAGATGTAGAAAGCACTCAAATGACTGCAGAGAGACATCCGCGCAAACGGACTAGGTGCAGGTCCCTCGGGTACAGCTGTCAGCTGTGGCCAGGGGATGAGGACAACAGACTTCCGCTCTACCGGGGCCCTGCGAGGTTTCCGAGAATGTCCACAGGCTAACGCTTTGACAGACGCACTGGGCAGATACCTCGCTCTTTATCCCCATATGACACGCAGATAGCCGCATAGCTCACAATTTTATCCACAAAGTAAGAAATACTGCGGATATCCGCATCCGCGCGTGCCTCTATCTATGAGGCTGTGCTGTATACGAACACACCACTGTGATGCAAACTTCCTATACCCCCATCCCCTTCCATATTTCCTCAATGCAGGGCGTGATTCGAAGTGTGGCAGCTGGAGATGATGGTTATTTGACTGTGCTGTGTGCCTGTGTGATTGCATGAATATTCTTTATTCTGAAGAAGGCCACGGCTGATAGCTTAAGTGTTGTATGTGTGTGTATTTTTTATGTGCACGTCACAGCTTGTCATTACGTCATTTCGTTGAGTTGTAAACTTTGCTTGTTTTTACAGATATAGATTTACTACAGTTTCTATGGTGAAAGATTCATTAACTTTATTATTTAGTTTTTCTCACTGAAATCAGGGTGGCTGTGAGGTGTGGTACAATTACCAATATTTTGGCATTTCTGCACACGGCGTTCATCAGGGTGACCGATAGTAGCGAAAATATCAACAGTTTTACCTCATCAGAGAGCAAAAATAATTAAGGATGTACTAGATACTTACCACAGAAAATAAGTGTAATATAATACACTTAGGAACAGAACACTTTATTAAGTTAAGAGCACATTTTTCTTTGTTTCTTTCTTTTTGTTCTGAATACAAATGAAATAGTAAGCACTAGAAAAATAGTATACTTCTATTTAAAAATCATTTGTTTGTACATTTCATTGCAATTAATAATAGACAAAAAAGTGAGAACAGTAAGTTCTAAGAGTAAATTCCATTATGGAAGAAACAAGAAACAGTGCATGGGTTCTAACAAAGCATATTATCATCACACAAAATTACAAAAAACAGAATTTGAGAAACACAATAAATGGTCCCAGGATCAATATTCAACAGATTATTAAAAAAAAGTCTTAACTTGGTACTAAAAACAACAAAACGTTCGTACCTGATGATTTTAAAAATATATTATTAATGGTAACTGGCAAGATATCACTGTAAAAAGAGACTTCCGACAATGGTAACAATTATTATGAACATGATGAGACTACTGCTAAAGGTATAACAACAGCCTTGTTAAAAATGACAGATCTGTAAAAACTCAACAATTTTTATTTTCGTACACATAAATATAACCTGTCTTCTGTCTTTTTGTGGTAGATAATGTGGCTTCACATATCTCTTTCACCATTTTATCATTGTATGAATACCACTTTTTGGTGCTCGCGTGGTACACATCACAAACATAATGACCTGTATTGAGGAAAACATAGTATTAGTAACAATCTTAGCATTTGTATGAGAAATTCTCTCTCTCTCTCTCTCTCTCTCTCTCTCTCTCACACACACACACACACACACACACACACACACACACACACACGTTCACCAACTGATGAATGGCGCATGGAATCACTTAACGGAAAACACATTCATAGTGCTTTTAGCAGCTCGTTTTCTAGCAAAAGTACACAAATTAACACACACACAAACTTTCACAAAATACTGCATTATACTATACAGAATGCCCCCCCCCCCGGGGCCTCACGGTTCTTTCATGAGGAAGTGCGAGGTAATACGGGGCCCTCGAGCTAATGGCGTCTTTCTCCCTTCTGGACTGCATTTCTTTTCCCTCCCCCTCCTTTCCTATCCTCACTGCTTCCCCTCCTCACCACGAAATCGAAAACCTCAGCGGTTTGGTCCCCCTATCCCAAACAAACAAACAACCCACAACAAAAGAAACTAACAAAACAATGGGACAACAAAGAACTTTGGGCTAATCATTCAAATTTCCATTATTGGTAGTAGGTCAAATAGTTAACCCTTTGTTTGGCACACACAGAAATCACAAGAAGAACGTGTAGGGCCATATAAATAGATTTATAAGATTTTTTTAATTATGGAAAGTCCAGGTTGGAATTAATAATATAGTAGGACAGTTTACAACTCACCGCAAAGACATGGAGATGAGCTGCAACAGGCACATACAAAAGACACACACATACACCACTTTCAGCAAGTAAATCGGGGACAGGGACTCGCCACAGAGTGCGATTCGAAGTGCGGCAGCCGGAGATGACTGTTGTGTGCCTGTGTGATTGCGTGAGTGTCCTATTTTCTGAAGAAGGCCATGGCCGATAGCTGAAAGTGTAATACGTGTGTGTCTTTTGTATGTGCCTGTCGCAGCTCGTCGCCACGTCTTTGCGGTGAATTGTTAACTGTCCTTACTATATTATTAATTCCAGCCTGGACTTTCCATTATTATATAGATAGAATTGTCTTTCATACAGGGTGATTATAATTAGTTTCAAAACAATGTGAAAATAACGCTGCTGGTCAGAATGACAGCAAATTGCAATGAAATATTATCAGAGAAGGACAAAAATATATGGCAGAATAAAAATAAGTGCGAAAATTGATCAATAGATGGTGCTGTGTGTGTCAAAATATGTAAATGTAAACATGTCATGCACATGACCCATTGAAGTTGGTATAAACTAGGGATGAGAAAAACCAACTGGTCAAAACTGATACTGGTATTTTAATACTGAATAACGTTTTTTTTTCTGTAATTATTTGGTGTTGATGTAAATGATTTTTGTAGTTATTGCCATAACAGGGTAAAAACATAAGTATAACTACTTTCTGTAGTACTGGTACTAAAAGCATTTTGTTTATTCCTAAAATTTCCCCAGCTGTGAAATATTAGGTTATTAGGAAATGTGATCAGTGATAATTTAAGAACAATCCCGAGTCAGATACGAGCAACAAACTCACAGCATAAGCATTGGTACAGTTGTTGCCTTGTGGTGTGGCCTATTAGAAGATGTGTATGCAAGTGCTGTGTGCAAGACTATCCTCCATCTGATCGTATGTCAATTCCTCGCAGGACATTGGTTGCATTTTAAATGGAACTATCCCTATTCTGGACGTATTTTGCAAAGTGTGGTAGCAGTGAGGGTCAATGATCCATTCAGCTTAAAAGGCTGAAAACGGGTGGAGTTACTACAAACTTGCGGTATCGTTTAAGGAGAAAGCATTCACAAAGTTCGTTGGAAGAGAAGGTAAATTTCATTCATATTTCTATGATGTTACTGATGTAGAGCCTACTATAAGATTGCAGTAATAATCAAGACCTTAATTTCTTGATTGCTTCAGGGTACAAAATTGAAAACAATTGAAAGTAACAATGTAGGATCACCAAGAACAGAATGTTGTTACCTCCATCTCATGTTGGTTAAAACTTTAAACAGGAAAAAGATGATCTGTTGCCTGTGTCTAGATTATATGCCTGTAGCTGTTGTAGCCTTTTGAAACATCTAACTTAACACAAAAGACAGAATTTGCCAACATCAGTTTCCACCCTTTAGTTCTGACTATATGCAGTACCCAAATAGTGATGTGATTCTCGATTACAACACAATTTTTCAGTCGAGATTAAAAATCGATAGGAGAATAATGGAAATTTTTTTGTAGTATTCAATCCCTCACTACTTTTTTTATATAAGCAATGGATGGTAGACTGTCTAAGTTCCGTTTCATTCCTATTTTACCAGATATTATGATTCTACATACCTTGAAGAAAAGTATAATGTAAAAGTCTGTGGAAGTCTTAACTTTTCACTTCTACATTTCTTACTGAAAATAATACCAATAAAAAAAATTGAAAACCAGTTACTTAAAAAACCAGTTATCTTGAGCAATTTTTACAGTAAGGTTAAACTGGAGACAAAAAAAAGTATAATGGAAAACCAGTCATTTCAGCCATCCCTAGTATATACACGCTGGTACACGGATTTTTCTCATTTCACATCTGAGACATTTGCCACGACTGTCTCAATACAGCATCGCATTCTGCTTGTAGAGCTGTTTTACAAGAATGATTACTGTGCACGTGTCGCTCTGCAGAAGTTCCAGACACTGGAAAAAAGGTGTCGGTCCAATAACTGCTGTGGGTCTGGCGAAAATATTTCATAAATTCGAAAAGACAGGTTCCTTTGGTGTGGAGGAAAGAAATTGATTTGACGTCAGTGGAAGAAGTGGCCGGAGCAATGCAGGAAAAGTTGAGTGGTGGTGTGCAAACATGTAGTGTAGAGAGAATTGCCAAACAATGGACAAATCTGTGAGTATGGTGTGTAAAATTTTACAAGAAATCCTTTTCTATCCATTCAAAATTACCCATGTGCACGAGTCGACTCTTGTTGACGTACCAGAGAATTGCGCTTCGGAATTTCTCGTTTGCACGGAAGTGGGCTACGAATGGCCATGGGAGGTTTTGTGGACAGACGAAGCTCGTTTCCGTATGACGGGACATCTCAATACACGACTGTTGAATATAGGCAACAGAAAATCCACTAGCAAATCAAACAGTACTGCTTCATCCTGAAAAGGTCACTGGGTGGTGCGGGTTTACGGCATTATTTATCATAAGGCCACATTTTTTAAAAGAAACAGGTGCTTCTGGTCCCGTTATCTGTGCCATCTCCGGTAAGCGCTATGAGTCTTTTTTTGTACAATCGCATTCTTACAGCTCTCCAACAGCCTGAATGTGTGGTGGGGATCATTTCTTATGCAAGATGACGCACTGCCAAACATTGCTGCTGACGTGCCATTTGGGAAATGCTAGGATTATTAGCTGCTATTTCCCTTCAGCCTGGCCGTCCTGATCAGCTGATCTTAACCAGTGTGGCACGCGCGCACGCACGCACAGAGAGAGAGAGAGAGAGAGAGAGAGAGAGAGAGAGAGAGAGAGAGAGAGAGAGAGCGCCTTAACAAAGCACAGTACTTACCACTGGAAACAGAGAAGCCGGAGTGGTGAATTATAGCTATCAACTTATAGTCCCCTCTAGCAACTCTGAGACTCTGAAACAAACCAAAAGTTATATTACTTATTTACTATTTTGTCATTAAATGACATCAAGCCATAAATGCAGTATGTCAATAGATATTATCGAAACAAAACATGATATTAAATATGAAACTTGCCTATTTATTTAGCTGTATTTCACAAAAGAATGACCATAACCTCAGGTTCTTTCTCACAACACTCATACGATAAACAGAGGTTGTCTCGATGCAGTCGTGTCATTCAAATATCTAGGCATAACATTGCAGAGTGATATGAAGTGGAATGAACATATTAGGACAGTTGTCATTAAGGCGGATAGCCGACTTCAGTTTATTGGGAGAAATTTGGGAAGATGTACTTCATCGGTGAAGGAGACCGTGTATAAACGCTTGTACAACCACGTCTTGAGTATTGCTCAAGGGTTCGGGACCCACAGCAGATCAGTTTAAAGGAAGACATAGAAGCAGTTCAGAGGCGAGCAGCTAAGTTTGTTACTGGTAGGTTTGACCAGTGCACGATGTCACGGAAATGCTCTGGGTCTCAAATGAGGATCACTGGAGGAAAGACGATGTTCTTTTCGAGAAATTCTGTTGAGAAAATTCAGCAGGCTGGAATTTGAAGCTGAGTGTAGAACGATCTTCCGCCTACTGACATTTCGCATAATGATCACAAATACAAGATAAGAGAAATTAGGGTTCGTACGGAGGCATATAGACATTTTTTCCCCATTCTATTTGGGAGTGGATTATGAAGTATATATGTGGATATAGAAGTATAGTCAACACAAGATAGACAGGAGCACATTTCACATGTACTGCACCCATTCGTATAGAATCTGCTTCAACTGGCACTGGCGCTCAGAAACACTTATTGTATGAAATACAAGGGTCACAACAGATGGTGCAAATTTGCATCAATAGACATTAAGGGGTTAAGTACAGGGCAGAGGGTGTTTAGCATTGTACTGTTCTTGTGCATTCCTCCAATTCCCATCATTTATGGATTGCAGTAAAAATGGCTGCTTCTCTGCCTCAGTACATACTGTAATTAACCTATCTTGACTTCATGATTGCTATGAAACCAATTTGTGGTACATGTGCCAATTTTTTGAAAACTTCCACAAGTCTCTTCCATAACACAAACACACCTTTGACCATTAGTGGTATCCTTCTTGTGTATATTAACTGTCCACTGTTGGTTCTACTTGGTAACAGTCCAATATTATAAGACAAAATGCACAAATAAGTCCTTTGCAGACATCCAGCATTTTCTCGTTATCTTGTCAAGGAGCCCAAATGTACCACAGACCTTACCTTACCATGCAAATGAAATCATCCTCTATAAGTAGTTACAATCAGATACATGTGTGTCTAAAATTAAAGCAACAAAGCAATTTGCAGGGTGGAATTCAACAATATAATGGGGATAGTATGCAAACTGCAAGGCATTCTTTAAGCTGCAACAGGCACCTGAAAAAGACACTCATACACACGTAACTTAGATTTCACCCACTAGCCTTTGTCAGAAATGAGAAACATACTATTGTACGTACAATCAGACATGCACACTTCACAGACACACAACCATCATCTACAGCTGTTGTGTAAGTTGCATACTATCCTCATCATATTATTAAAGCAACAAACCACTATTTTCCTGTTCTCGGTCAACTTCAAGATATAATCAAACTAACCCTCAACACATGTCAGTTCAGTAGTGTTCCACTTGGAAGATGATGTTCTGGTCAGCATACAAGCATGCTCACAGAGATGCCAGAGCACCTATTAAATGAGGTAGTGTGTTTGCTGGGTATTCCCACACACAAACGTAGTGTGAACTAGAGATGGGTCATTTGTGAATGAACGAGTCCAAAGGAACAGTTCACGAAAGTGAACTCGAGGACCGAGGAACTACAGACAATTCCCCTCGGTCCCAGTCCGCAATGCCAGAACGGTTGCAGCGACTTCTAGTGCCGCGCGGCCATTCTATTCTAAGAAAGCCACACAGTTGGTGCCAGTCTGGTCTGTTTCAGTTCCAGCAGAATATTGAGCTAACTTCCATTTTGTTCAATGTGCTCAGCCATTCTCATTTTGTTTCCGACTGTTTTTGATCTTTGAATTTTGGACTACTGACTTTTTACATGTTCTGTTTAGTGTCCAGTAATTTACATTTTATAAGTCTTTTATAATTTTGTAACTAACTGCACATAGAAATTATGTTCTATGAAATGTAGACCTTTCACGTGCAACATAAAGGGTAATCTGCTTAATTATTACAAATTTGTAACAACAGCAAGAGAGATAATTCTTGCAAGTTAATTTTTTAAACTATTATTCATAAATTTTTAGATTTCATATCCTTCATTTTACGTCTAGTTTTTACATAACTTCCCTTGACTGTATTCAATGTTGCATCTCATATTCCTACCTATCAGAGCCTTTAGATTCCACCATGCAACACAGAACTTTCCACCCCCATCCTTATCTGGCATCCTTCCCTCTCCACTCCCCACCTTACTCACAGTCTAGATGCTTGTGTCGCTGGCTGACATGGTGGTTGTGGTTGTCCAAGTGATTATGTGTGTATCTTTTTCTGATTACAGCCTGACCAAAAAGTTAAGTTGTGTGAATGTGATTGTCTATTTTTCACGCCTGTCTGCAGTTTGGTAAGCCATTTTACATACCTTTCAATCATATTCTTAAAATGTAGTGTGAGGGAGTTCAAATAAAATTAAATTTTGTCCTTTACTCCCCAGAGAAAACATGATACTTGGGATGACTATTGTTAAGTTTATCTCTGTGATTGTACAATAATAATAATAATTGTGCATGATTTAAGTTCAATATTAAAAGGTATATACATTTCAAAAGATGTAGGCTGCAATAAAGTTCTATTTTGTTTTTATCTCAAAAAGAATGGCCAAGAACTAGGTTTTAAACACACTATTTAGTTTCTGACTATATTGATTATCATTAATTGGACAGTAATTTGATAAAAAAGTAACAGTGAATGAGAAGAAATGAACAGTTCACAAAAACAACTATTATCAGTGAACTAGTTTGCCTATCTTTACTATGAGCACATTCACAAATTATATATTTACCCCATAGTGGATAATGTGCCAGACCACCAGAATATTACAATAAAAATAACAAATTTCCAGCTTTGTGGTGTGATATGAAATATTTATTTAAAAAAATCACATATTGACCACCTTGTAAGGGTGTGTCCAAGTTTCGTCCTGAACATTGTTAAGGACATTTTCAGTGAGCCAGTACACAGTCCTCGATGGCGAGTATTCACTACAAACGGGGCTATCGTCAGCAGTGTTGTAGGGAAGTGCTGTAGGACAGATATCGTATTCTGTCTGCATAAATCATCTGACAAACAGTGTGAATTACGCATCGGCATACTATTTATTATCCAATAACAGATAAATAAAATAACATTTCGAGAAGGATAGGTTGCTACTCACCACAGAGATGTCCAATGAGCAGCAGAAAGGCATACATAACAGAAAGCAACTCATTTAAAAAAGCATTCAGTCTTTGACGGTCTGACAAAAGCGCGCGCGCACACACACACACACACACACACACACACACACACACACAACTGCCATCTCCGGCTGTTGTGCCCAATCTGTGGGACTTTGCACAGCCGAGGCGAAAGCAACCAGTGGTGGGGATTGTAATGTAACGATAAAATGGTCATTACAAAAGTTATACATTCCCAACAGAAGATAGTTGCTATTAGCAATTTATTAACAAAAGAGAAAACTGTGTGCCTGTAATATTGTTTGCAGGGTGCAAGAAAATGTTAAACAAAGAATGCAAGTTCTGACTTCGGAAGCAGAAGCGACGCACAGTGAATAGCTGTATGCAGCCTAAGAATAATAAAGTCGCTGCACAGACATTTCAAGAGAAATGATGTAATCTCTTTTCCGAGGTTGTTTTGTTTTATCATTGTTAAATGAGATATCATAGAAGTCGGACGGTATCTAATTATGAACTATCATTATTCAAATGTAGTTATTTGTTCTTCATTGTATGAATGATCTAAATTTTTAATATATGTCTTAAAATGAAAAAGAAAAGAGTTGAATTAGTAGTAATCTCAGTATGTAGTGTTTTTTCAAGGTGATATCGTCCCTCCAAGAAGATATGAGGTCCTACACATTTTAGTGGATCGAGGAAACTGACTAGCGGGTTCCTCAAACCATCCAATCAAGAATCCTAAGGCGACCGTGTTAAATAGAAGCATATACGAGTGGTATTTGAGTGACATACTGCGGAGTTGGAGCAGGCCGGCTTTTGATAAAAGTTATATTGGAGCTATATAAACGCCTCTTACTCCACTCTTAAAATTTCTCTTATTTGTCACACCACAAGAGTTATGTCACAATACATGGAGCAGCAGCTTGGAGAGGGAGGCAGGAGGGGTGGAGGAATACACCGCTGCCGTCTGATGGACAGGGAGGAAGGGAAGGGGAGGAGCAGACTGTGGTGCAATGGGAAATTTACGCGAAGTTAGAGTGTGGGCTGGGAAGGGGAGTGTGGTAGAGGCAGGAAGTAGCGAAGGTTTAGGCCCGGGGGACTGCGGGAGTGTAGGATATATTGTAGGGAGAGGTACCACCTGAGCAATTCAGAGAAGCCGGTGTTTGTGGGGAGGTTCCGTACGGCAAGGCTGTTTTGCAGTCATTGAAGCGAGGCACATCGTGCAGGGCTGTACGCTATGCAACCGTATTGTCTGGCTATCTCCTAGCCACAGTATGATGATGGCCACTCGTTTGGATAGACAGCTTATTGCCGGTTGTTCCCACGTAGAAAGCTGCACAGTAGCTGCAGCTCAGTTTGTACACAACATGACTTCTACCACAGGTTGCCCTGCCTTTTATGGGATAAGAAATTCATGTAATGGCACTGGAGTAGGTGGTGGTGGTGGGATGTTGGATAGGACAGGTTTTGCTTCTAGGTGTACTGCAGGGATATGAGCCATGGGGCAAGGGGTAGGAACAAGGAGGGAGTAGGGATGGGCAAGGATATTATGTAGGTATGGTGGGAGATGGAATACCACTGTAGGGGGTGGGGGGTGGGAAGGATTTTGGGCAGGGTATTTCTCATTTCAGGGCAGGATGACAGGTAATCAAAACCCTGGTGGAGAGTGTGGTTTAACTGCTCTAGTCCTGGCCGGTATCGAGTGACAAGGGGGATGCTCAGTTGTGGCCGGACAGTGGGCGTGGGGGAGGTGGCGAGTGTCCGGACAGACGGGGCCCATGATATCTGTTTCTGGACAAGGTTTGGTGGGTAATTGCAGTCAGTTAAGGCCTCGGTGAGGTGCTCGGCATATTTAGAGAGGGACTGCTCTTCACTGCAGATGCAGCGACCGCAAGTGGACGGGCTGTGGAACGGGTGGCAGCTGTCGAAATGGATGCGTCGCTGATGATAGGTAAGTTTGATGTGGACGTAGGTCATGTTTGAGGTGGAGGTCAATGTTGAGGAAGGTGGTTCATTGTGTAGAGTAGGACCATGTTAAGTGAATGGCTGAGAAGGTGTTGGGTTTTTGAAGGAATGTGGATAGTGTGCTCTTACCATCAGTCCAGATTACAAAGATACCATCAATAAATCTGAACCAGATGAGGGGTTTGGGATTCTGCATAGTCAGGAAGGATTCCTCTAGATGGCCCACGAACAGGTTGGCATAGGAAGGTGCCATACGGGTACGCACGGTTGTGCCACAGATTTGTTTGTGGGTGATGCTGTTGAAGAAGTAATTGTGGGTGAGGATGTAGTCGGTTAAGATAACAAGGCAGGATGTTGCACGTTTAGAGTCAGTAGGGTGTTGTGAAAGGCAGTGATTAACAGTGGCAAGGCCACGAGCACTGGGAACTTCGGTGTAGAGGGAGGTGGTATCAACTGTGACGAACATGGTTCCAGGTGGTAGAGGAACAGGAACTGTTGAGAATCTGTGGAGGAAATGGTTGGTTTCTTTCGGGTAATAGGTTGGGTAATAGGGTTCTGGGTAATACGTTGAAGGTGTCAGTTTACGAGAGCTGAGATTCTCTCAGTGGGTCACCATAACCGGCCACAATGGGATGCCCAGGGTGATTTGCTTTGTGGACTTTAGGGAGTATATAGAAGGTGCGAGTACGGGGTGTAGGAGGGGTGAGGAGAGGGATAAGACTCTTGGGAGAGGTCCTGGGACGGGCCTAATGATTTGAGGCGGGACTGGAGATCCTGTCAGAGTTTCGAGATGGGATCATTACGGCAGGGTGTGTATGTGGAAAAATCTGACAGTTGACGGAGACCCTCGGCCGCATAGTTCTTGTGGTGTAAAACCACGGTGGTGGAGATTTTGTCAGCAGGAAGGATAATAAGGTCAGGATTGGTTTTTAGGTGGGGGATTGCACTTCTTTCTGCAGGGGTGAGGTTGGTATCCACCTTGAGGGATTTGAGGAATGATGGTGAAGCCAGGTTGCAAGTTAGGAAATTCTGAAAAGTTAAAAGGGGATGATTTGGATGCAGTAGGGGTGTATGTAGACTGGATGGAGGAGTGAACTGGTCAGCCTGGGTTCAATATTGGTATCGCAATATTGCTATCCATCAATATTGGTATCCCCCTCGTCACCCAATTTCACACAGGACTGGAGCAGTTAAAACACTCTCTCTGCCAGGGTTTCGATTACCTTTCATCCTGTCCTGAAATGAGAAATACCCTGCCCAAAATCCTCCTAACCCCCCTGCAGTGGTATTCCGCCATCCACCACACCTACATAATATCCTTGTCCGTCCCTACTCCTTCCCTGCTCCCAAACCCTTATCCCATGGCTCATATCCCTGCAACAGACCTAGATGCAAAACCTGTCCTATCCACCGTCCCACCACCACCTACTCCAGTCCTGTCACAGGCATTTCCTATCCCATAAAATGCAGGGCAACCTGTGGTAGCAGTCATGTTGTATACAAACTGAGCTGCAAACACTGTGCAGCTTTCTACGTGGGCATGACCAGCAACAAGCTGACTGTGCGGATGAATGGCCATCGTCATACTGTGGCCAGGAGACAGCTGGACCATCCTGCAGCACTGTATGATGTGGCTCACTTCAGTGACTGTTACACAGCCTGTGCCATACGGATCCTCCCCACAAACACCAACTTGACCAAATTGTGCGGATGAAAACTCTCCCTACAGTATACCCTATGCTCCCACAATCACCCAAGTCTACACCTTGGTTAGTTCCTGCCCCACCACTCTCCTCTCCCCTTCTTATCCCTACCCACACTCCAGCTTACAAACATCTCCCTTTCCGCCACATACTCCAGTCTCTCCCTATCTGTCAGACAGCACTGACATCAGTTTCACGTAGAATTTTGAAGCATATTCTCAGTTCGAATATATTAAATTTCTTTGAAATGGAGAAGCTTCTATCTTTGAATTAGCACGGGTTTAGGAAACTTCGTTCATGTGAAACTCGGCTTGCCCTTTTCTCACATGACATCATGCAAGCCATGGATGAAGGCCAACAGGCGGATTGTGTTTTTATCGACTTCAAAAAGGCGTTCGATGTGGTGCCACACTGCAGACTGCTAACGAAGATACGAGCTTATGGAATATGTTCACAGATTTGTGATGGCTAAAAGACTTCCTAAGTAACAGAACGCAGTACGTTGTTCTCGACGGCGAGTGTTCGTCAGAAACGAGTGTATCGTCAGGCGTGTCCCAGGGGAGTGTGATAGGATCGCTATTATTTTCTATCTATATAAATGATATGATGGACAGAGTAACTTGTAATTTGCGGCTGTTTGCTGATGCTGCTGTGGTGTATGGGTGGGTGTTGTCTTCAATTGACTGTAATAGCATAGAGGATGATGTAGACAAAATTTCTAGCTGGTGCGAAGAATGGCAGGTAGCTCTAAATGTAGAAAAATGTAAGGTGATGCACATGAATAGGAAAAACAATCCCATGATGTTTGAATACAGCATTAGTAGTGAGCTTCTTGATGTTGTCACATCGTTCAAATATCTATGCTTAACATTGCAGAGCGATATGAAATGGAACGAACATGTAAGGACAGTTGTGAGTAAGGCGGACAGCCAACTTCGGTTTATTGGGAGAATTTTGGGAAGATGTACTTCATCTGTAAAAGAGACCGCATATAAAATGCTTGCACGACCATGTCTCGAGTATTGCTCAAGTGTTTGGGACCCGCAGCAGATAAGTTTACAGGAAGAGATGGAAGCAGTTCAGAGGCGAGCAGCTAGGTTTGTTACTGGTAGGCTCGACTAATGCGCGAGTGTCACGGAAATGCTCCAGCAACTCAATTGGGGATCGCTGGAGGAAAGACGACGTTCTTTTCATGAATGTCTGTTGAGGAAATTTAAGGGGCCGGAATTTGAAACTGATTGTTGAACGATCTAGCTGCCACCTACTTACATTTCACGTAGTGATCACAAAGACAAGATAAATTAGGGCTCATACGGAGGCATATAGGTATTCTTTTTTTCCTCATTCTATTTGGGAGTGGAATAGGAAAGGAAATGCCTAGTAGCGGAACAGTGTACCTTCCGCCATGCACCTTACGGTGGATTGCGGAGTATGTATGTAGATGTATTGCTCCATCCCCACCGGCATCCCTTCCCTCCCTTCCTGTTTTCCTCTGCACGCCGCTTCCTCACCCCCACCACTGGTTGCTCTCGCCTCAGCTGTGCTGTGTGTTGCAGTCTGACCACAATAACCGGATGGTGGTTGGGTTTGTTTGTTTGTTTGTTTGTGTGTGTGTTTGTTTGTTTGTGTGTGTGTGTGTGTGTGTGTGTGTGTGTGTGTGTGTGTGTGTGCGCGCGCGTTTGCGCGCATGTGTGCATTCTGTAGGACAGACGAAGGCCTAACTGCCCTAAGCTTTTTTATTTTTTGTTTTTGTGTTATGTGTGCCTTTCTGTGGCTCATTGGGCGTCTCTGTGGTAAATATTACATGGAGCAGATGAAATCTAAAAATGTACGAATAACAGTAATAATAAAAATTCTTTTGAGAATTGTGACTTCTGCTGTTGATAAAAATTACAAACAGCAGATTTGCCTCGATGATGGCTGTAAAACGTATGTATTACAAAGAATGCAATTTGTGTGTGAATGCTAAGTTATGAAATATCTCTAAAATGTAAATTGCCAGTGATGGAAGCTGAAATAATTTGCAAAGAACCGGTAGTACATAGTTCAGAGTCTGTAACAGAATGAGAATGGGTGAGCAGAACGGATGACAGCCTAACACCCTGCAGTGAGGTGGAACTGAAACAGAGGGACCAAAACCGGACCACCCACTTGGTCTAAAGCTGTCGGCACACAAGCGTGTATCTGAACGAGTGTGGCCAACGTGGTGAGTTTCTGATGTCACAAAGTGCGAACCGCACATTGGCGAGGCTTTCCCGACGTGTGGGGCAGTATCGAGTATGCCAGATACTCTCAACGAGCCTCTGAACGATCACCAATAATGTGGGAGAACGCCACCGACGTCACAGCATGTGGCTATCCGGGGAGGGGGCAGCTCTTTTCGGTAGAGAGACCAAGACGCCATGTTGGCCGTCTTATTTCGTGGTTTTTATATATATAACTTCAGTCTCAGGAAAGTAAAAGTAACTGAGTAAATTGAGAATCTCTCAGAAATTGGCCATTAAGGTACTATTTGTTGGAATAAATGACTGGAAATGTCTTATATGTGCTTAAAAAATTTCCGTATTACAGTAATCTGCCATTTCTAGGCAAGGTGGACTGAAGATCTGTTAACACGAATAGTTCTTTGTATCATTTGTTGTAATTTCATGTCAACAACCAACATATCATCCAGTAGCATATACGACACATCTAATACTGTAGGTGAGGAGTTATTGGTAATTTAACTGGATGTAGTGTAGGGGGTAAGTGATGGACAGCGAAAGTAAGAAGGTTGCGGTATTCGTTAAAGGCTCCACACAGGCAATTTTTTTTTCTTCTTTTATTCGGTTTTTGTGACAGACTCAAAGACTTTCCTATAAATTTCTTAGAAGTATACTGCATAATATTCGAGGCTATGTAAAAATAAGTGCGCACCCTCTGAGGAGTGAGTTTGTTGGATTTGTTTTACGAACAAGACAGTTTGCACCTCGCTTAGAGTAAAATACACACTTATTGTTTCACGTATTGCATTTTACACGTTCTTAACATTCTTCTGCTGAATATAACATTGACCATGGAAGCATGATCTTTTAAGATTTACTAAAAAGCGAGGTTCTTGCAACAATCTTGGTGTTGTGAAGGCCTTTTCTAACTTTATATTGCACAGTTTGTCATGAAACTTATTATTCGCTGCACTTGTATACATAAAACACAAATTTATAAGAGTCTTATGTTCGTAAGTATTTTGTTGTTACTTATTTAGGCCTATCACAGAACATAACGAACATAAGCACAAGCGCGGAAATAAGCGATTCAGTAGAGGTAAAGTAGGAATTGCACTCTTTTGATTTGGTAAACAGTGTGATTCCAGCAACTGATACCACCAAAAACTGTCGCCGGAGCGCGCTGCAGTCGCGTGTAGCTCGTCGAGGCACACGTCTCGTATGCTCCAGTCACGCAGTCTCCGAGCGTTCAGTCGCACGGTGGACTCGGCACGTTGACCACACACGTTCAGACACACGTATGCCGATGGCTTAAGAGTGGAGAGAGAAAGAGAGTTACTGGAAGTGAAAGTTCCCGCAACCATTCTGGCATTCCTATGGAACTGTTTGTTTGTGAATGGCCCGTCTCTGGTGTGAATAGCAATATGTGACTGCTTGCTAGTGATTCTCTGGTTTATGGGGAGGTGGTGATGTTAGGAGGATTAAAAATGACATAAAAATTTCTAGTTGGTGTGATAGATGGTGGCTAGCTCCAAGTACAGAGAAAAAAAAAATAAATAAAAAAAATTGGTTAAATCAGACAAGTAGCATACACAATGCTGTAATCATCAAATACTGTATTGGTAGTGTGATGCTTGACATCCAGACAAATTTGTTGAATCCGCAACAAGATGCCTTACTCAGTATGGCTCTAGTAAAATGACAATAATAGTATGTGTACATAAACAGCACATGTAAAAGGGAGATACAGAACAGGTGTGGGGTGAGAGAGAACGGGGAGGGGTGTGAGAGACTGAACGGGTGGAGACTGAGGAAAAAAAGAAAGGAGAGAAGTTTAAGGTTTCACCTCTCATCGGGAGACAGACTAAGGGGGATGGAGGGGGGGGGGTTATGGAGAAGAGTGAAGGCAAAAAAGAAGTGGAAGGGGTAAAGGGTAAAACGATGAAGAGAAGATGGTGAGGGATATTATTTGTTTTACAGTGGAAGGGGTGAGTGGGATGACACAATATGTCCTAAAAAAATAATAATAATAATAAATGATATTCTTAAATGTTCCTCACCTTCCGACCAATGTTATATTTTGATGGACTAGCAACAGCTACACTCCTGAAACATGAATGATAAGAGCCATTTATTGCCATGATTCCACTAATAAATTATTGTTACTCAATGCAAACATGAAGAATAACATGCAGTTACATTTTGGGTAGAATAACAACAATGGAAGAGGATGGGAAAAGGAAATGGAGAAGAGCAGTTTGGATTCAGACCAGGGAGGTCAACAGTAGACATGATTTTTAGTGTAAGACAGCTACAAGAGAAATATTGTGAGTTTGTTAAAGATTTGCTAACGGACTTCCTTGAGATGGAAAAGATTCTGTTAGTATGGAAAGAAGCAAAGAATGGGAAACACTGGAGAAACGGGAGTCAGGAGCAAAGTGCTTGGAGAATAAGGAAAATGTACCAAGGAAGTGTAAAAAAGTAGTAGCAGACAGGACGGACTAGTTTGAGCAGAAGAATAGGCTGAAGGAAGGGAGTGCTCTATCTCCTCTACTATTCATTGTAATGGCAGGGGTGTTTACAGATAACATAACAGTGTGGGGTAATAGAGAAGAAGTATAAGAGAGATTACCATATATTTCCACAGATAAGACAATGGCTGAATCATAAAAAAGGGCCCCAAAATTTGAGGTCGTCTTATATGACAGTGCAAACAAAATTACATTGAAATTAAGTCTGAAATTTACAAGGTGGAAGAAAGATTTATGAAATCAAAGGTTTGCATAATTTTTAAAAAAATATTCGCTTTACGAGCTTTATTAATTTATTGAGTTTACGAGGGTACGTACAATAACCTATATGCTATAAAGCAGGAATAGAATTAATTATTTACAATGCAGCTTGATTTTACAATGTCACTTGTCAAAAATAATTTCTCAGTATATTCAGAGTCGCACTGAAACGATTAGCCTATATTTATGTACGAAGTAGTGAAAGGATTAAAATATTTTAGAGCTACGTGCAACAATTGTGGTTTCCTTTGAAATCCTTTACCTTCTGTTCTCAGGCAATTTCATGTGTTTTCACCCATACAATATGTGCGTCGGCACGATTAAATGTCGTCTCAGTGAAAGAAATTACAGTTCTTTTAAAGTTCAAGATGTTAAGAAAAGAAAAGAAAAAAGAAACATAATTCTTCACGATTGGATACAATGTAGCACTACATGCACGGAAGTTCAAAAGCAGTCTGGAAACACTGCAAGAAAGAGTGAATTCCAGTTGTACCAATCACAAAAACTATTTATGGTGGCATTTTTCGGAACTACCATTCAGAAAACTAGGCTGTTTACACAAAACCAAAGAGGTTAGAATCTCTAACCTTGCACAAAACCATGGTTTATTAACCCCCATGCACGAAACTTATTTTTGAGCACACTGCACAAAACCTACTTACGGTGGCATCTAGTGATATTTTTCGGAAGTTCCTGAAGCTTTGCGCAAATCTAAGCCGCATGTGTATTTATAGATCCCGAAAACTGGAAAAAAACGTGCGGCCTGCAGTCGGGTAAATACGATAACTTGGGGGGCTTCTTGTAGGCCAGATATATGCTTAAACTATAAAATTTTGAAGAAAATTTGTACCTCGTCTTATCTGCAGAAATATATGGTAAAGGCTTGGGAGTTGGTGGCGCAGTATGGAAAGAAATTTAATGGTAACAAGTGAGAAATTGTGCTGACAACAAGGAATAAAGAAAGGGTAGCAACAGATGTGAAGATTGCAGGGGAAATAGGAAAAGGTGGACAGATTTAAGTATTTGGGAAGTGTGACTGAAGAAAGTGGGAGAAATGACCAATGAAAGAGGAAAGCACGCCCACAGATTCCTGCAAAGTGTGCGGAGTCTGGTAAGGACCAAAGACGTACTCCAGAAGAGTAATGAGATGATATACTAACAGTATTATGATCCAGTACTCACACATCAGAAGCATGCATTATGAAGAAAATGCAGGTGAGGAGAATACAGGTGTGTGAGATGAAATTACACAGAAGCAGGACTGGAGTATCTAGAATGGATAGAATAAAAAATGAGAAGGTGAGGGAAACTGGGAAGGAGAAACCACTACAGGAGACCGTAGAGCAGTCAAGACTGAGATGCTATGGACATGTTAAGAGAATGGACGATGGCAGGATTCCAAAGAAGACACATGATGTGGGAACAGGAGGGAGGAGACCAAGAGATATCGTGTATACTCGAGTAATCCACATCCTTGAGTAATCCGTGCATCCCAAACGTTAATGAGGGGGGGGGGGGCGGAAATGCAGATTTGTGTAGATCAGGATACCACCCATCAGATTTGAACAAGTATGTGCGGGCAGTCATTTGCGGTATCACGTCTATTAAATTTCAAAACGACACACGTAAATATCGAAACAATTAATGCCGCACTGTTTGAAAAAAAGAGAGAGAGAGAGAGAGAGAGAGAGAGAGAGGTGCGTGATGTCATATCCAGAGCATGTGAATCTCACACCAACCCCATTAAATTCTCGTATTTTACCTACTAAATGTTCTCATACAAACTGAAAAATATTGCATTATTTCATTTGTAACATATTACTGCGAAAACGTACTCACAGTAACACACTAAAATGAACACTTATAGAATCCGAACCGTTAAATAAATGGAGCTGAGACTGGTATTACACGGTCATATATCTTTGTGAAAGTCTATATATCATGTATTTACATCAACGATATTTCATAGTGTAATAAGGAACTTCAACATACATGTATTTTTCATCAAAGAAATGTCATCAAATGTAGCGCCTCACTGTATACTTGATAATAATAGTTGCTTGTCTTCTATCCGCTGCAAAGTATCCACTCCAAGCGCTAGCATCACTGTTGCCAATCGACATGTGTGTGAGTTTGAACATAACTGCAATGCCACACCATAATTAGTATTTTAATATACTGTAGTAAGAAATCGCTGTAACCCTGCCTTCTCCAGATATATTCGTCATCACATCCCGATATCAATGTGGGTAATATCGTGGTACTGAACCGAATAATACCTAAGTTAAGTAGATAATGTACTTTATTACTCAGGAAGATGGTACCATAAACTACTCATTCTTACATCAACAATGCAACTGTTCATACTTAGTACGCGCCAGCCGCACTGGCAAAGAAGCTGCCGAAAAATTACGCTACTCCACTATGTTTGTGAACAGCTAAGGCAGCGCACAATAAAAAGTTATTATTATCTGCTATCTTGAAATATGACAACAATATTACCCCTTTATAACATCACAATGAAGATTTCTGTCTATGAAATATTACGAATATTTGATAATATTTCTTTGTCAAAGATTTGTTCGATAATATTATCGTGTAATACCGGCTTAAAGGGATGTTTTTTAAAGTGGATTAATCCCTGCCCAGTGTGTTTTCTTGTTGCAGCTGAAGTAATACCAAACTAAATTCAAGTAATCCGCGCATCCCAGTTTTTCCTTCATAAATTCAGGAAAAAATGAGCGCGCATTACTCGAGTATATACGGTTTATGGATATGGGAGTACAGGAAGAGGTGCAGAAGAGAGAAGAATGGGACAAAGTGCAAGAGGAAATTTGGTGGCAGGATAGAGGGCCACGGAGAGGCCTGTGTTCCAAGCAGACCCTCGCTGGAAACTAGTGGATGATGATGATAATGATGACAAACTACAGTATATAAATAAAAGAATATCCTCGCTTCCCACGCAGAACATACGGCTCAATAGCCTGACACTTTTTTAAACAAAAATTTTAATGGTGTCTGTTCTTTTTGGACAAATGGGCAGGAGGCAATGCAATCATTATGTGCTACAAGATGAGAATTTGTGTTGTATGGGAAGCGTGCCTGGACAGGCTAATTCATTAAGGCGACCGCTGGCCCAAAACGAAAAATCTGGGTTCGAACCTCTGTCCAGCACAAATTTTCATTTTTGCCATTGGATTTATTTCAATGTCCTGAAACAGTCAAAATGTTTAAATATTTTGAATTCGTATAATATAAATCACTGCACACTCCTGCAGTCTACAGCTGAAAACGTCTGACTTCCTCATTCATCCAGATCTCCACCTCATGTCCTAGGTTGTGAGTAACATTTCCTTTCTGTCCCTTTCTCTTTCCTCCTATCCTACCTGATGAAGGAAAATACTGTATTTCAGAAAGCTAGTGTCAACATTAATTTTCATCTCCATTTGTGTCTCTTTTGTGTGATTATTCATGGTACCAAGCTACTCTCTCTCTTTTAAACAATGAAGTCTGTGTTAAAATATCTAACATTTACCATTTGACAGGTAAAATCTTCATTGTTATTGCTAGTCTGTCCTCTTTAAATGCCTTGTACCTTGGCCACTGTCAGTCATTTTGTAGTCTACACAATAAAACTGTTCCTACTTCAAGGCTTGACTCACTCCATTAGATTATACTATATTGTCAGTGTTTCACCTTTATTCGCATTAAGACACAATCTGTTCTGTGTAACTAATCTTACAAATCTTAGAGGAAAAATTCCTAGCAGAAAAAATACATACAAAAAATTGACGAAGTTTACTTACCAGGCGAAGGAGCAGAGGTAGTGATAGTAACAAATTTTCCCTCTCCTTCGCTTCTGCCTGAAGAAGCAACTGGGTTGCGAAATCTTGCATTTTTGTGTGTATGTATTGTTTTATTTATGTTACTATCACTATCAGTGCTCCTTCGCCTGGTAAGTAAACTTCGTCAATTTTTTGTATGTAATCTTACAAATCCTTTGACATACCTCATCAGAACTATGCTGTGGGCAAATCGTAGCCTTAACTCCATCCCCTTTTCCAAATTTCTCTTTGGTTTTCTTTATTGATTGCTATATGTACAGACTGCACACTTATCTTTGCTGAATCCACTGCAGATCATATGTATCTTTTGACATTGGTCCACAGAACAGTAAATACTTAATCTGTCACAGAAAATGCTGTACCCTAATTATTTTAAGTCTATAATGCTACTCCAATGTGTTGGCAGCTAATCATAGAATATCTAAAAATGTGATCTAATCTCTGAATAATAATGTAAAATTAGTTCCCTGAAGGTCTGTACTAAAAATGTTCTCACAAGTTAAATAATGGTTCAAAATACTACTGTTTACTTACCTCGTGTCTCGTGAACAATTAATCGTGCTGTTAGGAACTGAATATTTCTCCAGGCAGAGATTGTGGGAATGTGTGACTGGAGTTTCATCTCGTATTACCTCTCCTTCCTTCACAGAATACCTCTTCAAATTTATAATTAAGTACCTAAAATATGATAAGGGGGGAAAAACCACATTAGAACTGAGTACACATACAAGTGATACCTAGCAGTGTCTACAGAAATATTGTAAAGAAATAAGGAACAAAAATTTGAAAGTTGCCAACAAGATTGTTGTGTGAAGCAAGAGTACGAATTACCAAATATTTATACAAATAATACTATTTAAGATTGCATGTTCCGTGAAAGAACAACTGCATCATGAGACTAAGTTTAGTGTCCCTCCAATCAGATTCATCAATAACCATTTTGAAGTACCGGTACAACAATCAACTGGAAACATCTTAATTAACTGTTGGAATAATTGTACATTACATTTAATAAAGCAGATTTTTACGATTGTATATATTTCCCATCACTGACCGTTAACATGGTGATCAGCTGCACTATCTAATCGACATATGCAGGAATTTAAATATAGACAAAGAAACCCTGACACGGTTTTTTGTCTCGAATATGTCCAAGACATTAAAGATAAACCTGAAACAATGAATTAAAATTTCTGGTGTGGCCCGGAATCGAACCCGGACCTCCATACTTACTAGGCACACATCTTACCATTACACCACCACACCTCTAACGAATAAGGCGCCTCGGAATAGTCTAAGCACGACTTGCCTCCACGTCACAAATTTTAATTCTGCTTCTGTGTTCTCAATCTACATTTAAATTGATTATTTATATCATCTTAGCAGTAATGCACTATGTCCATTGTCGAGGTGCTATTCAGCTGCATGGAGAGCCTTGGCAGTAGTGGCAATTATCTTTGGAACACAGAAGCCGAATTAAAATTTGTGACGTGGAGGGAAGTTGTGCTTAGACTATTCCGAGGCACCTTATTCGTTAGAGGTGCGGTGGACTAACCGTAAGATGTCTGCCACGTAAGCATGGAGGTCTGGGTTCGATTCATGGCCACACCACAAATTTTAATTCATTGCTTCATGTTTATCTTTAATATACAGGAATTGCTAAGTAGTCCAATGCTATTGAGCACTTTGTCACAAAAGAGAAAGCCAGCAGTAAAAATTGAGCCATGAGGAATATTCTCTTGTCATTAGTCAGTCTATAACAGCAGAAGGAATTACTCATTAGCTCTCAGTCATTCTAAACATTAGATGTCACCCGAGTAATAAGTACATTAGGGGTACCACCTTAACGTAGCACTATCTGCGTGAGTGAGGTGGTTCGTACACTCCAGATCTCGAGGGCTGTGCTGGTGATAGCTTACAACCAGAACGGTCACTCGAGGTGCATAGTCCGAACTGTGCCCCGTAACATCATATGGGTCCTCTTGCTCTTATCCTAAGCCTGTCCCAGGGCAGTAAACTTGTAAGTTGGTGCAGATGGGCTGTTCCTGTCAGCCCGACAAAGTCAAGTTCAGTATCCACATGACCTTACAGTGCGTGATTATGTCAGTCGGCTCCCGTTTTGCGTCAAGATCATTCTAACTAACTTAAAAAAAAAATCACACACTAAAATAGTGAGTGAGGTAAATATAGGAAAGGTTGGGGAAATGCCAGCCGACTATATTATAACTCCATACTGCTTCAACAAGCCTTTCAATATAACAATTGGAAGCAGGGAGCAGTGGGAGAAAATAGTTCGACACCATACGGGGATATTGTCTGGTTCACTGACGGGTCAAAATCAGACCAAGGTGTTGTGGCCGGGGTATAGGGGGTGCAGCCAAGACTGGAGGGCGTCATCTCTCTAGGAAAACTTGCCTCAGTATTCCAGGCCGAAATCACTGCCATTAGGGTGTGTGTGGAGAAGAATTTGCATAGGTGCTACAAAGATCGTAGCATCTATATCTATCCAGACAGCCAGGCAGCCCTGAGATCACTGGCAGCTCCTGCACCAAGGTCTAAAATTGTTGCAGAATGTAACAGGGTTCTAGTGGAGCTAGAGGAAAGCAATAGAGTAAACATATTGTGGGTCCCTGGCCACTCAGGGATGAGTGGCAATGAACATGCCGACAGATTAGCCAGGATGGGGGCAGAGACTCCATTTATTGGACCGGAACCTGTCCTGACAATCACCAAGGCAATGATCAAATTGGAGCTATGTAACTGGCTCAGAAGACCTCACGGAGAATATTGGACCAAAGTCCATCAACAAAAACATGGCAAGGTAATGATGCCAAAGCCATGTTTTAAAAGAAGCTCTGCAATCCTGGGTCTGAACAGGAGAGAAATTAGACTCATGGTTGGATTGCTGACAGGCCATAGGAATTTCAAAAAACACCTACATACAATGGGAATAACAGAAGAGGACCCTAAATGCAGGATCTGTGATGACGGTGATGAAACTACATCACATCTAATCTTCGAATGCATTGCATTGGAGAGTAAAAGGCACAGAACATTTGGGACAACCAGACCCGAAGAAATTGTGTCTAATAAAGAACTGGTAAAGGGACTCCTTGCACTGTTCAAGAGCATTGGTTGGCTTTACTAGATATACAGGGAGCAATACCGCACAATAAACATAGTTTCGATGTGGGCAGTGGCGGGTTGGACCAAGACTGTTTTGGCTTCCCTGAAAAAATCAAATCAAACTTAAAAAAAAAAAAAAGTTTCAAATGTTTATTAAGCATATGGGATTTCACTGTGGGGTCATCAGTCCCTAAACTTACAGACTACTTAATTTAACTTATACTAAAGACATCACAAACTTCCATGTCCTGGGAAGGATTTGAACCTCAAACGGGAATGCCATCACACATGAGAGCATAGCACCACAATGCGCTTGGCTACTGCACCGTGGCAAACTAACTTCAATCACACAATAAAACCCTATTCTGGCCCAGAATACATCAATATATGATTCCCCCAAGAAAGATTGCTAGGCCCAATGCCTATATATAAATGATTTTACACAGAATACCAAACACGTCTAATCAGTACTATTTGCTGTACAATAATATTCTAATCAGTGACGAGTCATCAGGTATACTCAATGGAAAAGACTCATGCAGGTGGGTAGGAACTAATAAACTAACTCTAAATGTAAAAATAACAACAACCACATAAACACAATATCCGACTCTAACAATGTAAGTGACGCATGAACTCACTGAATGTGTAAATACAACAAAATTTCTAAGAATGCATGTTGCCTTGCAACTAAGTGGACTTAACACATTACTGTCCTAGGGAAGAAAAATAACTTCAGAATGCTATGTACTAAGAATAGTAAATTCAGTGTGTAGCAACTAATGAATATTGTGTATGTTTATTCCATAATTAGCAGCAACAGGCACATAAAAAGACACTCACACATACAACACTTAAAGTTTGGCCATTAGCCATCATTTGAAAAGAGAGCGTTCACACAAGAACACTTCACAAACACACAACTTGTAGTGTAATAAGATTACACTACGAAAGCAAGGGTGCAAGTAGTACCAATGGGAAGATAGCGTTACAACCACATTAAGTTGAAAGAGAGTGGAGTTTCTGCTGTGTGATATTTCCGTATGTCCAGGTGACTGGCTGAATACGTGGGTGGAAAGTTGGCGCCGCACTACCTATTCAGGGTGATGCGACAGAAGACACACAGTGGCCAGCTCCTGACGACAAGGAAGTCTGCCTCGTTAAAAGTGCTGTGTAAATATTTATTCTTTGATGAGTACATATTGTTTTTTAATAAAAAAGATTCATTTATTCATTGTCACGCTCGAAGCGTGTCGTATTAAAAACTATCGAAAATAGTAGTTAAACTTGCAGTGTACTAAATAATGGAAAGTTGTGTTTATGTTACGAAGATATTATTAGAAAAAATATGTCTTAAACGAAGAGTGGCCTTTGATTTAAAATTGTGAATATAGACTTAGAATTGTAGCCACTTCTCTCCACTAGAAACCTGCAAACAAGATTGATCCTTTCCAAAGGTGCACGGAAGAGGGGTATTGAATTTGTTAGTCTTGCGACACCCTTGATATTAATACACAACACCCTAGGGTGTCGCGACACCCAGTTTGGAAAGCTCTGCCCTACCTGATATTTAAGAAAAATGTTTTGGATACGCAATTTTAAATAAGGCTTGGAGTATAAATAAAAACTGCTAATGCTCAGTCACTCTATAGTGGCATTCAGCCATGAGCATAAACAAATAATGTCTGCCTTGACTCTTTCTTCAAACTGTAAGAACTGTGATTGTGGCATCTCCTCATGTGCTGTTTAATATTATTAAGGCTCGAGGTGTGATTTTTTTTGTAAGACACAATTTACAGTTGAAAAGTATTTGTTCTCTCGATCTAGATACAAAATCAACAATGTCACTTACAAGGGGAACACCAAGTTTGGTACCAACTGATTTTGATGGGTCGCAGGTATGTTGTGAGGGAATTCCTCCAGACCATCAACCTAAAAGTATTTATTCCAATGGGCCTTGATTTCTAAGAAAATCGAGATCTAATTTGCAGCAAATTACCATGCGTAACATGTCTACTTATACATGGCAGTTGCCGCTCAGCGAGACAGTGTGGTGTAATCGGCAAGGTGTGAGGCTCCCATGCAGGAGACCCGGGTTAGATACCTAGTGGCAGAACAAATTTTAAAAATTGTAATTGCTACTTTTTATATTAAAAAAATTAAAAAATAATTAAGCAAAGAAAGAGATATAAAGAAAGAAAAACAAAAATAATGAAAAGTCAAACAATAAAACCCAAGAAAATAAAAAAGTAGAAAGTCGTCCCCTTTGGGTCATTTATTTTTCACTTTTCTTCATTTCTCTTCTTTCATTGTGCATAATGATATGCCTTTATACCCACTCCTATGTTACAGCTTGAGTAAACAGTCAGGACAATAGCAAATAACACAGTAGCAACTGATTATTTTACTTATTGCGCAGTGTTATTTATTCACTGTCGCCATCGTCACTATCTTCAACACCTGCACAAAATTCTTGGTGATAATTGTCATAGAACCACCAAAAACACAGAACATTGTAGCACCACGCACATCTAATAAATGCTACCGCTTTACATGCACAAGGTGTTTTCATCAGCGATACTGGAAAACACTGGTCGTTCACATTAAAAAACAATGTTCGGTCGTCAATTTATTGCGTCGCGAACCACGCATATTTAATCATGGGAACGAAGACTGGTGTGCTGAACTGATCCAACAGTAATGAATGTATTCAAATCGAGTCTTCTCATGAAGCAATTCCATGATTAGATGTTAATAATTCATTATTTTTGTTTTTCTTTCTTTATATCTTTTTCTTTGCTTAATTATTTTTTATTTTTGTTTTTTGAAATATAAAAAGTAGCAATTACAATTTTTAAAAATTGTTCTGCTGCTAGGTATCGAACCTGACTCTCCTGCATGGGAGCCTAGCACCTTGCCAATTACTCCATGCTCGCTGAGCAATAACCGCCTCGTACAAGTAGACACGTTACGTGTGGTTCTTTGCTGCGAATCTGATTTAGATTTTTTTAGAAATCAAAGCCCACTGGAACAAATCCTTTTAACTTGATAGTCTGGAGGAATTCCCTCAAAACATACCTACGACCCATCAAATTCCGTTGGTACCATACTTGGTGTTCCCATTGTTATATGTGGTCATGAATTTTCATCAACTGTTGAACATATGATAATTTTTCACACACAAATTTTCTTCAACACTCAGATCACTTCCACTGGCAAAAGATGCACTTAATGCGAACTTAACAAACAACAATCTATTGCCGGCGTGTACGGACCACTGACACGGAACGTTAAACTCTCGATCTTTCTTCCTTCTTAGACTCACTTAGCTCAGGTATACACAGAGTTGCAGTTTTCCCTCAGTTGGAGCAGACTTACTCTAAGTTGTGGGTTTGCCCTGAGCCCCCATTCAGAAGATCAATCCAGGGCGTGATTCAGCCTGTAGCCCGGGTGTAGGCGCATACAGAAGGTACCTACACTAAGATGAGCATAATATACATGGCAAGGCTTTTGTCATAAGAAGTGGACACAAAAATAATAGATTAATCGGCTTATGGCAAATTAACAGAAGTTAAAGTGTCTGTTAACATTAGAACATAGGCTAAGGAAGGGCTCACCTACATTTTTGGCGTTTATAGATTTGGAGAAAGCTTTTGACAATGTCGACTGGAATACACTCTTCCAAATTCTGAAGGTAGCAGGGGTAAAATATAGGGAGCGAAGAGTAATCTTCAACCTTTACAAAAACCAGACAGCGGTTATTAGAGTTGAAGGGCAAGAAAGGGATTCAGAGGTTGGGAATGGAGTAAGACAGGGTTGTAGCCTTTTTCCAATGTTGTTCAATCTATACATTGAGCAAGCACTGAAAGAATGTATGGAGAAATTTGGAGAGGGAATTAAAGTTCAGGGAGAAGAAATACAAAGTTTTCGGTTTGCTGATGACATACTGTAACACCTCATTTTTATGTTCCCGGTTTTTACATTTTCCCGCCATTTACATCATTTTTTGTTGGTCCTGTCAAATTTCCTGTGTTCACAATGTTAATTTTGCCCTTGTTTTTGCATTAACATACTTACACTATTCCCGCAGTTTACGCTTTTCTAAAGCATGTTCGTGAAGAAAAAATGACAATCTACATCAATTGACGCTAGCATGGCTTTCCCCTTATAGTATAGCACTTAAAAATTATTCACAGTCGAGTTTCTTGATACTTTGCATTTATTCAAACATATATTTCACGTATCATTCTTGGCAGTACGTAACTAGTTGACTTATGATATGTACTCAATCAGAACCAGTTGCTTTGTTGATGTGAGAATACAGTTTTGCATTGTTTTTGTGACACATATTTTTGATTCTTAAAGAACGTTATCTGTCAAAGTTGGGTATCATAATATCCCACAACCTCAAAAAAGCGATAATAGTGTGAGATGCCGATCCTATGCAAACGTCACAAAAACACTTATGCAATATGTTTGCACTCGAGAACGCAAATAAATTCTCCAATATTGTCATGTGAAACACTGAAAAATTCAAAATGAACAGAACTTTAGGAGTTTTACAATGTAAATAATTAATGCCGGTAAAAAGGCAGTAATTTTGAAGATGTGTTACATAGCCCAGCAGCGGCGTCCTCGATTATAATGAATGAAATTAAGTCAAAAATTTTTACTTCCCATGAAATTACCACTTCTGCTCTGCTCTTAAAATAGTAAAAATTTCGATAACCTTTATTGAAAAATAAACTTCCTGGTAAGTATTTAAATGCCTATTATATACATATATGAAAAATAAACTACAAAAATGCAAGGCTGATCCAGTAAGCATATTTTTTCACTTAAAACATTATTTCCTGCATTTTACACTATTTTACTGAAGTCCCTTGAAAAGTGTAAAAATGAGTTTCTACTGTAGTAATTTTGTCACACACTGCAAAGGATCTGGAAGAGCAGTTGAATGGAATGGACAGTGTCTTGTAAGGAGGATATAAGATGAGCATTAAGAAGAGTAAAACGAAGGTAATGGAATGTAATGTCAGAAAATTAGGCGATGTTGAAGGAATTAGATTAGGTAATGACAATAAAAGTAGTAGATGAATTTTGTTATATGGGTAGCAAGATAACTTGTGATGGCCAAAGTAAAGAAGATATAAAATGCAGAATGGCTATGGAAAGAAAAGCGTTTCTAAAGAAGGAAAACTTGTTAACATCCAATATTAATGTAAATGTTAGGAAGTCCTTTCTGAAAGCATTTGTCTGCAATGTATCATTGTATGGCAGTGAAACATGGACAATAAGGAGTTCAGACAAAAAGATTATAGGTTTTTAAATGTGGTGCTACAGACGAATGATGAAAATTAGATGGATAGATCACGTAACTAATGAGGAGGTGCTCAACCGAATCGGGGAGAAAAGGAGTTTTTGTAATAACCTGACTAAGAGAAGGGATAGACTGCTAGGACACGTTCTGAGACCACAAGTAATTGTCAACTTAGCATTAGAAGGAAGTGTGTGGGGTAAAAATTGTAGAGGGAGACCGAGGGATGAATACAGTAAGCAGATTAAAAAGGATGTAGGTTGCCGAACATATTCTCAGATGAAGAGCCTTGCACAGGACCGGATAGCGTGGAGAGCTGCATCAAACCAGTCTGCGGACTGAAGACCACAACAACAACAACAACAACAACAACAACAACATTAACTCAAAAATTTAACTTTGTTAATTAATGATTAATGGAATTGTGCCCAGCTCTGTCACTAACCAGATGTCTATTAGGATGAATGGCACCGTCAATCTGTGATAAAAAACAAGGTAGACCATCCTGTGGCACAGCATGCAGATTTTAATGGCTGCTTCACAACTGTGGCATCTACATCCTTAAAGTACATTCTCCGATCCCGAAATTACCTGTGTCTCAACCTACGATAACTCCCTTTTTCTCAATACCCAATCACTGTGTAGCTTTCTATATTGGCATGACCACTAACCAGCTGTCCATTAGGATGAATGGCCACCGCCAAACTCTGGCCAAAAACAAGGTGGACCACCCTGTGGCACAGCATGCAGCGGAGCACATGATTTCAATGGCTGCTTCACAACCCGGGCCATCTGGATCCTCCCATCCACCACCAGCTTTTCTGAATTGCACAGATGGGAGTTATCCCTACAATACATTCTCCGATCCCGAAATCATCCAGGCCTCAACCTACGATAACTTCCCTTTTTTCCCCCCAAGCCTTACAGTTCCTACTTCTCTATCCCGAACCTCATCTATTTTGAGTGGTGCGTGAATGTGCGATTGTGTGTGTGTGTGTGTGTGTGTGTGTGTGTGTGTGTGTGTTAATTGCAGTGTGTACGCATTTTGTATATTTATTTATTTATCCAGGTCTCAACTTACGATAACCCCCTTTATTTTTATTTTTTTCCCCCTCCCCTCACACGCCTCCCCACTCCATTCCTAAGCTGCATCTCGTTATTCCCATCTAACCCATCCCCACCACCGTGACGTAACCTTCCTATCCCCTCCCCTCCCTTCCCCGATTTCCTCGCCGCAGAGCGCGATTGAAAGTGCGGCAGCTGGAGGTGATGGTTGTACGACTGTGTTGTGTGCCTGTGTGACTGCACGAGTGTTCTGTTTTCTGAAGAAGGCCATGGCCGATAGCTGAAAATATTGTATGTGTGTGTCTTTTGTATGTGATTGTCCCAGCTCGTCACCTCGTCTTTGCGGCGAGTTGTAAACTGTCCTTACTACATTATTATCTGGACTTTCCATTATTATATATATGTTTGTGTGTGTATGTTTGTTTTGCCCCCACTCCATTACTAAGCTACAACTCTTTCCACCAATCAGTACATACATGCTCCATTAAGCCCTACTGTATCTGTCCCCACCAATGCCAAGGACTCTCCAGTCCGCTCCTTTACCCCCTCCTTCTACCCCATCACCACAGAGCGAGATTTGGATTGTGGCAGCTGGAGATGACAGTTCTCTGTCTCTGAAGTGTGCCTGGGTGATTGT
This sequence comes from Locusta migratoria, assembly GCA_026315105.1. Taxonomy (NCBI): domain Eukaryota; kingdom Metazoa; phylum Arthropoda; class Insecta; order Orthoptera; family Acrididae; genus Locusta; species Locusta migratoria. Next base: position 97,578,765 of record CM048754.1, read on the forward strand.
GTGATTGGTCTCTTTGCTGATGAAGAATGATGGCTCATACCATAAGTGTTGTATGTGTGAGTGTCTCGTTTGTGTGTCTGTCACAGGTCGACATACTTCTTTGTGGCAACTTGTAAACGATACTCATTATACTGTTGCATATTAAACAAGAATCGCATACAAGCAATTAGGTGGAAAACAAATGGGATTTCTGAGGGTATGCAGTATTTATAATTAAACAATTAACAAAAAAAGAGGGAGTATAATAAGGAAATTCAATTGCATTCATTGATTTTATAATGGAGAACCAATACTATCGACAGAGATAATGGAGAATTATGAGTAAAAAAAAGTATCTACAACATTCGACAAATGTTTTGAGAAGTCTGTAATTCCATTGTAATTGTAGATCTAAATACTACTCTGCCAGAGCATATAACCACAAACAAAGGAGTCTAATAAAGTTTCATCATTACACCTACACTTTTTAACAGTTGTAGTTATTTAGGTGGTGCATTAAAGAAATAGGGGAAGAAATGCCCACTCGAAGTGCCTGTTTTATGCAGATGATGCCACAATGTTGACAGAGAATGGAGTTGTGTACAAATGGGAATGCACTTAGTAGGTAAGAATTGTTGAAAGTAATAATTCCTTATTCCTTCAGTTTGGCTTCAAGAATATCTTAAAAGTAAAAAATAAGAAAACCTGAATTACCTTGGAACTGATTTAAATGCTGTCTTCACCATTGAATTTTCTGCTCTACACAGAGAGCAAGTTCTCTTGATATTTTTGGTGGAAGTATATGCTGCTAATGCTTCCTGAATGTTTCTTACTTTTGACGTCCCAATGTAGATATCGAGCATCAAAATCAGAAAGGAGCTGATTTTTACAACATAATTCATACAACTGCAAACAAATAAAAATGTATGAAGTCAATTTATTTTTAATAATAATATAAAAAAGAAACAAAAGATAGATTCATTTGTGGCTTAATCCGGCCAATAATGTGTCAGATATGAATCTCTCTCTCTCTCTCTCTCTCTCTCTCTCTCTCTCTCTCTCTCTCTCTCTCTCTCTCTCTCTCTCACACACCTCCTTACTCACCCAAAGTCATAAAAGCTCCAGCAAATGCTGTTTCAGACACACACAACTGCAAAATACAACTACCACTTCATATTCACATTGTGAGCAGCCTGGTAAAAACTAAACTACTCCATGAAAATTGGCACAGCTTCTGGAAACATCCATCATGTGATACCCAATGCATGACATAGCTTCCAGAAGATACAAACTGAATTTCCAAAATTGTTTTTCATTTTCGTGATTAGATTTTATGGCCTTAACTGCACCACAGTGCATTGTCCTATTAGAGGTGGTATTTGTAGTTTAAGTATTGTTGAAATGAGATAGAATGGCTGGCCAGTACTTACCTTTGTGCTGTACTGCCGACAGTAACACAAATGAAGAAACAGAAAAAAGAGGACAAAAAGGACAAGCTTTCAGAACACAGTTCCTTCATCAGGTGGGAGAGAAGGGAAGAAGAAAGGATGGGAACGGAAGGGAAAGGTAATTCACGACCTAGGTCATGAAGGTGGTGTTTCGGGAGTATTGACGTCAGAGATACTGCATGTATGTACTGAGCCAAGCCAGAGAGGATATATATAACCAAAGAGGTAAGATCAAGTAGTAAAGAGAAGAGAGGATGAGTGAACTCAATGATGCTGAGGGGTGTAGGAGGGGCGGGGGGTTGTCTTAAAACGTTTTTCATTAACAGGGAAAGATGGATGGAGACACACACACACACACACACACACACACACACACACACACACGGAGAGAGAGAGAGAGAGAGAGAGAGAGAGAGAGAGAGAGAGAGAGAGAGAGAGAGAGGGAGGTAAGGAAGGGATAATGAATAGGTGAGCTGAGGATGGTGGAAGGGGAGGGGGTAGTGTAGATTTAGGCCAGGGGGGTGGCGGGAGGAGAGGATATGTTGGAGGGCAAGTTCCCACCTCCGTAGCTCTGAGGGACTGGTGTTGGTTGGTACTATCCAAATGGCACGTGTGGTGTAACACGTGCCCAGGTCCCTGGAGACATGCTGGAGGGCATGTTCTGCCACAGGATATTGGGTGTCTCCCAGGCGAACAGTCCGTCTGTGCCCATTCATCCGCTCAGCCAATTTGTTAGTAGTCATACCAACATAAAAGGCTGAACAGTGGTCAGCTGGTATATGACATATGTAGTCTCGCATGTGGCCCTGCCTTGAATCGGGTAGGTTTTTCCTGTGGTGGGGCTGGAGTATGTGGTAGTGGGAGGATGCATTGGACAGGTTTTGCAGCGGGATCGGTTGCAGGGGTAGGAACCATTAGGTAGGGAGGCTGGTTTTGGGATGTTGTAAGGTTGGACAAGGATGTTGCGGAGGTTGGGAGGATGGTGGAAGGCTACTCTGGGTGGTGTGGGAAGAACAGTTTGGAGTCATGGTCTCATCTCAGGGCATGACTTGAGAAAGTCATAGCCCTGTTTGAGGAATTTGTTGAGGCATTCCAGGCCAGGATGGTACTGGGAGACTAAGGGGGTGCTTCTGGGTGGTCTGGGGTTAGGAACATTGTTGTTGGAGGGAGAGAAATGGACAGCTCGGGAGATCTGTTTGTGGATGAGGTCTGTAGGGTAGTTGCGGGAGAGGAAAGCATTGGATAGATTGTTGTTGTAGCTGGTGAGGGATTCGGAACTGGAACAGATACGTTTCTCACGGATGCCCAGGCTGTAGGGAAGGGATCGTTTAATATGGAAGGGATGGCAGCTGTAAAAGTGGAGGTACTGTTGTTTGTTAGTGGGTTTAATACGGACTGAGGTGTGGATGTGAGACTCAGCAAGGTGAAGGTGTAGTGTAACAAGGATTACTTGACAGTTACACCAGTTTGACACTAAATAAAGAAAAGTGTGAAGTAATACACACGAGCACTAAAAGAAATCCGCTGAACTTCAATTACGCAATAAATCAGTCAAACATTAAGGTTGTAAATTATACCAAATAACTAGGAGTTACAATTACGAAAAACTTAGACTGGAGAGAACACATAGAAAATATTGTGGGGAAGGCGAACCAAAGATTATGTATCATTGGCAGAATGCTTCAAAGATGCAGGTCTACCAAGGAGACAGCCTGCATCACACTTGTCCGTCCTCTCCTGGAGTACTGTTGCCCATTGTGGGACCCTCACCAGGTGGGACTGACGGAAGACATTGAGAAGGTTCAGAGAAGGGCAGCTCATTTTGTTTTATCATGTTACAGGGAGGAAGGGTCACAGAAATGTTGCACGATTTGAGGTGGAAATCATTAAAAGAATGAAATTATTCATTGTTGTTGTTGTTGTTTTTAAAGGGGACTACATGACCGGGTTATCAGTACCCTGTTCCCAGCAAAGAGATCACATAATGTGATTTGCAGTTGAAGACGAAACATTCCACAGCCAGTACACAAGAAGTACAGGAAGGTGGTGTGTGTGTTTAAAATGACATAATAAAAGGAGAAGGGAAACCACAAAGCAGTGGACCAAGTAGTCAACTGTGCTAAAGAATCACAGCAGAAGACAACGGCTTGCTGGCCACTAGGATAGCAGTGGATGAGCCTGTCATCCTGTACACACTTAAGCTGTCAGTTGGAAATAGGACTGGCAAGACAAAAGGAACAGAAGATGAAAACTGTTTAAGTGGTGGGCACCCACCATTAAATCATATGATAAAATGTCGACGTAAGAGGTGGCCGTGCGTGAGCCACGTATGGCGTATACGCAGGCGACAGAGGATGACAGAGTCCCTTCGAGAGGGCCTAAGAGAAGTCTTCCAAGCCGCTGTCGAAGACTTGATCACAAGGAGCGTGCTCAATTGCAACCATTCTGCATTCCAGGCCACGGATATCTTGCGGTGCAGACCCAAGCAGATGTCCCTTTCCAAGGTACCGATATCTAGACGCCGGGAGTCGATGGCCTGCTTGGCCAGCTGATCAGCTCGTTCATTCCCTGGAATGCCTATGTGGCCCAGGGTCTAGATGAAAGCCACCGAGAGGCCAGACACGCCAAGACTGAACACAGACTCTTGGATGAACCACACCAGATGGTGTTTGGGGAAACATTGGTGAAGGGCTTGCAAGCCACTCAGGAGGCACTGCAGATGACATATGACATCCTGGAACATGTACGGAGGTGGTCTAGACTACGAAGTACAGCGATCAGTTCAGCAGTAAAGACTGTACAGCCAGGAAGCAGGGAGCGTTGTTCAATGTGGTTGCCTTGAACATAGGCGTAACCCACTCTGCCTTCTCCTGGGACCCATCAGTGTATATGACTTCTGCATCACGGAACGTACCAAGGATGTCCAAAAACTATTGATGAAGTGTATGTGGTGAAACTGACGAGTATAGATTCCAAGACATTTGCAGGTGAAGCTGTAGGCGAGGGATGGACCAAGGAGGAATATGAGATTGGCAGGAGAATGCGGGAGGTATAGGTAGGGACTCGAGTGAGGAGATATGTACCCAAACCACGATTGGAAGACCAGATCTGGGTCAACGTTCTGGAGAGGGAAGGGCGGTGTTTGGAAACAAAAGCCTGCAATTGGGATGACGAGGTGTAGCGTGAAGCCAATAACTGTTGCCAGCGGAACCTCAGGGGAAGAATGCCAGCTTCAGCGAAGAGGCTGGGCATAGGGTTGGCGCGGAAAGCTCCTGTTGCGAGACAAAGAATAGGATCCAAGATCTGCAATGCTGAAGGTGACACAGAGTCATACACCTGGCTCTCATAATCTAAGCGTGATAATATTAGGGCCTTAAAGAAGTGCATCAGAGTTTGACGGCCAGCTCCCCAGGCAGTGTGGCCGAGACAGCGCAGTATATTTAGATGTCGCCAGCATTTTCGCGTCAACTGACGGAGGTGCGGTCCCCAAGTCAGTCGGTTGTTGAACAGCATGCCGAGAAACAAATGCATTTCTGCGACATGAAGCTGTTTGTCAGCAAGGTAGAGTTCTGGGTCATGACGAACGACCTGACGACGACAATAGTGCATCATTCGGGTTTTGGATGCTGAGAATGAAGCCGTGCACTGAGGCCCATGATTGTGCCTTTTGAATGGCTCCCTGTAGGGGCCTTTCAATGACACCAATGTTAGCAAAACTGTAATATAGACAGAAGTCATTGGCAAACAAGGACAAACAGACCGATGACCCCACAGCTGCCGTAAGGCCGTTTATGGCAACTAAAAATAGAGGTACTCTGAGAACGGAACCCTGGGGGACACCATTCTCTTGGATGTAACGATTACTGAGAGAGGTATTGACCCTAACTCGGAAAGTACGGAGTGAGATGAAGTTCTTTATGAACATCGGTAGGGTACCACGTAAGCCCCAGTCATACAGCGTAGCCAGTTAATGGTGGCGCCAGGTGGTGTCGTACGCTTTGCGAAGTTTGAAGAAGACTGTTACCACATGCTCACGCCTGGTGAAAGCAGTGCGGATGGCCAACTCCAAAGACACTAGATTATCTATTACAGAGCAGCCATGGCGGAAGCCCCTTGTTGGGGGGGGCGAGGAGTCCCCGGTCTTCAAGAATCCACACGAGTCGCCGACTCATCATACGTTCGAAGATCTTGCACAGAACATTGGTGAGGCTTATTGGGCAGTAGCTCTCGGCCGCCTGCGGATCAGCACCATGTTTCATCACCGCGATAATAATACTATCCCGCCATTGGGATGTGAAAGCACCCTTCGTCCAGAGATGGTTGTACAGGGCGAGAAGTTGTCGTTGAAAAGCCGAAGGGAGGTGATGAATGAACTGGCTGTGAACATTGTCTGGTCCTGGGGAGGTGTCAGGACCTGCAGCTAGGGCACTCTCAAACTTCCACTCACTGAATGGCACATTGTATTTTTCCTGGCAGTGTTTGTGAAAAGAAAGCTGCCACTGTTCAACACGCTCTTTAAGGGCGCGGAAATCTGCACTGTATGACGCGGATGCTAAGCTACCAACATAATGTTCTGCCATGTACTGCACAAAGCAGCTGGGTCTTTGGACAGGGTACCCCGAATGTGGAGACTGGGGATTCCTGCCAGTGGATGATGCCCAAAAAGGCGCCTAACCTGCTTCCACACCTCAGTTTGGGAGGCCCAAAAGCAAATAGTGGCTACATACCTCTCCCAGCTATCTCGCTTGCTGTGTTTTGTCAGTTGACGAGCTTGGGCACGGAGCCGTTTGAAAACAATCAGGTGCTCAAATGAAGGATGGCGGCGATGGCGCTGGAGCGCTCGACGACGCTCCCTGATGGCCTCAGCATTTTCCGGTGTCCACTAGGACATCTACTTACGACGGAGCAAACAAGAGGATTTCGGGACTGTAGCTTCAGCAGCAAAAACAATGGCCCTAGTGACATCATCAACAGCCAAATCAACGTTGTCTAGGATCAGAGATGTTACTATAACAGCTGAGGTGTGAGCCGGCCAGTTTGCCCGACGGAGTGACCATCGGAGCAGGCAGCCTGCAGGTGATGACTGTGGGAGCAACAGGATGATAGGGAAGTGGTCGTTTCCACAAAGGTTGTCATGGACCCTCAAAGTAAGTTGTGGAAGTAGGCTGGGACTGCAAATCAACAGATCTATGGCTGGGTAGGTGCCATGGGCCAAGCTGAAGTGGGTGGCAGCTCCGTTGTTGAGCAGGCCAATATTTAGCTGCGCCAGAAGGTACTCCACGTCTCTACCACGGGTCGTAATCTCAATTCCACCCCACAAGGGGTTGTGGACATTAAAGTCCCCCAGCAGGAGGTACAGCAGGGGAAGTTGAGCAACCAAGGCAGCTAGTTCCGCATAAGACACTGCCTTGTTTTGAGGAAGGTACAGAGAGCAGATAGTGATCTCCTGTCCTGCCCACATCCTCACAGTCACTGCCTTGAGTGCAGTGTGTAGTGGCACTAGTGCACTGGAGACATTGGCGAGAACAAAGATGCAAACACCTCCGGAAACCCTGTCATAGGCTGCACGATTTTTATAATAGCTTTGGTAATAACGAAGGGCAGGGGTCCGCTGAACAGGAAACCAAGTTTCCTGGAGGGCTACACACAACACAGGGAATTGGCACAATAAATGGCGCAATTCAGCTAGAAGGTGAAAATAACCACCGCAATTCCACTGGAGAATATTGCTGTCAGTGTACTGGGATGCCATGAGCGTCGCGGACATCGAGTTTACGCCTCAGTATCACCTGTTGCCGCCGTCTTAGTACTTGTGGCATCTATATCCATCGATTCTGGGAGTGCTAGGTCCTCAGGGGATGCTAGATTCTCCAACCCATCCTCAGAATCGGAAGTTTGAGAGACCAATGGCGGGAGTGCCATCAGAAGATATTTTTTCTTGGATCTCGTGCGTCTCCTCCCGCTATTCTTTTGGTTTAGACGGCTGGGAGGGCTTCTCTGAAGTTTCTGGAGCCGATGAGGATTGGGAAGCCCTTCAACCAGTGGTGCGTACATCTCCCAGTGTACGGCTCGGGTCCTCCGATCTACTCTTCGAAACTGAAGAAGGCCCCCCCCCCCCCCCCCAATTTTTGAGGAGGCAGACTGAGTTTCATGGCCCTTAGGGCCCCACAGAAAATGGTTGCACTGTTGGTGCCATCACCACCAGGATGGCTGGCGATGACATAACTGTCGCATAGGAAGTTGTCTGCGGTACGGGGTGGAGTCTTTCGTATTTTTTCCTTGCCTCGGTGTATGTCAGTCTGCCCAGGGTCTTAATTTCCATTATTTCTTTGCAGAGAATGCTACAGGCTGGTGAACAGGGTGGATGATGCTGCCCACAGTTGACACATATTAGCGGGGGATGACATATGCCCAAATTTCCAACATTTGAAGCATCACATAGGGGGAGGGATGTATAGCTTTACATCACACTGGTAAATCGTGACCTCGACCTTTTCGGGCAATGTATCACCCTCAAAGCACCCAGGCAGAGCCCTGCTTACCTGGGTAAGCCTCATACATCTGAGATGCGGCAGGTTCCTCAGAGGTCGCTCAGTAATGACTGTTCAACCTCAACAGCCACGCATCTCCTCGGCACGTAGCACACATTGAGATTGAGGTTTTTTTTATAGAGGTTTGTACCGTCCTCGCGACCCGGGCGATTGAGCCAAGATCCCCGGGCTCTGAAATGTACAACGTTCCACCGCCACGACGAACGATGGTCGTCGAAGCACGCACACAGATTACTTACAGTGGACTTACCGGGTTCGCCAAGCACGTACTCAGTAAATTAATGCTGAGCCCCTCAGGGTAACGTTATTCATTGTGGCAAGATCAAGTTCCGAAATTTCAATCACCGACTTTTACTTCTGAATGTGAAAATATTTTCCTAACAGCTACCTACTTAGGGAGACATGACCATCCCAGTAAAATATGAGAAATCAGATTGAAAACTGAACAATTTGTGTGTTCTTTCTTTCTATTAGAGAATGGAACAATAGAGAAACGTTATGAAAGTGGTTAACGAACCCTCTGCCAGGCACTTAAATGCGATTTGCGGAGTATCTGTGTAGATGTAGCTGCAACAACTGTGCAGTTTTCTAAGTGGACACGACAGTAACAACCCATTTGTCCGGATGAACGGCCATCGTAGAAGTACGGCCAGAGGCAGCTGGGACCGCCCTGCCCCCACCACCCTCCCTTTCCCCTTCCCTTCCTGCCTCCAACAGGCAGCCAGAGCTTCCTCTGGCAGACAGCGCTGGCATATTCCCCCACACCCACCTTGACTTCCTTCCCTGCCTTCCTGTTTCCCTCTCCATGCTGCCTCTTAACTGCCACCACTGGTTGGTTTTGCTTCAGGCTGTCCTGACTCCCGCAGTACTCCCACAGCCGCCAAAGACAGCATACATGTTTGTGGAGGTGTGTGTGTGTGTGTGTGTGTGTGTGTGTGTGTGTGAGAGAGAGAGAGAGAGAGAGAGAGAGAGAGAGAGAGAGAGAGAGAGAGAGAGAGAGAGAGAGAGAGAGAGTGTCCAAAGTAGTTATGTAAAGGTGAGAAGTGATACGACTGAATGAAAGTTATGTTAAGAACATGCTCCACAGGCATGACATGCAGCTTACCCCTCACAACAAGTTCTCTCCTCCATCTCAAAACGAAAATTCTCAGTTATCAACCCTGAGGCCCAACTGGGACCATATTTCTCCAGTGCCGGCTCAAAGACGTTAAACAGCCAGAGTATGAATTCTGAAGGATCCTGCTGGTCATTTAATATGTAGTCACTATTCAGCTTGCCAAGTACTTCTGAAAGTTTCCTGAAAAGCAGATTAAAAAGATATAAGTGCAAGAGAGTCACATAATAATGTCAAAAATTGGTGAAGCTTCCTGGCAGACCAAATATGTGTTCTGGACTGGGTTTCACACCTGGGAACTTTGCCTTTTATCTTGATTCGAGTCCCACTCTAGCACACAATTTATCTACCAGGAAGTTTAATCTGTTGCAAGACTGAAAATCTATACTGATTACCTCTAAAATGTATTATGCCATTTTGTATTTTCTTAAATTTGTAATAAATTCAATACATGCATTTTTCTGTTCTAAACTGGAATGTTGCTAGTGCATGTATGGAAATGAATAAAAGGAAGAGGGCGCAAAATCGAGATCACTTGAGGTGGTTCCTAGTAACGGCCCAGCTGTGAGTACGTCTCACCACACTCAGTTATCACAGATGCTTAAAGTTGTGGAGAAGGTCTCAAATAATCAATGGCTCTAAGTTGTGAAAGAAAAGGCACCACAGTCTGGGTTTTTTATTTATTTTTTAATAGTTGTGTGAGCTGTTTAGATATCGCAACTATGACAGCAATGAAGCTGACAACCATTGCTTCCAGGCAGCATACTGATTTAATACTGTAACACAAGGGACAGCCTTTAAATGTGGATCTTGGAATAATCATATAAACTTGAATACTTTGTGCACAGTTTATTACCTATTGCTAACCACCTAGAAGAGATTCCTTTCCCAAATACTTAATTGAACTTTAGTGTCATATAATTGCATATTATCTTATGTTCATTTCAATCACTTAAAAATTGCACTGGATTACTTAGAGCAATTATTTCAAAGTTCAGATTCTGACAGTATTTGTTATTACGAGGTGACAATTCATTAAGTTTCTTTTTTTTTGGAAAAAAAAAAAGCCAAAACTTAATAAGTGTACTAAAGTGTTTTAAATCACAAATTTCCCCATACCCTGCTTTCCATTTCCTAAACCTTGCCCTTTGTGTGTACCCACTATATTCACCCTACAGAATATCAATACTTATGTTTTGAGGCATTAGTGACTACAAATGACTGTGTGTGAGAGAGAGAGAGAGAGAGAGAAAGAGAGAGAGAGAGAGAGAGAGAGAGAGAGAGAGAGAGAGATTTCTGAAACATCTGAAGGAGAATTTGTGAAACAGCTTAAGTAACTTTTAAAATGAGCCTGTGTACCAGTTAATGCCACATCTGATTGGTGAATAGCAGTCTATCATATTTCAAATTTTTGTTTTTCTGGAATTTTTTGAAGTGATTTATATGAAAATTACTTGGCTTCCAGAGCCTTAAAAACATAGAATATAATCTACCAAAACTGCAGTGTCACTGTCTTCTAGCCCAATTTTTCTGTTTTCAAAAACATACACTTTTACTAGAATAACATGTTAGATAATGAAATATAATACACACAGACGGGCGCATGGGCGCTCAATCATGCACACACGCAGCACTCAAAATGGGGGGTGGGGGGGGGGTGGGGGTGTTTTGAATAGAGAGGTGCAGAGAAATGGTAAGTTATAAGTTGAGGCCTGGATAATTTTGGGATCGGAGAATGTATTGTAGGGATAACTCCCATCTGTGCAGTTCAGAAAAGCTGGTGGTGGATGGGAGGATCCAGATGGCCCGGGTTGTGAAGCAGCCATTGAAATCAAGCATGTGCTCTGCTGCGTGCTGTGCCACAGGGTGGTTCACCTTGCTTTTGGCTACAATTTGGCGTTGGCCATTCGTACTAATGGATAGCTGGTTAGTGGCCGTGCCAATATAGAAAGCTGCACAGTGATCGCAGCACAGTTGGTAAATTACGTGGCTGCTTTCACAGGTGGCCCGGCCTCTGATAGAGTCGGATAAGCCTGTCACAGGACTGGAATAGAAAGTGCTGGGTGGGTAGATTGGACAGGTCTGCCAGCCGGGTCTTCCACAAGGATACGATCCCTGTGGCAGTGGGCTGGGTTTCGGGGTGGCATAGGGATGGACTAGGATTTTATGGAGGTTTGGAGGGCTACGGAACACCACTTTAGAAGGGGTGGGAAGGATCTTGGGCAGGATGTCTCTCATTTTTGGGTACGAGGACAGAAAATCAAAACCTTGGCAAAGGATGCAGTTTAGTTGTTCGAGTCCAGGGTAGTGCTCGGTGACAAGGGGAGCACTATTCTGTGGATGGTTACTGGTGTTGGTGGGAGGATTTGGTATGTGTGAGGATACGGCATGGGAGATCTGTTTGCGGACTAGGTCTGTGGGCTAGTTTCTCTCTGTGAAGGCCTTTGTGAGACCCTCAGCATATTCAGAAAGGGAGTTCTTGTCACTGCAGATACGCTGTTCGTGGATGGCCAGGCAGTAAGGGGGGGATTTTTTTATGTGGAAGGAATGGCAACTGTCAGAGTGTAGGTATTGTAGGTGATTGGTAGGTTTAATATGGACGGAAGTGTAGATGGAGCCATCAGTGAGGTGGAGGTTGACATCCAGGAATGTGGCATGGTTGGTTGAGGAAGACCAGGTGAAGTGGATGGGGGAGAGGGAATTGAGATTTTGAAGGGAGGATAGGGTGTCCTGGCCATGAGTCCATACGAAAATATCATCAATAAACCTGAACCAGGCCAGAGATTTGGGGTTTTGGGATGCTAGGAAGGATTCCTCCAAACGGCCCACAAAGAGTTTGGTATAGGAGGGTTTGCTGCCCATGGCTGTGCCACAGATTTTATGGTAAACTTTCTCCTCAAAGGAAAAGTAGTTGCTAGTTTGGATGGAGTTGGTGAGGGTTATGAGGAATGAGGTATCGAGCTTGAATTCAGAGGGACATTGGGAAAGATAGTATTTGTTAACGGCAAGGCCATGGACATTTGGGATGTTGGAGTATAGGGGGTGGCATCTACTGTGACAAGTAGGGATTCGGGAGGTAATGGTGGAGAGTCAGTGAAGGAAATGGGAGGATAGATTTTAGACAAGTAGTTGAAGGTCTCGGTCAACGAGAGCTGAAATTCTTTCGGTAGGAGCACAGTAACCAGCCACAATTGGGCGTCTAGGACTGTTTTATGGATTTTGGGGAGCATGTAGAAGGTGAGAGTGCAGGGTGCTGTTGGGGTGAGGAGGGAGATGGATTCAGGGGAGAGTTTCTGGGAGGGGCCATGGGAATTTAACAGGGATTGGAGATCTTGTTGGACTTTGGGCATGGTGTCATTCCGGCACAACTTGTAGGTGGAAAAGTCAGAGTGTTGGCAGAGCCCTACTGCCAGGTAGTCACTGTGATCAGCAACTACAGTGGTAGAACCTTTATTTGTGGGAAGGGTGATTATTTCGAGGTTTGTTTTGAGGTTGTGGATGGCTCTCCTTTCTTCTGTTGAAAGGTTTGACTTCTTACGAAGGGACTTGGGGGACAGGGGGTGGTTAGGTGGGAGTGTAGGAGGATCTGTTGGATGGTGGTATGAACTGGGACAAGCAGGGTTCATTGTTGGTATTAGGTTGGCTACGATCATGACAATTAGTTGCAAAAATGTGTTTTCATCGTAGGGATCTGGAAAAGGAGAGTAGGTCTTTGACAAGACCAACATGATTGAATTAGGGTGTAGGATTAAATATACGATCTTCAGATAAAATGGAAACTTGAGTGCAGTTTAGGTGTTTTGTGGACAGTTTAACCACAGTGTTCTGGGATTGTTTTAGTATTGGATGTTGTGGAGTTTTGGTAGGGAGTTTGGAGGGATGAGGTACGTTCAAGAGGTCAGCTAAGCAAGGTCTGGGAGTTATGAGGGGATCATGAGGATGAACACTGTGGGTCAGATAAGGATTGGATATAGGTGATCCAAGGCTGCAATACAATGTCAGCAGGGTGGACAACTTGTGGAGGTGGTGTTTGGAGTGCTCCTTCAGTTGCTGGAGAGGCAAGGATTCAATCTGAGAGATGGGATGTATGTAGCTTGGGTTACACAGTAATATTATCTTTCAGAGGGAGAAGAGATAGCTAAGGGATTTCTGAGCAATGGAGAGGTGATTTTGTAGGACGAGGTTTGTGAGGGATAAGGATTGGTGGAATCTGAAAAGGTGCAGGTTATTGTAGAAGGAGGGGTGGGATCCAGAAAATGCAATTTTTATGGTTAGGCCCTTGGGAGGGATTCCGTGATTTAGGCAGCATTTTAGGAATAGAGTGTGGGATTGAGGTTTGGCCAGGAACGGGATTCTTTCCTGAACTGGTACAGACTGATGGAGTGGGGGTCCACTGGGGCAGGGATGGTGTAAGAAAAATGGAAAATCATGGGAGAGATGGTGTTAGGGGATTATGAGGAGCCTAAGGCCTGGGAAGAGGTTCCTCAACATGCAAAATACAGACCAGGCATGCATTTGCCCACACAAGCATGCTGACACACGCCCAAGCACGCAAAACAATGGCAAAGAGTGCAATATCGCACCCAAGAACAGATAATCACACACCAGAAGGCGAGATCTCATACATGAACAAGCAGTAAACCGCAAAATTGTGTACAAATACATAAATCAATGGTTTAGTAGGAACAAGGGCACATAATGGTGCTTCTAGATCAAGAAAACACAAGACACAGTAACGTAAGTTTACGTCATTCCTGTATTATGACAGAAGAGTTGAATATAAAGGAATGAACCACAGACATTGCCGAGGTGGGGTGGCTTGCGTGCCTCAACGATACAGATAGCCCTACTGTAGGTGCAACCACAGCGGAGGGGTATCTGTGGAGAGGTCAGACAAACGTGTGGTTCCTGAAGAGGGGCACCAGCCTTTTCAGTAGTTACAGGGGCAACAGTCTGGATGATTGACTGAGCTGGCCTTGTAACATCAGCTAATGTGGCTTTGCCACACAGCTACTGCGAATGGCTGAAAGCAAGGGGAAACTACAGCCGTTACCTTTCCCGAGGACATGCAGCTCTACTGTATGAACATATGATGATGGCATCCTCCTGGGTAAAATATTCCGGAGGTAAAATAGTCCCCTATTCAGATCTCCGGGCAGGGACTACTCAGGAGGATGTGATCATCAGGAAAGACAATACTGGCATTCTACGGGTCTGAGCGTGGAATGTTAGATCCCTTAATCGAGTAGGAAAATTTAAAAAGGGAAATGGATAGGTTGAAGTTAGATATAGTGGGGATTAGTGAAGTTTGGTGGCAGGATGAACAGGATTTCTGGTCAGGCGAGTACAGGATTATAAATACAAAATCAATTGGGGGTATCACAGGAGTAGGATTGATAATTAATAAGAAAACAGGAATGTGGGTAAACTACTATGACCAGCACAGTGATCGCATTACCATTGTGAAGATAGATACGAATCCAACACCGACAACAGTAGTACAGGTTTATATGCCAACTAGCTCTGCCGATGATGAGGAAATCGAAGAAATATATGAGGAGCTAAAGGAAATTATTCAGACAGTCAAGGGAGAGGAAAACTTAATTGTTATGGGAGACTGGAATTCGGTAGTAGGACAAGGAAGGGAAGGGAAGATAGTAGGTGAAAATGGTCTGGGCAAAAGGAATGAAAGAGGAAGCCGCTTGGTAGAATTTTGCATGGAACATAATTTAGTTATAACAAATACCTGGTTCAAGAATCACAAAAACGTGGAAGAGACCAGGAGACACAGGGAGATACCAGATAGATTTTATAATGGTAAGACATAGATTTCAGAATCAGGTGGTAAACTGTAAGGGAAAGGACAGTGTGCTGAAAGGTGTATATAAGATGAACATTAACAAGAGAAAAACTAGGGTAATGGAGTGCAGTGTAAGGAAATCAGGTGATGCTGAAGGAATTAGATTGGGAAACGAAGCAATAAAGGAGATAAATGAGTTTTGTTACTTGGGCAGTAAAATAACAAATGATTGTCGCGGTACAGAGGATATAAAATGCAGAATGGCAATGGGTAAAAAAGCGTTTTTGAAAAAGAAATTTGTTAACATCGAATATTGATTTAAGCCTAAGGAAGTCCTTTCTGAAGGCATTTGTATGGGGTGTTGCCTTGTATGGGAGTGAGACATGGACGATAAACAGTGCAGACAGGCAGAGGATTGAGGCTTTTGAAATATGGTGCCACAGAAGAATGCTGAAGATTAGGTGGGTGGATCGCGTAACTAATGAGGAGGTACTGAACAGAATTGGGGAGAAAAGAATCTTCTGGCTTACCTTGACTAAAAGAAGGGATAGATTGGTAGGACACATTCTTAGACATCAAGGAATTGTGAATTTAGCGTTGGAGGGAAGTGTGTGGGGAAAAAATCGCAGGGGAAGACCAAGAGATGGATACAGTAAGCAGATTCAGACAGATGTAGGTTGCCGTTCTTATGTGGAGATGAAGAGGCTTGCTCAGGATAGGGTATTGTGGAGAGCTGCATCAAACCAGTCTCCGGACTGAAAACCACAACAACATATGTGGGTGGTCACATTTGTTCAAGAGAAATGGGTTTCGGAATTGATTGGCTTATCAATAATGAATTATATATGCATGTATATAACTACGTGAAAATATAAGAGGGAGGAGTTAGCTGCATCAACAATCGGGGTGGTTATGAAGCCCTCAGTTGTAAGTGGGCAGGATTGTTAATAAGGGCTCGGAAGTCGGAATGTGACAGTTATAAAAGATATGAGGAGGAAAATACAAGACAGAAGAAATATTGATAGAGGGATGTTTTAGATAACAGTAACAAAGGAAAGTCATGACGTTATCAGAAGGAAGAGGGGCTGTTAGGCAAAATCTAATAATGGAAACTTCAGGCTGGAATTAACAATAAGTAATAAGGACATAAGATTCCACCACTGTAGTTATGGATCACTGTGACTACCTGGCAGAAGGGCTCTGTCAACTCTCTGACTCCTCCACCTACAAGTTGTGCCGGAATAACCCCATCCCCAAAGTCCAACAAGATCTCCAAACCCAACTAAAATGCTACAGCCTCTCCCAGAAACTCTCCCCTGAATCCATCTCCCTCCTCACCCCAGCAGCACCCTGCACACCCACCTTCTACATGCTCCCCAAAATCTATAAACCTAATAATCCTGGACGCCCAATTGTGGCTGGTTATTGTGCTACTGCCGAAAGAATTTCAGCCCTTGTTGACCGACACCTCCAATCAATTGTCCAAAATATGTGCTCCCATATTAAGGATACCAACCCACTCTCCACCATTCCCACACCTTTGCCTCTTGGATCCCTACATGCGATAGTGGATGCCTCCTCCCTGTACACCAACATTTCACATACCCGTGGCCTTGCCGTTCTCGAACAGGAAAATAAGAGATCTCGTCACATAACTGACAGTATTCATGGGCGAATAGCAACCTGTCGGTTTTTGCCGATAATGCTGTTGTGTGTCACCATTGAGTAGAATACCAGGAGGATTTCTAGATGATGTAATGAATAGCAACTAGCTCTAAATGTACATAATTGTAAGACAATTCAGATGAGCAGGAAATACAATCCCATAACGTTCATGTACTGCTTGACACAGTAGTATAGATTATATATCTAGGTATAATGTTGCAGAGCCATACGAAATGGAATATACATGTAAGGACAGTTGTAGGGAAGGTGTATGGTTGACCTGTAAAAGAGACCAAATATACAACACTGGTGTGATTGCCACTTCAGTACTTGTCAAGTTTTTAGGATCCCCACTAAATTAACTTAAAGGAACACGGGGAAGCAATTCTGCATTGGGCTGCTAGGGTTGTTACTGGCAGGTCTGATCAAGATGCATGTGTTACAGAGATTGTTCACAAACTCTAGCAGGCGTCCTCAGAGGAAAGAGGACATATTTTGAGGAAGACTATGGAGGAAAGTTTGGTAGTATATCAAAACATCTTTGTTCAGTGAGCTTCTTAATGTGTGAAAACAGCATATACCCCAAAATCCAACTGCATATAGATGTCAGTGATATAGGTATGTAATTCAGTGGATTACTTATATTCCCTTTCTCAAGTATTGGCACGACTGGTGCAACTTCTCAGCCTTTAGGCACAGGTTGTTCATCAAGACAGCAGTTATAGATGATTGCTAAGTATGAAGCTATACTGCTGAGAGAACTTTGGAGCATGCCTGCTGTTACTTAGTACTAACCTTGCCTCAAGGAGGCCTACTTAGTCATAGTCATGACTTCATAAAATGATGTCCTCAAATTATTCTTGATGACTTTTTCCCCACACACCTTAAGCAGCTTTTCATGCCTCCCACCCTCAAAACTTGTACGCATTATTCTCAGACCCTACACTCACTCTGAACCTATGGCTCCTCCCTCTATGACATGCCCTATGCACCCTCATACCGCCATCTACACCAACCCTCTAACTAGCAAATCTATCAAACAGAGAGAGCAACAGTGTATGCTCAACACAAAATTTAAGCTCTTGTGATGATGTAAGCCCATATCTCTGCAGGTAAGGTAAGAAACTTCAGCTATTCACTAACTGACAGTTAATATACCAACTTCGACTGTCTGTTTTAAATTCATTTCATGGATGCAGTTTCAGGAGGAGGCATTGGAGAAAGCAGGAGGCATCCGGAGAAAGGAGGAGGCTTTCAGAAAAAGGAGCATGTTAATGGAGAAAGGGTGAGATGATCGGACAGAGGAGGATGTGGTTGGAGAAGGAAGAAGGCGATCGGATTAAGGAAGATGCAGCGGGAGACAGGAAGATGCAGCAGGAGACAGGAAGATGCAGCAGGAGACAGGAAGATGCAGCAGGAGACAGGAAGATGCAGCAGGAGACAGGAAGATGCAGCAGGAGACAGGAAGATGCAGCAGGAGACAGGAAGATGCAGCAGGAGACAGGAAGATGCAGCAGGAGACAGGAAGATGCAGCAGGAGACAGGAAGATGCAGCAGGAGACAGGAAGATGCAGCAGGAGACAGGAAGATGCAGCAGGAGACAGGAAGATGCAGCAGGAGACAGGAAGATGCAGCAGGAGACAGGAAGATGCAGCAGGAGACAGGAAGATGCAGCAGGAGACAGGAAGATGCAGCAGGAGACAGGAAGATGCAGCAGGAGACAGGAAGATGCAGCAGGAGACAGGAAGATGCAGCAGGAGAAAGGAAGATGCAGCAGGAGAAAGGAAGATGCAGCAGGAGAAAGGAAGATGCAGCAGGAGAAAGGAAGATGCAGCAGGAGAAAGGAAGATGCAGCGGGAGAAAGGAAGATGCAGCGGGAGAAAGGAAGATGCAGCGGGAGAAAGGAAGATGCAGCGGGAGAAAGGAAGATGCAGCGGGAGAAAGGAAGATGCAGCGGGAGAAAGGAAGATGCAGCGGGAGAAAGGAAGATGCAGCGGGAGAAAGGAAGATGCAGCGGGAGAAAGGAAGATGCAGCGGGAGAAAGGAAGATGCAGCGGGAGAAAGGAAGATGCAGCGGGAGAAAGGAAGATGCAGCGGGAGAAAGGAAGATGCAGCGGGAGAAAGGAAGATGCAGCGGGAGAAAGGAAGATGCAGCGGGAGAAAGGAAGATGCAGCGGGAGAAAGGAAGATGCAGCGGGAGAAAGGAAGATGCAGTGGGAGAAAGGAGGATGCAGTGGGAGAAAGGAGGATGCAGTGGGAGAAAGGAGGATGCAGTGGGAGAAAGGAGGATTTGGTCAGAGAAGTATGTTGCAATCGGAGAAAGAGTGATGCGATCGGAGAAAGGGTGATTCAATTGGACAATGGAGGATGTGATCAGACAATAGAGTATGCGATTGGACAATGGAGGATGTGATCAGACAATAGAGTATGCGATTGGACAATGGAGGATGTGACCAGACAATAGAGTATGCGATTGGACAAAGGAGGATGCGATCAGACATAGAGGAGGCAATCAGAGAAAGGAGGGTGCGATTGCACAAAGAGGTGACAATCGAACAAAGGAGACAGCAAACAGAAAAAGACAGAGGCGATCAGACAAAGGTGGTGGCAATTGAGGAGAAAGGAAGAGATGAACAGAGAATGGTGGGAAGTACAGGGATAAAGAGTTTGTGGTGATGGGTGGAAGGGAGGGGGAGGGAGATGGATAGAGAGAGGAGGAAAGAGGACACTGACTAACAGAAGACTCAATAAATACCATAACTACTACTATTACTACTACTACTAAAATTACTACAACTGCCAGCACTGCCATCTCCAGTACTATATATCTGAACATGAAGTGCTGAATAACAAATTTAAGACTTACCTTGCTTGTTCATAGACACACTCTTGATGGCCAAGAGACCTTGCGTAGTGCAATGTCAATATGGTTGAGATCAATGAATTGTCCTCTGCATTTACATCCTGAAATGCCTTTATCATGCTCTGCATGAAATTGTCCATGGAAAAGAGTGTCTGTAAGGTAACATTCATCCAGCACCTGTTGGATGTGATGGGATTTTCCAGCCTATAAAAAAAATCATTGCGTACAAGGGTAGAACTCAAATTTTACCTAGAGATTAAAATTTGCATTCATTGGGTACAAAAACATAAAACACTGACAATTATTTTGAGATTAAAATTTG
Source organism: Locusta migratoria (assembly GCA_026315105.1). Classification (NCBI taxonomy): domain Eukaryota; kingdom Metazoa; phylum Arthropoda; class Insecta; order Orthoptera; family Acrididae; genus Locusta; species Locusta migratoria. Next base: position 97,598,507 of record CM048754.1, read on the forward strand.
TATTTGTAGTGAAGAAGATATATCAGTACAGAAATATGACAGTGCAGGCAGAGAAATAAATAAATAAATTGCCTGACAAAGGAAATCAACATGAAGTGAATGAGAAAGCAAAATGCAAAAAAATCATGGGTTGAGAGATTTATTGATTAACTCAGTTTAAAAATTTCGTTTTGTGTCACTGAACTTTCACATTAAGTTGCTTTTCTACTCGACTATGCCAACTGATTAATCTGTAGTAAATTGTACTCACTGATAGTTTCTGAATTGAAATAAATCCTCTCACAGTTTTCTCTTTCTTTTCATTGGTAAATTTTCATTTTAAACATCCTTCATAATTCAATCAAAATTATTTTAAGAAGCCGCAAATTACTGAATTCTCCAATTGTACAAGAAGACAAGATGAAAACAGATGAATGATTAATGCAGAAGGCAATCTGTTGAAAATTGTACTTGTTTCATTTGTTCAATAATACAATTCATGTGGTTAGCGCATCATCAAAATGGAACAATAATTAAAATTTTACAGCTCACGGACATGAACCTAGCAGGCAATACATCTAGTAAGTGCTATTCTGAACAGACCCTATTCAAAATTCTCTCATAAAAGATATGATTGCTTGATTAATTAACAATGTAGAGGATAACACTGCCATTGCTTGGACATATACAGTAATAAAGAAGCAAATTGTTGTGAAGTTTCATGAGAAACTTGCAAAAACTGATAATGAACCCTAAATTTTACTAAAAGAAGCATATGGTAATGACTTCATCACAAATATAACTTTTCAAGTTCTTAAAGTATTCGGTTGCACAGTGGTAGAGTGCCAGACTACAAATCCAAAGGTCGCAGGTTCGATCCCCACCAGGTCCTAGGATTTTTATCTCTCACTTTCCACGTCTTTCACCTCTAGCAGTATTGCTCATGTGAAAAATACCGAGTAGCACCAACACCACCTAGAAGACGAGGCCTTACAACAGGCAGTGCCTACGTCACACTTAGAGGCCCCGGCCGCCACCTCACTGGCTGGCCGCTGGGGCACGCTCAACGCCGCGCAGCGGCCGGCCAGTCAGATGGCGGCCGGGGCCTCTAAGTGTGACGTAGGCACGGCCTGTTGTAAGGCCTCGTCTTCTAGGCGGAGTTGGTAGCACCATGGTTCGGAACCCACATTAAACTGTAGATCCCCCTAATAACTGACTGGGTAAGTCAGTTCGAAAGTCAGAGGAGGGCAACGGCATACCACCTCCAAACAGGACCATGCCTAGTAAAGCACTGTGGTGTTTGAACCAATCTTAGGATTGTTGCCTGCTTTACCTTTTTAAAGTATTTTTAAGCTGGCTAACATGATACGGAAGATATCTCATGTCTGGTGTGCCATTCAACATCAAAAAAAAGAATGAAAATATAAAAAAATGTATGTAATATGATTTGATCTGACCACTGGTTGAATATTCAATTGATTGATGAACTGTAAAAACTGCCAAAGAATGTGTAATTTTTCATAGCCAATTTAACACGATAAAAAAAAGAGTATGCCAAACTGGGACCCAAAAGTCTCGTGATCAAACAAAAAGAAGCTCATAAAATGTTTGTCCTGAGACTTAAAAGTACCACTGAAAATGATTATAATTTCTTGGAAAGAGCAATAACATGTGACACGCTTGGTTTTCCACTTACAATACTGATCATTCCACACACTGGAAGTGTCTAATTTCAGTGAGAGTAAGAACAGTTCAGATGAAGAAATCAAGATTGAATGAGATGATTATTTTTTTCCTTGCTATGCGTGAAATTGTTGACCTTCAATTGGTTCCTGAAGACCAAACTATTACTCAACATCATTACCTCGAGCTTATTGCTCAACTCCATGAGAAATTAACTAGTTATAGGTTCTGCATCGAGACAATACATCAACTCATACCAAATTGTGTGTTAAATGACCAGATATTCATTCCAAATTTGTGAATGTAACAAAAATGATAGACACGCTTATGAAGCCACAAATGGAGATATGAGCATATGAAATAGGTTCACAGATTTGGGACTGGCTGCAAGACTTCTTAAGTAATAGAACACAGTAAGTAGTTCTCGACAGCGAGTGTTCATCAGAGACGAGTATATTGTCAGGTGTGCCCCAGGTGAGTATGACAGGACTGCTGTTATTTTCTGTCTATATAAATGATCTGAATATTATAGAGGAAAAATTCCTAACAGGAAAAATATACGTAAAAAAATTGATGAAGTCCACTTACCAGGCGAAGGAGAACAGGCAGTGAAAGCAACAAATAAACACACAGACACACACACACACACACACACACACACACACACACACACACACACACACACACACACACACACTCAAACACTAGCTTTCGCAGCCTAGCTGCTTCGTCAGGCAGAAGGGAAGGAGAGGGAAAAGGAAATGATGAGGGTTTTAAGAGAATGGGTAAGGAGTCATTCCAATCCCGGGACAGGAAAGACTTACCTTGGGGGGAAATAAGGAGGGGAAACAAATACACACACACCCACACATTTACACAGACGCAAGAACACTTAGGCAGACATACTGTAGAAAGAAAAGAAGTTAGAAAGAGATGCCACTTGAGGCATAGGCTCTGTCCAGAGAACCGAGGCAAAGATGTTAAGATGGTGGATGGGAATTCGAATTTAGCGGAGGTTGAGACCAGGTGGGCAACGGGAAGAGAGAATATGCTGAAGGGCTAGTTCCCATCTCCGGAGTTCTGAAGGATTGGTGTCGGTGGGAAGTGTCCAGATAACCCGGACGGTGTAACACTGTGCCAAGATGTGCTGGCCGTGCACCGAGGCACGTTTAGCCACAGGGTGATCTTCATTACCAACAAACACTGTCTGCCTGTGACCGTTCATGCGAATGGACAGTTTGTGGCTGGTCATTCCCACATAGAACACATTCGCAAACCTATCACACTCCTCTGGGGCACACCTGACAATAGGTAAGGCCGGCTGAATATGTGAAGAAGCAGCTTTAAGTGAAAGCCAGCCGGCCAAGTTGGTCCCACATTGTCTTTCTTTTTGAAAGAACCCTGCTGGTAGCACTGGCAACAATGAGCAGCCCTCGACTGTGAAGCCAGCCATTATTTTACATAAAACAGTCTGTACCGACATCAGCCTCCGCCGACACAAAATATGAGACAACTAATCCTATATTTCAAATAAGAAATTATTTCCTAACTCTAAGCAGCAAAACATCACCAAAATATTAGGTTAATATATTAGACAAAATGAGGGGTGGCTTGACACCTCTCAACCTAGAGGATCAATCTGAAGTGAACTTAATAATGCTGAGTGGAAGGGGCAGAGGGGGCTAATTTAGCATGAGGCCAGGTGGAGATGGGAGAAGAGGATGTGTTGGAGGGCAAGTCCCCATCTGTGCAACTCCGAAAGACTGATGCTAGGTGCGAGTATGCAGCCTGAACGTGCAGTGTAACGTGCTAATGTCTCTGGAGTTGGATGGCGTGCTCTGCCATGGCATACTGGCGGTCCCCCAGGCAAGCAGTTTGCCTGTGACCATTCACATGTTAAGGCAATTTTTGGTAGTTATACTGATGTAGAAGGCTATGTAATGAACACGTCACATTTGATTCCATATTGTGCTTAATTACTGTGTTGTAATATGTTCATGATAAATGCCAATCAGTCACATACATTTATTTGTTATTGCATAATCAAAGAATGGGAATACCTTTAAGGATTCAACAATATTTTGGAAAGGATAGGTTGCTACTCACCACAGAGACGTCAGGTGAGCCGCAGAAAGTCACACGTAACAGAATAAACAAAAAATGAAGCTTTCAGCTGTTAAGCCTTCATCTGCCACAAAGAACACACATACACACTAGTCTTGTGTAGTTCACGAATGAACTAGTTCAGAAGAGCCTTCCCACAGGCGAACTACGTGAACTAGTTCACAGATCCCTCGCCTCTTAGTTCGTATGCTCCTTTTCCAAAGACTGACGGGTAACAGCGAGAGGACGCGAGAGCCCTTATGCCAGTTGCCATCATTTCAAGCTGAGATTCAGCTCAGTAGCGGTAGCAAAAGCCAAATATGAGTGGACGAACTAAAAAGAGTAACCTACTTCCCGAAGGATCTTGGGCAGGATGTCTCTCATTTCAGGGCATGAGGTTTTGATTTTCTATCCTCATGCCCTGAAATGAGAGACATCCTGCCCAAGATCCTTCCCACCCCTCCTAAAGTGGTGTTCCGTCGCCCTCCCAACCTTCACAACATCCTAGTTCATCCTTATGCCACCCCGAAACCCAGCTCACTGCCACAGGGATCATATCCTTGTGGAAGACCCCGCTGCAAGACCTGTCCAATCCACCCACCCAGCACTTCCTATTCCAGTCCTGTCACAGGCTTATCCTACCCCATCAGAGGCCGGGCCACTTGTGAAAGCAGCCACGTAATTTACCAACTGTGCTGCAAGCACTGTACAGCTTTCTATATTGGCATGACCACCAACCAGCTGTCCATTAGGATGAATGGCCACCGCCAAACTGTGGCCAAAAACAAGGTGGACCACCCTGTGGCACAGCATGCAGCGGAGCACATGCTTGATTTCAATGGCTGCTTCACAACCCGGGCCATCTGGATCCTCCCATCCACCACCAGCTTTTCTGAACTGCACAGATGGGAGTTATCCCTACAATACATTCTCCGATCCCGAAATCAACCAGGCCTCAACCTACGATAATTTCCCTATATATATATTTTTCCATACCTTACAGTTCCTACCTCTGTATCCCAAACCTCGCCTGATTTGAGTGGTGTGTGAATGTGTGATCATGTGTGTGTATATGTATGTATGTGTGTGTGTGTGTGTGTGTGTGTGTGTGTGTGTGTGCGTGCGTGCGTATGTGGTCTTGTGCACTTGCAGTGTGCATGAATTTATATATATATATATATTATTTTACTTTACTTTATTTTATTTTCTCCCCTCACCCGCCTCCCCACTCCATTCCTAAGCTGCATCTCGTTATTCCCATCTAACCCATCCCCACCACCGTGACATAACCTTTCTATCCCCTCCCCCTCCCCTCCCCTCCCGTCCCCGATTCGCTGCAGAGCGTGATTCGAAGTGTGGCAGTCGGAGGTGATGGTTGTATGACTGTGTTGTGTGCCTGTGTGATTGCGTGAGTGCTCTATTTCTGAGGAAGGCCATGGCCGATAGCTGAATGTGTTGTATGTGTGTGTCTTTTGTACGTGCCTGTCGCATCTTGTCGCCACGTCTTTGCGGTGAGTTGTAACTGTCCTCACTATATTATTTATTCCAACCTGGACTTTCCATTATTATAATTGCATATCGTCATTAACATAGAACACGTACGTTGGTAAACGAGGCATTGTTTTGCAAGTGGTCCTGCCTTGAATGGTGTAGATTTTCTTGTGATGGGGCTGGTGTAGGTGGTTATGGTGTGATGAGTGGGGCAGGTTTTTCAGTGGGTTCAGTTTCATGGATAGAAACCTTTAGATAGGGGGGGGGGGGGGGATGATTTTGGGATGTTGTAAGGTTTGTCGAGGATCTTGCAGAGTTTGAGGAAAGGCTACTCTGAGAGGTTTGGGAGGATACTTGAGAGTAATTATATCATTTCAGGACTTGACTTGAGAAAATTATAGACCTGATGTAGCAATCTGTGCAAGCATTTGATGCTTGGATGGTACTGGGTGACTAAGGGGATGTTTCTGGGACAGGGAGCAATGTTGTAAAAGGAGGAGGGGGTGTGCGGTCTTTTCTGGACATCCGTTTGTAGGCATTGTCTGGAGGGTAGGTGCAAAAGAGGAAATCATTGGACAGGTTGTTGATTTTGGTAGTGAGGGATTAGTAATGGGATCAGATACATTTACCACATATGTCTAGGCTGCTGGGAAGGGATGGCAGTTCTCAAAGTGTAGGTACTGTTGTTTGTTTGAAGGTTTATTATGGACTGAGGTGTGGGACTCCACAAGGTGGAGGTTAACATCTAGGAAGGTGGCTTGGGTTCTGGAAAACCAAGGCGTTGAGGTCTTGAAGGAAAGTCAGAAGTTTTCCCTTCAGCACGAGTTGAGATCACAAAGATGTCATCTATGAATCTATACCAAGCCAATGGGTGCAGCCACTGGGACATAAGGAATACCTCTTCCATTTAACCCATAAAAGGTTGACATAGAATGTGGCCACCGTTGTTCCTATAGCTGTCCCCAAGATTTGTTTGTAGGTCAGGTCTTCAAAGGTGAAGTAATTGTGGGTGAGAATGAAATTGGCTTGTGTAACAAGGAACGAGGTTTTGGGAGGTACTGGGGAAGGTATTCTTCTAGAGCAGAAAGACCATGTGTGTGGGTGATGTTGAAGTAGAGAGAAGTGGCATCTATGGCAAAAAGGAAGCTTTCAAGTGGGAGGGGTATGGGGATGGATTCAAAGCATTCCAGGAAGCGGTTCGTGTCCTTGAAGTAGTATGCGAGATTGTGGTTGATAGGTTGGAGGTGTTGGTCCACCAGAGTTCAGATGCATTTTGTTAGGGCTTTGAAACCCACTATGATGGATCGGCCACAATGGTTCTTTTTGTTGATTTTAGGTTGTAGATAGGTCAGGATATGTGGTTCAGATGGAGTGAGTACTTCTATGGCCACAGTTGTGAGACCTTGTCAGGGATCCTAGGTTTTTAGTATTTTCCATATCTGGATTAGGGGAATGAGGTCATGAGGAACAGATTTGAAGGCGGAGGTGTTCTAGAGTTGACACAGCTCCTCTGCCACAAACTCCATTCAGTCACGTGCCACAGTTGTGGAGTCTTTATCCGCTGGGAGAATGTCAATGGAGCAGTCTGCTTTCAGCTCTCAGATGGCTGATGTTGGAAGTTGTTGAAATGTTATTCAGGAATAATTTGGAGGCATTACTGGATGTGACGTATTCCTGTAATGCCTGTAAACGGTGGTTTTGGGAAAGAAGAGGAGGATCCTTATGGAAAGGTGATATGAACTGTTCAAGGCAGGGTTTAGTCAGATACTGGACTTCACCAATCACAGAATACTGTCAATCACTGCCAACCATTCCTGCTCCCACAACTGCATAGCTGTCTCTAAAAACCATGCTGTTTACGGGTCGTTACATTCTGATCTCCCTTTCCTCATACAACAGCAGGTACCTCTGCTGAAACATGGAATTGACACTCCATGAAACAGTGCATTCTGTTATATCATGTTCTTTGCCAACCCAAGCAACTTATTATATATACATTCATTACTTCCCAATTTGCGACAATTTCCAACTTTGGTATATCATATTGTAACATATGAAAATTTGTGCCGGACCGGGACTCAAGCCCGGGTCTCCCATTTTTCGCGAACGGTCGCCTTAACCACTTGACCACCCAGACAAGCTCCCTGGCCAGGCTCAAAATTCCACATGTTACACTTGTCTACTTCCCCTTATTGCTCGCACGCATTTAGCAATGATTCCCGCGACGGGGAGAGAAATACTACACCGTCACTAGCCTGTCTTGGCTGTCATATTTACAATGATACACCTGTTCCTAAGGAACGGACGTTGCTGATGGTCCACAGCTATAAATGTTAAATATCCCTTATTATATCCCTGAAACCCCATATGCCCTGGCACCCAGCAAAATAACTGCTGCTTCTGCTACCATTGGAGAAAGTACAGCTAGTCATGTATATGGCCCGAACCAGTTAGGGGATCAGGTGAGATAGCACGCACAGTATACAGATGGTAACTATTTCATCCAGATTTTGTTTACAACTGTAATTCGTGTGTGGTGCAGTACAGTATTTTGTTGTGGTTTACATGGACTTCACTTAGAGTGAGGCACCATGGGGCTGCCATAATAGTGAAAAAGTCATTCTCATTGTCCTCTCAATATGGTGTGTGATTACCTCAAATGGACATTACATTTGCACACCTGCATGGCATGGAAAGCACGAGGTTTTCGACCAGCTCTTGAGGGATATTTGGCCATTCTTCCAAGAGTGAAATATCCAGCTATGCAACCATTGGGTAGGTGCTGGTCTGACTGCAACAAATCTGTCAACTGCATCCCAGACAATCGAGTTTAAGTCCGGCAAACAAATTGGCTACTCCATTTGTTCAACTCCCTCAGCTTCATGCATGTTGTACACCAGTGCAGCTCTGTGGGGACGAAGGATCACGCCTCCGTACCACTGAGCAGTCCAAGTACCATTAAGAATGACACAGACGTACGAACGTCCACCAGTAATGACTACTGTCCACACCATTCGTCCACCACCGTGGTATGGTGATGTTTTCTGCACATGAGCAGGATCGTTACAAGTTTCCGGGAAGTTTCACATTCTCTCCAGATGAGGAAATGACAATTGTCTTGCTGAACACGAAATTCTGATTTATCTGTAAATAGAACCTGGCACCATTCAATACGACTCCAATCCTGATGTTCCTCCGCCCAGTTCTGCCAGGTAAACCATGTCGTGGTATTAATAGGACACACACCAAAAGGCCACCACCTGTACAGGCCACATTCCTGAAGATGATTTTGGACTGTTTATTTGGATGTTGCACATGCTTTTGCCGCCTGGAGGGTGCGGTCCAGCCGAGTTTCATTCAGCCTCCTGTCTCGACGAGCTGTTAACTGGAGATAACACTCATTTCTTGCTGATGTTAGATCATGTTCAGGTTCTGGAAATTATACTTTGGACACTCCAATATCTGCAGCCCAATCCCTCTGTGCCTGACCTCCTTTTAACCTTCCAATGGCTCTCCATGCCATAGCTTTGATTAAGTCACACTGTTGTTGCATTGCACTACCTGCTCAGTACACTATCTTAACCCAACTGCTGGCACACTACTAGCCATTAAAATTGCTACACCAAGAGGAAATGCAGATGATAAACGGGTATTCATTGGACAACTATATTATGTAGAACTGACATGTGATTACATTTTCACACAATTTTGGTGCATAGATCCTTAGAAATCAGTACCCAGAACAACCACCTCTGGCCATAATAATGGCCTTGATATGCCTGGGCATTGAGTCAAACAGAGCTTGGATGGTGTGTACAGGTACAGATGCCCATACACCTTCAACACGATACCACAAATCATCAAGAGTAGTGACTAGCGTAGTTGATCGGCCACCATAGACCAGACGTTTTCAACTGGTGAGAGATTTGAAGAATATGCTGGCCAGGACAGCAGTCGAACATTTTCCGTATCCAGAAAGGCCCTTACAGGACTTGCAACATGCGGTCATCCATTACGATGCTGAAATGTAGGGTTTTGCAGGGATCAAATGAAGGGTAGATCCACGGGTCGTAACACATCTAAAATGTAACGAACAATGTTCAAAGTGCCGTCATTGTGAACAAGAGGTCACCGAGACGTGTAACCAATGGCACCCAATACCATCATGCCACGTGATATGCCAGTATGGCGATGACAAATACATGCTTCCAATGTGCGTTCACTGCGATGTCACCAAATATGGATGCAACCATCATAATGCTGTAAACAGAACCTGGATTCATCAGAAAAAGTTACTTTTGCCATTTGTGCACCCAGCTTCGCCGTTGCATACACCATCGCAGGCACTCCTGTCTGTGATGCAGCGTCAAGGGTAACCACAGCCATGGTCTCAGAGCTGATAGTCCATGCTGCTGCAAACATCATCGAAATGTTCGTGCAGATGGTTGTTGTCTTGCAAATGTCCCCATCTGTTGACTCGGTGATCGAGACGCAGCTGCACAATCCGTTACAGCCATGCCGATAAGATGCCTGTCATCTCGACTGCTAGTGATACGAGGCCATTGGGATCCAGCACAGCATTCTGTATTGCCCTCCTGAACCCACCGATTCCAGATTCTGCTAACAGTCATTGGATCGCGACCAACGCAAGCAGCAATGTCGCGATACGATATACTGCAACTGCGATAGGCTACAATTCGACCTTTATCAAAGTTGAAAATGTAATGGTACATATCTCTCCTTCTTACACGAGGCATCACAACAACGTTTCACCAGGCATCGCTGGTCAACTGCTGTTTGTGTATGAGAAATTGGTTGGAAACTTTCCTCATGTAAGTACGTTGTAGGTGTCCCTACTGGCAACAACCTTGTTTGAATGCTCTGAAAAGCTAATTATTTGCATATCACAGCATCTTCTTCCTGTCGATTAAATTTTGCATCTGTAGCACATGATCTTCATGGTGTAGCAATTTTAATGGCTAGGAGTGTAAATATCAACAATAATACAATTCCCTGATACATATATTGTCTCATTATATCGAACACATTGAATACAAGCAAAGCATATAATTAAAATATGTCTCAGGGAATTGATTTATTGTTGATATTTGTACCAGCTCTGCCTTGTGTATTGTTCCTATTCACGTTCATTGCTGGATGTGCTATTCCAAAATTGGAGAGCCTTGGCAACTTTGATACATGCGAGCGTTGGAACATAAATAGTGGCAACTATTTATTGACAGCAAATACAAAAGTGTTACATGTTTGCACCTGTTACTATCCTTCAAAGAAGTCACCAGCATTGTGTGGAATCTATTGCCAGCGATTTGGAAGGTGTAGTATTCCGTTAGCAGGGCCTGTTCTGTTGTTGATGCGAATGGAGCGGTCTACTGCCTCACAAATACCTGGAACAGTTATGAAGCGAATGCCATGAAGTGGTTCCTTCATCTTCGGAATCAAATCAAATCACAAGGACATAAGCCTGGGAACTATGGTGGGTGGTACAGTACTTCCCAGTCCCATTGACCAAACAGAACAGCCACAGCTTGTGCCGTATGCGCTCACATACTGTCATGCAAAGTGATGGGTGGGTTGTGCAGAAAGTGCTGCTGCTTCTTTGGCAAAGCTGGTCGCAGGTGATACTCCAAAAATAATCAGTAAAGCTGTGAACTGACAGTCTGCCGTGGAGGAATGTAATGCGTTAGGATAACACGAGAATCAGCATAAATTTTACCATACTGGGGCTCTGATGCACTTTCGACTTTCGCGGCGACCCATAATGACGCCATTCGTTGGATTGGCGTTTCAGTTTTGGCCCATGCAATATGGCCCATGTCTCATTCAGTGTTACGATATGGCGTAATAAATCATCATCTTTGCACTCATAGCGATCCAAGTGGGTCTGAGCAGCATCATAACGCATCCACTTCTGCGTTTCCATCAATTGATGCAGAAACCATTGTGATGCAATTCTTTGCATGCCTAGGTGTTCCTTCAGTATACAAAGCATAGTCGTATGCACTTTTTCTTCAGAGACACTAGGACAATTTGCCCGATGCATGTCTCCCACCGTCTGCTGACCTCCGTTAAAGGTTTTTACCCATTGTGCCACTGTTCTGTACGGCAATGCCGTTTCCCCGCATGCCTATTGAAGACCTAGATGACACTGTCATGCTGTACGACCTCTGGAACATTCAATCTTGATTGAATTCCATTGTTCCTGTTTCAAAACCACAGTGATACCATTACGTTAGACTGATCGTTCGCAAGCGAATGTTTCTCTCATCTGTGCGCACGCCGGTGACGTGTGGTGGGTGACTCCATTTGCTCAGAGGTAAGGTAGGTATGTCAACAACGTGTGCTATCAGCGACTATAGTAGATTCCGTTACATGTTGTCTCTGCAGCAGTGTTGCCACTACTTCAGTTCCAACCCTCATATTTCACAGGGGAACACTGAGGCATAATTAATGTATGTGCTATGGAGAGAGAAGTGCTTTAAGACAGTCCATGTATCTGCATGATCTCTAAGGCTGTAGTAGCTCAGTGGTTAAAGTGTCTGCCTAGTATGCAGGAGGTACCAGGTTTGAATCCCGGCCAAGGAACAAATTTTAATTCAATGCTTCTCCTTGTATTCAATGCCAACTGCTTGTGTAATCTGACTGGTAGAGTGAACACAACTTTCTGTTTTTACTATCTCAGTTGTCATAATGTTTATCTCCTTTCTGTACGACCGACAGAAAGACATCGAACCACTTTAGTTCATTCTGCTAATGACAACACTTCGGAATCTAGATATCTCAACTGATCACCTAATTTAATACAAATAAACTATCCCTGAGACGGATTTTCGTCTCAAATATGTCAAAGACAATAACGATAAATCTGAAGTATAGAATTAAAATTTGTAATGTGGCCAGGAATCGAACCCGGACCTCCATGCTTACTAGGCAGACGTCTTACCATTAGACCACCACACCACTAATGATTAAGTTGCGTTTTGTGACGTTATTTGTGCGACTGGTAATCAATCCTGCTAATATAGTGTGGCTGGTCGAGGTGAAGTTACGAAGAAACCTCCTTCATGTAGATGATAGGCACACTGCACCACCACTACTGGCGTACTGGCAAGTCAAAGTGCAATGCGGCGTGGCACACGCAGAGGCCTCTAATGGATGACTGCAGACTTTTGCAGATGCGGGAGTATCACTAGTGCAATAAGGGACCGTTACATTATCTGTCATACGATTTTGGTGTATTTTTGTTTGTTCGAGCCTAAGTACTTTCCTTGTAAGAATGGAACCATGTGGGACACCATTTGCTTGTTAATGAGGTGAGCTGAGACAAGTACCAACATGAACACGAAAAGAACGTAGCGTGAGAAAGTTCTGTATGAATACAGGAACTGGACCCCCACAAGCCCCAATCGTACAGCGTAGACAGTATATGATGTTGCCAGGTGGTGTCGTACATCTTCCGCAGGTCAAAGATGACAGCAACCAATTGTGCGCGGCGAGTAAAGGCTGTATGGATGACCGACTCCAGCGACGAAAGATTGTCGATAGCGGAGTGGCTGTGACGGAACCAACTTTGTTTTAGGGCCAAGAGTACCCAGTCCTCAAGGTTGGTGACTTTGATGAAGGATTGGAGACTGCACATTATGGGTTAAAAGTGCAGTCTCCCAGCCTTCATCAAAGACACCAACCACATTCTCGATCGCCTGAAATCCTTACCTTGCCTTTTACCTCCTGAAACCATCCTTGTAACCATTGATGCCACTTCCTTATACACAAATATCCCACATGCCCAGGGCCTCGCTGGGATGGAGTATTTCCTTTCACGCCAACCACCCACCTTTTTCCTTAATATCCTAGTCAGCTTCATCCTAACCCACAACTTCTTAACCTTTGAGGGCCAAACATACCAACAACTAAAGGGATCAGCCATGGGGACCAGGATGGCCCCCTCGCATGGAAACTTATTTATGGGACACTTAGAGGAAGCCTTCCTGGATACCCAAGCCTGTCAGCCCAAAGTTTGGTATAGATTCATTGATGACATCTTCATGATCTGGACTAACAGTGAAGAAGAACTCCAGAATTACCCCTCCAACCTCAACTCCTTTGATCCCATAAAATTCACCTGGTCCTATTCCAAATCCCATGCCACTTTCCTCTATGTCGACATCCATCTGTTCAACGGCCAACTTCACATATCTGTCCACATCAAACCAACCAACAAACAACAGTACCTCCATTATGACAGCTGCATCCATTTCACATCAAACTTTCCCTTCCCTACAGTTTAGGTCTTCGTGGCAAAAGAGTCTGCTCCAGTCCCGAATCCCTGAGCCAGTACACCAATAACCTAATAACAGCTTTCACATCCCGCAGCTATCCTCCTGATCTGGTTCAGAAGCAAATTACCAGAGCCACCTCCTCATCCCCCCAAATCCAGAAACATCCACCAAAGAACCCCAGAAGTGCCCCTCTTGTCACCGGATACTTTCCGGTACTGGAGCGGACTCTGAATGTGGCTCTCCAGCAAGGATACGACTTCCTTAAATCCTGTCCCGAAATGAGATCCATCCTTCATGACATCCTTCCCACTCCACCGAGAGTGTCTTTCCGCCACCCACCTAACCTTCGTAACCACCTAGTCCATCCCTATGAAATCCCCAAACCACCTTCTCTACCTTCTGGCTCCAACCCATGCAACCGCCCCCGTTGTAAAAGCTGCCCTATGCACCCTTCCACTACCACTTACTCCAGTCCCATAACCCGGAAGGTGTACACGATCAAGGGCAGAGCCACTTGCGATAGCACCCACGTGATTTACCAGCTGACATTCCTGCACTGTGAAGCTTTCTATGTGGGAATGACCAGCAACAAACTGTCCATTCGCATGAACGGTCACTGGCAGACAGTGTTTGTTGGTAATGAAGATCACCCTGTGGCTAAACATGCCTTGGTGCACGGCCAGCACATCTTGGCACAGTGTTACACCGTCCGGGTTTTCTGGATACTTCCCACCGACACCAATCCTTCAGAACTCCGGAGATGGGAACTTGCCCTTCAGCTTATTCTCTCATCCCGTTGCCCACCTGGTCTCAACCTCCGCTACATTCGAATTCCCATCCACCATCTTCAGCATCTTTGCCTCGGTTCTGTGGACAGAGCCTCTGCCTCAAGTGGTATCTCTGTCCAAGTTCTTTGCATTTTACAAATGCCTGTCTTGGTGTGTTTGTGTTTGGATATGTGTGAGTCTGTGTGTATTTGTCTACCTTCCTTTTTGTCCCCTAAGGTAAGTCCTTCCACTCCTGGGGTAGGAATGACTCCTTTTCCACTTCCTTAAAACCCATAACCTACCCTTTCACCTCTCCTTTCTTCCTCTTTTTCTGAAGAAGCGACCAACGGTTGCAAAAGCTTGTATGTGTGTGTGTGTGATTTTATTTGTGTCTGTAGATGAGCCTGTCCTTTGGGTAAGTCATCCGTTTTTTTATATTTATAAAGATCCTTTTTGGCACAGAGGCCAGAACAACCTCACAATTTCTACAGTTTATTGCCTGGGGAATGCAAACCCTACATTTTCCTGTTGGTCGATAACCTGACCAGTGATCAAAACTGCCATATTGTACATTATTCAGTGGCACAGGTGCTGATGGTTTCTTCTGGACTGGCTGTCTGTTTAGCAGTGGTCTGCCAGGCCTCATCTCTCCATTAAACAAAAATCCATTTACAATGTCATATGAGCATCTGCTAACAGTTTTGCATAATGACTCATGTCCACTGCTTCCGCTAACTATTTGTAAGCAGTTTTCCTTGTATAGATGCTGAGTGTGGAGAAACTTTTCACAAAAGACGTTGGAATATCACAGTAAGACTCTGACCATAAGTTGTTTGTTATGAACAGTAGACTGAAACTGAAGAAACTACAAAAGGTAGGAAAATAAGGAGATGGGACCTGGATAAATTGAAGGAACCTGAGGTCCTTAAGAATTTCAGAGGGAGCTTTAGGCAACAATTGACAGAAACAGGGGAAAATAAAACAATAGAGGAGGAATGGGTAAAATTGAGAGATGAAATAGTGAAGGTAGCAGAGGACAAAATAGGTAGGAAGGCAAGACGTACAAAAAATCCTTGGATATCACAGGAGATACTAAATTTAATCGATGAAAGGAGAAAGTATAAAAATGCAGTAAATGAAACAGGCAAAATGGAGTACAGACGACTAAGAAATGAGATTGACAGGAAGTGCAAAATGGCTAGCAGGAATGGCTAGAATGCAAATGCAAGGATGTAGAAGAATGTATAAATAGGGGAAAAATAGATACAGCCTACAGGAAAATAAAAGAAACATTTGGAGATAAGAAAAACAGCTCTATGAATATCAGGGACACTGATGGAAAACCAGTTCTCAGCAAAGAAGGGAAAGCTGATAGTTGGAAAGAGTATATAGAGGGGCTCTACAAAGGAAATGAACTTCGAGACAATATTGTAGGAAGGGACGACGATGTAGATGAAGATGAAATAGGAGATACTGTACTGAGAGAATAATTTGACAGAGCCCTGAAAGACCTAAGTCGAAACAAGGCCCCTGGAGTAGATGATATTCCCTCAGAGCTACTGAAGTCTCTGGAAGAACCAGCCATGACAAACCTGTTTCACCTGGTGTGTAAGATGTATGAGACAGGTGAAGTACCCTCAGACTTTAAGAAAAATGTTATAATCCCCATTCCAAAGAAAGCAGGTGCAGACAGGTGTGAAAACTACAGAACCATCAGTTTAATAAGTCATGGTTGCAAAATATTAACACGAATTATATACAGAAGGATGGAAAAGGTGGTAGAAGCTGACCTCGGGGAAGATCAGTTTGGGTTCAGGAGAAATGTAGGGACACGGGAGGCAATACTCACTTTACGGCTTATCCTAGAAGATAGATTAAGAAAAGGCAAACCTACATTTCTAGCTTTTGTAGATTTGGAGAAGGCTTTTGACAATGTTGATTGGAATAAACTCTTTCAAGTTCTGAAGCAAGCAGGAGTAAAATATAGGGAGCGTAAGGTTATTTACAACTTGTACAAAAACCAGACAGCGGTTGTCAGAGTTGAAGGGCATGAAAGGGATGCAGTGGTTGGGAAGGGAGTAAGACAGGGTTGTAGTCTTTCTCCATTGTTATTCAATTTGTACATTGAGAAAGCTATAAAGGAAAGCAAGGAGAAATTTGGAGAAGGAATTAAAGTTCAGGGTGAAGAATTAAAAACATTGCATTTTGCCGACGACATAGTAATTCTGTCAGATACAGCAAAGGATCTGGAAGAACAATTGAACGGAATGGACAGTGTGCTGAAAGGTGCATATAAGATGAACATTAACAAGAGCAAAACTAGGGTAATGGAGTGCAGTGTAAGAAAATCAGGTGATGCTGAAGGTATTAGATTGGGAAACGAAGCAATAAAGGAGGTAGATGAGTTTTGTTACTTGGGCAGTAAAATAACAAATGATGGTCGCAGTACAGAGGATATAAAATGCAGAATGGCAATGGGTAGAAAAGCGTTCTTGAAAAAGAGAAATTTGTTAACATCGAATATTGATTTAAGCCTAAGGAAGTCCTTTCTGAAGGCATTTGTGTAGAGTGTTGCCTTGTATGGGAGTGAGACATGGACGATAAACAGTGCGGACAGGAAGAGGATTGAGGCTTTTGAAATATGGTGCTACAGAAGAATGCTGAAGATTAGGTGGGTGGATCACGTAACAAATGAGGAGGTACTGAACAGAATTGGGGAGAAAAGAAATTTCTGGCATACCTTGAGTAAAAGAAGGGATAGATTGGTAGGACACGTTCTTAGACATCAAGGAATTGTGAATTTAGTGTTGGAGGGAAGTGTGTGGGGTAAAAACCACAGAGGAAGACCAAGAGATGGATACAGTAAACAGATTCAGACAGATGTAGGTTGCCGTTCTTCTGTGGAGATGAAAAGGTTTGCTCAGGATAGGGTATTGTGGAGAGTTGCATCAAACCAGTCTCCGGACTGAAGACCACAACAACAACAACAACAACACGAGAGTTTAAAATTTGTAAACAAACACCATGTTGCAAAAACAGTGTGCATTTGGCTCGAGAGCAACATTGCCAAAAAATAGTTAAATGGCCATCAGAACAGAAACAGCACCGGATCGCCACCAGCCTTCACATGCCGCTACGCTGTGACGCTGTCCCAAGCGTCGGGTCAGCACACGACATCACTGCAGTAGCGGCATTACTGGAGCGGCTCGCTGCAAGAGCTTTGCATATTCTCAGTGATGGAACATTGAGCTATATCGCCTCAAGGCTCTGACACAGCAAGACATTCTGCAGAGGAGCCCTAAAGTGAGTGGACAGAATAATCGAGACTGTGACACCCACGTGAAATGGCTGGCTGCTTACAACTGGCACACATTGTTACATTTTTGGCCACAACATTGAGTGGAGTAGTTGTGTGTTCATATGATCATTTCATCCTGTACAATAATGGAAAGTCCAGGTTGGAATTAATAATATAGTAAGGACAGTTTACAACACACCGCAAAGACGTGGTGACGAGCTGTGACAAGCACTTACAAAAGACACACACATATAACACTTTCAGCTATCGGCCATGGCCTTCTTCAGAAAATAGAACACTCACGCAATCACACAGGCATACAACACAGTCATACAACCATCACTTCCGGCTGCCGCACTTCGAATCACACTCTGCGGCGAGTAAATTGGTGACAGGATGGGAGAGGGGATAGGAAGTTACGTCACGGTGGTAGGGATGGGTTAGATGGGAATAACGAGATGCAGCTTAGGCATGGAGTGGGGAGGCGGGTGAGGGGAGCAAAATAAAATAAAATAAATATACAAATTGTGTGCATACTTCAAGTACACAAGACAGCATACACGTGTACACACACACACACACACACACACACACACACACACAGGGATAACTCCCATCTGTGCAGTTCAGAAAAATTGGTGGTGAATGGGAGGATCCAGATGCCCGGGTTGTGAAGCAGCCATTGACATCAAGCATGTGCTCCGCTGCATGCTGTGCCACAGGGTGGTCCACCTTCCCTTCGTTGTATTCACTGTCGCAATTCAAATTCGTGCCTTTAATATCCATCATGCAATGCAGAACCTTTCATCTCCACCTTTAACTGGCATCCTTCCCCCTCCACTCCCCACCTCACTCACAGTCTAGATGCTTGTGTTGCTGGACTGGCCGGACATGATAGTTGTGTGTGTGGTTGCATGAATGTGTGTTTCTGATGAAGGCCATGGCCGAAAATTTAACTTTTGTGATAGTGATTTTCGATTTTTGTATCAGATTTTCCATTGTCAAAATTAATAATGTCCGAAAGAACAAACTTCGCTTTTGAGATGCTGTAGCTGATGTAAATATAGGTTTGAAAAGGGGTTTTTGAATGTCAGTTGCACGTAAGATGTTGTACTCCTAGAACATGGACATTTAAAACTTTGTGCCGGGGCTGGGATTCAAATCCAGGGCTTCCTGCTTATGAGGCAAATGCAATAAACCTTTGCAGCACACCAGCCACACAGGCTTGCAAGAACTACCCTAGCACATACCCTGCCTGAGCAAACTCTCACATGTGCTCCCACTTCAACCATTTTACTCCGTGGCTCACAGCTGAGCCGCATCCCCTCCAAGAGTCTGTTGTTTGTGTACATCCACATTACAATTAAGAACTTCAGTGTGTGTACTTTTGGAGTTGTCCAAAAGTACAGACACTGCAGTTCTTAATGGAAATCCACCTTGTTGAGGTATGAGGGTTATTCCAAAAGTAAGGTCTGATTCGCTGTAAATATTTGAAAGCGGTGCCAAGGACAAAACACACAAGTGCACTGACTCCTGGCATACCATGCGCATTAAATGCCTCGTTGTTACTGTTGCTTTGTGCTGTTGATAGTGTCAGTTCACAACATTTAAGACAATCGATCAACCCGCCGATTCCCGTCAGCAGATTACTGAAGTAACGGTCCTAACCTAATGAGTGACAGTAAAGTGCGCAACTGGGTGTGAGCCTTTAATGAAGGACGGGGAAATGTGCAGGATGCACCACACTCCGGCTGACCATCCGTGATTTCAGGCGAGTTGGTTTATGCGGTTGACAACAAAATTCGTGACGATCGGACTTAGCGCCAAGTGATTTCCACCTGTTCCACTACCTAAAGCAGTTACTTGGCATCAAGTGCTTCGACATTGATGATGAAGTGAAAGAAGCTGTTAAAGACTGGTTATCTTCGCAGGCGGCCAATTTCTACAACTTAGACAAAAATGTTCAAATGTCTGTAAATCTATCGGACCAAACTGCGTGGTCATCAGTCCGTAGCTTACAAACTACTTAAACCTAGATAAACTAACCTACGGACAAACACACACACCGAGGCCCCAGGGAGGACTCGAACCTCTACGGCGAGCAGTCGTGCACTCCGCAGCGAGGTGCTTTAGACCGTTCAGCTACTCCACCGCGACCAACTTAGACAATCAGAAGCTTGTTGATCTACACGACAGATGACTAAATAAGTATGGCGATTATATAGAGAAACAGAGAAAGATTGAAGGGATGTCAATAAAACAATTATGCAGGAAACAAGTTTGATTTTGGATGTTTTTGTTTTAATCAGACCTTATTTTTGGAATATCCCTCATATGATGCTTATTTCAGTGCAGATGCATGT
The DNA here is from genome assembly GCA_026315105.1 of Locusta migratoria. NCBI lineage: Eukaryota > Metazoa > Arthropoda > Insecta > Orthoptera > Acrididae > Locusta > Locusta migratoria. The sequence continues at coordinate 97,618,488 of CM048754.1, forward strand.
CCGAAAGGATAGATGCAACAATTTTTTTCTTTCTTCTACTAGGGGACTCTTTTGTTCCTCGATACGACCCAGGTCACCGTGGTCTGTCAGTGTGTGATTACTTTGAGTGGGGAACTCTCACATGTAAGATGTAACACGAAAACCCTCATAGTCTTCAACAACTTGACAAACGGCAGTCACTTTCATTATATTCTATAGTCATGACAGCACAGTATTTCCTTTGATCTCCTGTTTTTCTCCATACCCTGGAATTCTGTTCTCCGGGACATTTTTATTCATCCCACTCTGTATGTGTCTATCACCAGCACTACAATTTTACTTTCTAAAGTCTGGGGATTAATTCTGTCTATAACTTTATAGCTCTTTGTAACTTGATACAAAGTTATTGTACTGAATTCAGTTATGGTCAACTCCTCAGGGTGATAATCTTGTTAGACACAAAGTCTTTCCACACCCTACGTATTCACAATGTCCACTGTATGTGATTAAACTCCAATCAAAGACACTAGCAATGTGGCAAGTGTCCATAAGAGGGAAGGGGATCGGAGGATACACAGTTACAAGAGAACTAATAAATTAACTAAGTTTCTACTGTAAATATAGGTAACTTTAGTAAAAACAAGCCAAATCTTTTGTTTTTATTGTGCTGCACAATGTTCTCAAAAATGTTATCACCATAAGTATCAACAATAATAATAATAAAAGACACAAAATTTTAATTAATTCTAGATGCAGCTTTTAGGGTCCACCTTATATTTTTAGTGTTTGATTTCAGTGACAATTTCCTTAATATATGCCATCCAACTACAATCTTTGTGTAGGCAACTGTTTATACACTTAACATATTCTTTTATGAAGTTTATTGTGAATAATCATCATTATTTGAAAACACAGAAGCATCATAAGCATAACACTAGTTACAAAACTAGTTTCTGCTGTCCACAACTAAACCTTACATACAAAGTACACAATCATAAAAATATCTGACAACTTCCCTTGCGAGTTGAAGGGGTTCGCAGATAATGAAAGTATGATCAACCCACTGAAATTATTTCTTAATATAAATAAACAATCCCAGTGACGGATTTACGTCTCAAATATGTCAAAGACATTATTGATAGATCTGAAGCATTGAATTAAAATTTGTGGTGCGGCTGGGAATCTGTCTAGTAAGCATGGAGGAGTGTTTATTTATATTAATTGATATTTATATCACCGTAACAGGACTGTTCCACCATGTCCATTGCTGAGGTGCTATTCTGTTGCATAGAGAGCCTTGGCAGTAGTGGCAATTATCTTTGGAACAAAGAAGCTGAATTAAAGTTTGTGTTGTGGAGGGAAATCGTACATAGACTATTCCAAGGCGCCTTAATCGTTAGTGGTGTGGTAGTCTAACGGTTAAGACGTCTGCCTAGTAAGCACGGAGGTACGGGTTCGATTCCCGGCCGCACCACAAATTTTAATTCAATGCTTCAGATCTATCTATAATGTCTTTGAAATTATTTCTATTTGACAGTTACTCCTAAAAGAATTTCCAAGTAGATTGTATGTATCCATTTTGATTCTATATACCTATTTTTGCTGTAAATTATCATTAAAATAAAAGTATTTTTGTAACCTGTTCCTGTACTGCATACAGTGAGAGTCGAACTCTGATCATTCAGATGGCCTCGGCCCATGAACTTTCCACAGCCTTTCGGGGCTTGAGATTTTGTATACAACCCCCAGCACTGCCTTAGTGCTAAGTGACCCGAGCCTGTCAGTGGTGATGGATGCTCGTTTGTCAGCCGCCACAGGGCTGAAGAGTGACAGGGTAGGCCAGCCACCACTCCCCGTCTCCCGTCAAACTGGCAACTGAGCTTCTAGCTTTCAGAGCTCTTATCTCGCCATATGCAATATGCTAATGTCATTGTTTGATACTGAACTGTGATAAAAAGTGCCACCATTTTGTGTGACCATAATTGTGCTGTAGCAATGAAACAGTACGCTTACATTACAGTATGCTTTGTACTCTATTAGTGTGGTAATCCAGTATGCAACAGTTTCCACAATGATGACTCACAAAACACAGAACAAAGTTGTCAACACAGGCTAAAAAGTGTTCAAACGTTTGTAAAGTGTATGCGACTTAACAGCAGGGTCATCAGTCCCTAAACTTACAAACTACTTATGAACTAATTTACACTAAAGACAACATAAACATCCATTTATATTTTTTTATGACATTACAGCATTCATTTTAATGAAATAAATCACAATTTGCGATCACTTACGGCATCACTGTACTAGGTTTAGATGGAATACCAAAGTGCGGTGAATGAAAATTTGTGCCCAGCCAGGATTCGAACCCGGGATCTCCTGCTTACTAGGCAGATGTGTTGACAACTCCGCCACCGAGGACACAGTGACCAGCCCAACTGCAGAGGACTCTTTCCTGCACGTCTCCCACCACACCCAAATCTCCATTCACCACGCTGTCTCTTTCCTATACCACAGCCTATTTGTTCTATAATGCTCGCAGTCACAATACTGTATTCCTGCATAAAGGAGAACAGACCACGTGGTATCGAGACAGTTAATTGTCATCAGGAGCCCAACCTCGGCTTGCATACAATTGTATATTTTTGACGACGTTACACGGTTCAATGAAGGACGACAATTAATTGTGTCTCGATACCTCACGGTCTGTTCTCCCTGATGCGGGAATACAGTATTGTGCAGTATCCGTGCCGGAGGGAGGATTCAAACCACCTTTGTGGAAGGGAGTGTGATCTGCAACGTGGTGCTCCAGACCACTCGGCTACTCCCGCACACCCACAGCAGGCTAACACGTAAGTCAGGCCGAAAGCAGTCTGTCCCACTCTCGTACGCTCAGTCCACGCCTGGCGGTACCAGCAGCCACAACTTTAACTATGTGGTGCTCGTTCAAACAGGTGAAATTAATGGCTGCAAAACACTAAACACTTTCTCGTACTTTCTGAGGCAACTGCACTTTTCCTCCCCGCACGAAAAAGGAGCCGCAGAGATGTTGATGCCGACAACAGCCTCATAAAGGAGACATCTGAAGATTCGGGAAGGGCAAAAGGTGGATCTGAAGGGGGCAGATCAACTAACAAACAGGACCCAGAGAGTAGAGGTGAAATGCTCGTGGACACAGACATATGCACGAGTGAGTGTTACGTCCCACCCTCAAGGACAGCACGGGGGAGAGGGACGACCCCTCCACCGTCCAGGGCACACGGCAGGATCCACCAGCTCCGAGCACGACAACCACAGCACGGGCCGCGGCAGCAGCAATCGGCCGAGACAGCTGGTGGAAGAAACGGGTCCTGCCAAGGTGAAGTGGCATCCACTGCCGCGGTGACCGGAGACGGCCCTCGGTGGAGGCACCCAGGGGTGTGGTGCGGCAGATGAAGCAGGGCAACTGCCTTCTGGCTCTGAATAGAGGAGTCACCCATTCCAGTGAACAAGGTGAGGATACAGCTGGACCATCCTGCAGCACTGTATTATATGGCTCACTTCAATTACTACTCCACAGCCTGTGCCTTATGGATCCTCACCACAAACACCAACTTGTCTGAATTGCACAGATGGTAACTCTCCCTATAATATATCCTTTGCTCCTGCAATCCCCCAGGCCTAAACCTCGGCTAGTTCGTTCCCCACCACTCTCCTCTCCCCTTCCTATCCCTACCGACACTCTAGCTTATGTACATCTTCCTTTCTGCCATATGCTCCAGTCCCTCTCTACCTGTCAGACAGCACTGAAGTATTGCTCCATCCCCACCGGCATCCCTTACCTCCCTTCCTGTTTCCCTCTGCATGCCGCTTCCTCAGCCTCACCACTGATTGCTCTTGCCTCGGCATGCTACGTGTTGCAGTCTGGCTGCAACAGCCGGAGATGGTGGTTTTGTGTGTGTGTGTGTGTGTGTGTGTGTGTGTGTGTGTGTGTGTGTTCTCTGCAGACAAAGGCTTACACATCAACTAGAATGGACAAAGTCGGCCATTTATAGGAAGCTCACCTGGAAGGAGCACATTACCAAAGTGCACAATTAAACGGCACAGCGAGCAGAAGCTCTGTACTCACTGATCGATGAAAAAATCAAAGCTGTGTGTCTCCAACAGACTGCATCTTTATTGCACCTGCATTCACCAAATATGCACTACGGATGTGAAGTCTCAGCAAAAGTGACACCGCCTCAGATCAAGAGGTTACAAGATCTCACATCAAATAATTCACTTTGTGCAATCAATTCTATATCGCCATCTACACGAAGGGCAGAAGCTTCTCATCCGAGAAAGACTCGGTCTCGTAGTGCGACGACTCTACGAAAGGACACGACAATCGGGGAATCCACTTATTTGATAGCTGGGGCAGCCAAACGACACAGTGGACTGCTACATACAGCCTTTGGCCCTACTCGAATAAATAATGGGATGACACTGAAGAAATAAACATAATACCCATTTCCCATGACAGATGACACTATACAATAATAGAAGTACACAACCTGACACAAAATACCAGATATTGCAATAAATGTCACATGGTGGACACTACCTTTGCTAGTCTTGGAACCATCCTGAGATCAGAAGTTGGGGTTCAGGGGAATGGGCTGTCAGACTGCGATAGCAGGCAGGGACAGAGGTGGTGCCCATCACTGACAAAGGTCCAAGCTGTGAAATGAGTGCCAGACGGACCCCACAGTAGGCCAGTGAGTCACCGGCTGCACAAGGTTGAAGACTGTGCAAGGTTCCCAGGCTTGCAGAAGTCCAACCTGGCTTTGACAGGAAAAAAAAAATCCAGGAAGGAAAAAAGAAGAAATGCCGAAGTAATAAAGACGACGGAAATGAAAGAAAGAGTACATGAAGTGATGGATTGAAAGAAATTACGGTGGTACGGGCATGTACGAAGAATGGAGGACACCAGAATATTGAAACTGGCACTGGAGTGGCAACCTGAGGGGAGAATAAGAGGACGACCTGTGACCACCTGGATCCAAAATATGCAGCTCACAATGAGAAGAGTGAGCACAGAAGAAGACACACAAGATCGAGACACCTAGAGGAATATATTGAATAATTAGTGTAAAACCTGATGTACTAAGTGTAGGACAGGCAACGGGGTAAGTGAAACTCTTAAGTGCAGCCCTGTGCACAGCAAACTGTTGCACGGCACAACAAAGTGGACAATTTCACAGCCGATCCCTGGGCAAAACCCGTGGCAACGTGGTAATAATTTAGGGCAGGAGTCTCCTATCGGCTTTCATACGAAAGGTGAAAAACATTCCCCCGCGTAGTTGATCAAATCACCAACCGGGCTGGAGAGCCATCTGTAGTGAGCAATAACAGCCTGTTGAAAACAGACATCTGGCAGCAAAGAGAAAAATAATAGTGGAGGGAGTCCAATGACTGATCCGGCAGCTACTCCCACCATCCTCATAAAGGTAATGACCTGGTGAAGGACAGCATATGTGATAGGTACATGCTAACTACTGACAGAAAGCCGTCAGGGGTCTTAGTAGCCACACCTAAATGGAAATACAGTAATTCCTCACAGTTGAAAGAAGGATCTGACCTCACTGGAAGCAGTGGCAGTGCATCCGTATTAGCACACCAGGATACGGGTGAAAATGGATCACGTAGGGATAAGGTAAATGCCCTGCATTGGAGACAGTGTGCCACCTCATACAGTACTAACTTGTGAGGGTGGAACAAAGAGACCAATGACTAATGATCTGTAATCAGATGGAACTAGGTAACAAATAAGAAAATATGACATTTTTTGACGGTATAAACAATAGTGAGAGCTTCTTTTTAGATTTGGAATTATTTCTGCAGGGCCAGCATCTATGATTTAGATGCAAAAACCACAGACTGTTTGGAGCCATTGACATAGCAGGGAGCAAAAGAAAAAAAATCAATGGTAGAAAAATTTGAGACTTACCCTGATTGCTGCAGAGGCCACAGGACTGCAAAACAGAAAATAACTGCCACAAATTCGTAACGTGGTAGTCAGTGGATACACCCGTAATGATGATGATGTACATCTACACGGGATACTCTACAAATCACATTTAAGGGCCCGGCAGAGGGTTCATCGAACCACCATTATACTATTTATCTCCCATTCCATTCTCGAATAGCGCACGGGAAGAAAGAACACTTGAATCTCTCCGTTCGAGCTCTGATTTGTGTATTTTATTCTGATGGTAATTTCTACCTATGTAAGTGGGAGTCAACAATATATTTTTGCAATCAAAGGAGAATGTCGGCGACTGGAGTTTCGTAAGTAGCCCACACCGCAGCAATAAGCGGCGTTGTCGTAATGATTCCAATCCCAGATCCTGCTGTCTCCCTATATCGTGACAATGCAAACCGAGCTGGCCTTCTTTGGATTCTTTCAATGTATTCCATCAAATCCACCTGATAAGGATCCCACACTGGGCAGCAATACTCCAAAAATGGATGGACAAGTGTAATGTATGCAGTTTCTTTTGTAGTTCTGTTGCACCTTTTAAGGGTTCTGCAAATAAAACACAGTCTCTGGTTCACCTTTTCCATGACATTATCTATGTGTTCTTTCCAGTTTAGGTCTGAATTAATAGTAATTCCTATGTATTTTGTGGAGTTTACGGCCTTCACTTTTGATTGATTTATCTTGTAAACAAAGTTTAATGGATTTAGGGCACAAATATTGGTATACAGTGACTGTAGTGTTCACCAACAGTACTGTGCATCTAGAGTTCTCAGACACCTAATTTCCAAGCAAGCTTCTGAGTGATCAATTTTTGAGAAATACCGTCCCCCCGAAATCTTTGTCTGGTGGGGAAGAGGGCAAGTACCCACAACAGCCTGAGCATTAACTGTAGAACTGAAACTGCACACCTGGAAGATTATGCAGAATAATAAGGGGGGGGGGGGGGATGCCTAATCAATGGCCATCAAGAGACTGGAATCTCTACAGTCCCCTTTTAACTTGGTCCTTCAATGAAATAAGAATATGGCGTGGCAACAAAATTTAAGCCTTATGGCCTTATGGTGTTTTCAAAGGAGATATGGGCTGTAAAGTTTGACACACAAGATTCCACCCAAAAACAATTCCAGAAAGTCTGCACTAAAATCCTACTGAGAGTACAGCACTTCATTTGAAATTAGATGACTGTATCGGTTACACACAACACAAATGCTTGGAAGGTTTCCATCCAAAGAGATTTTTCACAGTCGTATTAATCAATTCCAAAAATGTAATTTGGTGCACCAAACATCTGAACTTAGCAGGATCTAAGAACTGTCCCGACACATCGGTAAGTTGTTTCTAAAAGCTAACAAGGCACCTGTCCACCTGTTGCGACAACAACAAACTGATGTCTACATACGTTCTCCAGTTCAAAACTACGAAAGTGGCTCCCACGTATGCTCGGAATTGTACAACCCGATCCTACACACGTAATTCCGAGAACTAGCAAACTGAAGAAAACACGGAACCGACACAACTAACAACCACAACTGCATCCCGCTTCAAGTTATTACAACGAAGATTAGTGTTTAACGCCCCATCGACATCATGATCATTAGAGACGGAGCTTACGGTTGGGTCGTTTAGATAGGGCTACGGAAGGAAAAAGGCCGTGCCTTTGAAAGGAACCGTCCCAGCATTTGCCTGGAGTGATTTAGGAAAATTACTACAATGACACAAGGAAGGTGTATATCCTTTTCTCTGACACATTGCATTTGCCCTGTTACGGTCAATGTGACAAAAGGAACACGTAGGCTGGTGAGAAGTGGGTCACAGCTGGCCTCCGATCTATGAGGCTCGTGTGTTATCGTTGCTGTTAGTTCCGCCTCTCCTAGTTTGCTGTCTGCAGTTTCACATGGTGGTACAGATGACACCACTGCTATTTCACCACAAGCTCCTGTCCATTCATCTGCAGCTGGAGAAACTACCTATGCGTGCGTGATATGTAATGCTTCCACTAAACTTGGATTTTCACACAATAAGGCTTTATGATGAACTTCTTTATCAGGAGTGACAAATATGACTGTCGGGAACCACAGTGTCTGAACTTGAGCCTGGGTGTGCACCAGTACTGACGTGATGAGCTGCGAGAAGCACGTGAAGTTCCAATCTGGACTTCCCATTATCAGTACCGAAGTAGCGCTTACAATTCCATCCACGTAGTTCTCCGGCCCGGGACTAGTATGACTTGTAGTGTCTCCTGCTCTCCGTGCCAATTTTATTTATAGCAAGCTAATAAAATTGCTTTCATATACTTAATTTAATCACTTTTATTATTAAATGTTTATTAAAACATTAGAAATCATCACAAACTTTTACCATAAACCACTGAAAATTGCAACATCTCTACCAGTTCTATAAAAGAAACTGTAGTACCATTAATACTAGAGTATTCTAGACGTAAGTAGATTTTTATTTACTCCAATTTTAAAATACTGTTACACAGATATACAATTACAAACAACAATATTGTCGATGTTACACTAAGTATGATGCAAGGAATTTTTATGACAGGAATGAATGGATGTAATTACACAATCAATTTAAAGCTGCGAACAGAACATAAAAAAGGTTATGTGCTAACACCTTGTTATTTTCTTTCTTTTCTTTTTTTATAGTCATGGGGCAAACATGCCAACCATCATTTCAGTAGTGCAATTCAAAAGACTCCTCTTACTGAGGACACACTAACAAGGAAAGTACTTGGGTTCCAACAAACACATATACACCAAAATCGTATCTGAGATAATGTAAAGATCCCTTATTGCACTAGTGACACTCCTGCATCTGCAAAACTCTGCAGTCATCCGCGTGTGCCATGCAGCATTGCACTTTGACCTGTCGGTTCACCAGTAGGGACGGTGCAGTGTGCCTCCAAAGTTGCGTTATGTTATGTTATTTGGGTGGTGAAGCGTCAGATGGGGCGGCGATTGCTAATCGATCCTGCTAATGTATTGCGATTAGTTGAGATGAAATTACGAAGAACCCTTCTTCGTGAAGATGTATTAGTGTAGAAGATGAATCATTTGCATGCTTTCTCGTACCTGTTGTGGTACAAAAATATGAGCATAAGTTAGATACTGTTGTTACAAACTCATAATAATGATAATAGGGATGGTAATGACGAACAACTCATTGCAAGCAGTAGTGCTACGGTAAGTGCAGCATTGAGGCGATGGAAGCAGTGGCAGTGAATACCAAGTCTTTCGGGAAGATGGTTAAAGTTGCAACTATCATCACGGATTTTGATGACAATTCACTAGAGAACATGTACGATGATTATTACATAAGTTATAGTTAAGATATCTACATTACGTATGGTGTCTACAATTACATCTACAGTGCTATCTAGAGCATGATTGCAAAGTTTTGCATAAAAACAATATCCACCAGCACACTGAGGTGTATGTAGAGATCCTGTAACCAAAGGTTCATACAGATATGTTTGTTCGAGCCCATGTACTTTCCTTGTAAGTAACAGATACAAAACTATAATAATAATAATAAAATAATAATAATAATAATAATAGTTTGCAACTTACCCCAAAGACATATGCTGAGCAGACACACACACACACACACACACACACACACACACACTGCTAATAGAGGATTCAAGTAAGTTCCTAAATTTTAATTACTACAACTACATTTGCCTGTGGTCAAAATGTACCAACTCTGTTTAAAAAGCAACGAAAATCAAAACATTTTATTGCAATTAGAATTTATTGGTATGCAGATTTTTAGTTCCTAACTGGACCTTGCATTTCCATATATTAAGGATAGCAAGAAGTCATAGCTATTATAAATGTAGTAATTAACAATTAGGAACTTACTTGAATTCTTTGGTAGCAGCAGATGACCGCAAAGTTATTCTTTCAGGATATTATATGAAATAGGTATAAAGTTATTCTGTTAGAACAAAATTTTGTTTTCCACTGCTAACAACATGGTGACCTCGTGGTTCCACTCATTCTACCTCCAGATGGTTGTCATGCAAGACCTATACCTTTCATGGTGTATTGTCGTCCAATATCCCCTTTACATTTGAAAACATCCACTTCCTTCAACCACTCTTAACGGTGCCATACACAAATGATTTTTGTTTGGTGAACATTATGGCAAAGCCCCTCTTGAATAATAATATGGTTTTCTGTTCTGCAGGACCTAATTGAGGAGTAACACTCCATGGTCATGGAACAAGTCAATACATGAAGTTTAACACAAGAATGGTAATAGAAAAATTTTAAGTAGTCGTATGCACAAGACAGTCTTAAGACCAAGTGAAAAGAATAAATAATGGGAGGGGGGGGAAGGAATTAGATTAATTGTTTAACGTTTCTAGGAGTTCCTCGATAGATTAAAAGGAGTGAGCCATGAGGTAACTCTTCAATTTCGATTTGAAAATGTGTGGGTTAGTACTAAAATTCTTGAGTTATTGTGGCAGCTTATTGAAAATGGATGCTGCAGAATACAGCACACCTTTCTGCACAGGTGTCTAGGTGGTGTGATGCAAATGTAGATTCAACTTCTGTCTAGTATTAACCGAGTGAAAGCTACTAACTCGTGGGAATAAGCTGATATTTGTTGTTAATAATGACATTAAAAAAATATATGTATTGTGACACCAGTGTCAGAATTCGCAGACTACTACCATTTATTTAATGCTTCTTTTACATTCCGTGCTCATGTGGGACCCTTTGCACATAGTTATGCACTGGTAACGTGGTCATAGTTTCTTTTTGCAAACACTTCCTCTTTTGCATTTTTGTAGATAGCAAACATGTAATACATATATTTTGCGGACTTTTTTCCACAACGATCACTTCCCACTTTAGAAGGTGGAATAAAAGTGTGGAAAATATGTGCATTACACGTGTGCTATCTACAAAAGCACAGAAGAGGAAGTGTATGCAAAAAGAAACTATGACCATGCTACCAGTGCATAACTACAGTATGTACACATGAGCACAGAATGTAAGAGAAGCATTAAATAAATGAAAAACCCACTAATGATGTCACAGAGGTGCTGAAACTAGTTTGGAAAAATAATAAAATAATGTTTCGCATGTCAGGGGACCACATACTCAGAAAATTTTTACTGTAACCACAGCAAGACTAAGAGCTGCAAATCGAGAAAATGATGAATACTACTGAAAAGGGGTCAACTTAATGTTTGTGAACTAACACCACATACTGCTTGAGCCGCCCGTTTTTGAGTATATATTTCATTAGCCTAACTGTCTAATTAATATTTAAAAATGGTGCTTCAATATTTATGTTCATGTACTTACATAATGACAAAAAGTAATGTAATTTCATGACTGCAATATTTTTATTTCCACTGCTGACTATATGGCTGACCTCATAGTTACACCCATTCTACAGCTAGATGGCTCTCGCACTAAAAGTGTAGGTACTTCTTGTGATGGATCATCATCTTATATGAAAACTTCTGCTTCCTTCAATCACTCTTAGTCACTGTGTACATACATTATTTTTGTTTTGGGCAAATCTATGGCAAAATCCCCTTTTGAATTATGTAAGAGTCACTGGCCTCCTTGTACAATATTAGGAATTAGTACTTCAATTTTCGTGTTTGCATATCCATATAAAGATCTCTTCTTTCTGATCCAAGCAATATATTAAGTTACAGTATAGTCCAGAATGAAACTTTCACTCTGCAGAGGAGTGTGTGCCGATATGAAATGTAGGCCTTTATTTCCCACGTAAAAGCATTTCTCAAAAGTTTGTAAGTAGGGTTTCTTGGGATGGTTTTTGTCTCTCTTAAAGCCTCTGCCAGATAAATTTCTTCAGCATCTCTGTGACTCTCTCCCATGGCCCAAACAAATGTGGGACCATTCAAATTTCCAATCCTTGTATGCACCCAATATCACCTTCAGCTTGTAGATACTATAAATGAACTGAATTCCACCACCTGTTCTATCTAGGACTGGGCCTAAACGACAATTCCATTTCGTAACTCTACAAATCGTTATACTACAACTTCCACTGTCCTGTCATCCACAGTTACATGTAATATTATGTTGTTAATTTATTACTTTGCCAACAGCTGTCAAATCTGTCAAGACCCGAGTATACACGGGTTCCCGAAACATCAATGAATTTCAGCGCTATTGGGCAGATTTGTTAGCTCGACTGATATGACGTGAAGGGAGAGATATGGAAGGGAAGAGCAAGGACATTACTCAAGCTAGAAAGTATCAGGATACAATAGCTCAAAATTATCACCTAGTATGAATGTATACCAAACCTGAATGCTGATCAAATTCCTTAAGCAAATTAATGATATACAGATTCATAAATACAAACCTCAGCTCAGATTTTAGCAAATGAAATAGTATGAGGAGGAATCGCAATTGGTACATAACGTAGGAATATGAAACGTGCAAATACAAAAGCTCATAGAAAAATTTTCTTTGTACCCAGGTGAACACCACATATCACTTCTGTTTTACTCGATGACTTTCCATCAATTACAGCATACTGTGTCCTTTCTGATCTGAAATTGTGAATCCGAATGCATAACTGTATTGATACTACATAACACACTATTTGATTAGAAGGCACTTGTGAGGTATAGTGTCAAAAGTTTTTCTGAAATCTAGGAACAATGAATCTATTTGAAATCCCTTATTGATAGCACTCATTACATCGTGTGAGTGTTTTACAAGAACTGTACTTTCTGAATCCGCATTGACTATGGGTCAATATGTCATTCTCTTTGTGTTAATTCATAATGTTTGAGGAAATTATTTGTTAATAATATAGACCTGTAATTTTGTGGGTCAGCCCTATTGCCTTTCTTGAATATTGGAGTGACCGGTGCAACTTTCCAGTCTTTGAGTATGGAACTTTTGGCTGAGCGAGCAGTTGCTTATGATAGCTAGGTATGGAACTACAGCATCAGCATACTCTGGACCGAGAGGCTTGCATCTGTTAAGTGATTTAAGTTGCTTTAATACTGAAGGGATACCTACTTCTAAATTATTGGAATTCAGGAATATTTGCTTCGTCTTCTTTGGTGAAATAATTTCGGAAAGCTGTGTTCAGCAATTCTTCTTTAGCATAGCTGTCATCCGTACCGACACCCTATCGCTTAGTGAAGGTGTCGATTGTGTCTTGCCGATGGTATACTTTACACACAACCATAATTCCTTCTTATTTTTCGATAAGTTATGTGAGAGTGTTTTGTTGTAGAAACTACTATAAGCTTCTCTGATTGAAGTTCGGGCTAAATTTCAAGTTTCAGTAAAAGATGGCCAGTCTTGGAGTCTGTGTCTGTCTGAATTTGGCATTGTTTGTTCTTTGCTTTTGCAAGACTGATGTAACCTGTTCTGCATACCATGGTACGTCAGCCCCCCTCTTCTGTTAATGTATTTTGTATAAATCAATAGCTGTCAGTATAACTTCTTTGGATGTTAGCCACATCTGATATACACTCACATTACTAGATTTGAAAGAATGGAGATTATCACTCAGAAAAGTATTAATCAAATTATTATCTGCTTTTTTTGAATAAATATATTTTTCTTTTGATTTTAAATACCACAATAGTGATTTCACCAGGATCTGATCCCAAAGACAAATATCTGGCACATTCCAGTATCCACAGGCCCAAAAGGTGGTGTAATATGTGGCCCACATATCTGCAGACACCTAGTGAGGATTTACCAAATCAGTGTTATATTGTAGTCCAAAGGCAGATCAACACTCTACTAACAAGGAAACCTCCCCATCACACCCCCCTCAGACTTAGCTATAATTTGGCGGAACGGATAGGCCTCGAAAAACTGAACCCAGATCAATCAAGAAAACAGGATGAACAGTCCGTATGGAAGCTAAGCAACATTGAGCACGTCGTGAGCGCAGGAGCGCCCTGTTCCTGCGAGCTAGTCCAGAGCTGTGGAGCCAGAGGTCCTCAGTTCGAGCCTTCCCACAGGTGAATACATCATTTTTTTTATTTTTTATTTTCAGAAAGATATTATCTGTCTGTCTGTCTGTCCGACCGATGTGAGGTAACTGCACCATAGTATGGGGAAGCTACGCCTAAACAAACATTTAAACACACGACGTCAGTCGACTACAGCACACGGCGGAGAGAGTATTCCTGCTGACGAGGCTTCCTGACTGGCAGTCCAGTGTTTGTTACTTTGGTCGACAGAGTATTAAATACGTGAGTTGTATTCTGTGGGCAATATGAGTCCAGCAAATATAGCTCGCGACATCAATAACGAGGTCAATGAATATTTTCCGAAACAGTTCCGTAAACCTTTCAGAACTGATTTTTTTCTGGAGGAAGGAAATAATAAAATTATTATTATTATTATTATTATTATTATTATTATTATTATTATTATTATTTTGCTGTATTCCACTGAAGTCACATTTTTAATGATTTTAGAAGCAAGATTTACGCTGTTGTATGCATCCATTTACATACTACAAAATTGCATATGCTGAAAAGCAACGCTTCTTTTTATGGACTAATTTTTGATTTTCTAGCACTAACGTTTTTACTAAATAAACTGATCATTCAATAGTTGCCATGCAAAATAATTACTACTACTTTTAAGTTGTACAGTGTAATACGAACAACCCACAATTTGCACGTTCTCTGGAGTTCATAAGCTGCTCCGCAGTGCAACACTGATTACTTGGTATTTTTATAGTGATCTTCTGCAGTTGACAGTAAGTGTGCATGATGAAAAGGTTGAACACTCATAGTCATATACATGTTATTTCAATTGAGAAAAAATGTTTCTTATCTATCTTAGACACTGTAAAAGTTATGTACACAATTGTAGCCACAGGGTCTGAAAAGGTTAAGGGATCTAATGATTGTCAAACATGTGTCTGATTATTTCCTAAATTTGTTGATAAATAGTAAGTGTGGTGATGAAGCTACCTTGCTGATTTCTGCGGGGCTGTACGTACCAGACGAGATTGTTGACGATCCACACAAAGAGCACGAACAGAAGATACTGTGACTTCAATCTGATGGTATTTCTCTGGGTTACATGAAAAAACTGCTTCAAAAAAGATTACTGTCCAAACCAATTAAAAGTGCAAATATAGATTATGGAGTGAAGTAACAAATAAATTTAAGAAAGTTAAAAGGGATGGAGAAAAAACGCACAGTCAAATATTTCATAGAAGTCGTGGAACCTGAAGACGAAAGTTCAGTACACTAGAAAATCAAGTATATCATCAATTTATTAAAGCCGGAAATGAATTAAGAGCAGTGCATAATACAGACTTACAGATTTGTGGTTTGCATTACGCTAAACAAATCAGACTTCAGGACTTAATCTCAATGACTTGTCATGTTCAAAAGAAAATACAAAATTACAAGCACAAAGATTATGAAATATGTAAGCAAGAACTAAGTGAATAAACTGAAAGAACTTTTAGTGTTCCAAGAAGTTTGTTAGAGAAACTAATGTCAGATTCCAACAGTATGAAGACACATATACAGGGTGTTACAAAAAGGTACGGCCAAACTTTCAGGAAACATTTCTCACGCACAAAGAAAGAAAATATGCTATATGGAAATGTGTCCAGAAACGCTTAATTTCCATGCTTTATCTCATTTTATTGCTTCTTTTCAAATCACATTAATCATAGAATGGAAACACACAGCAACAGAACGTACCACATGACTTCAAACACTTTGTTACAGGAAAGGTTCAAAATGTCCTCCGTTAGCAAGGATACATGCATCCACCCCCCGTCGTGTGGAATCCCTGATGCGCTGAAGCAGCCCTGGAGAATGGCGTATTGTATCACAGCAGTCCACAATACGAGCACGAAGAGTCTCTACATTTGGTACCAGGGTTGCGTAGACAAGAGCTTTCAAATGCCCCCGTAAATGAAAGTCAAGAGGTTTGAGGTCAGGAGAGCGTGGAGGCCATGGAATTTGTCCGCCTCTACCAATCCATCGGTCACCGAATCTGTTGTTGAGAAGCGTACGAACACATCGACTGAAATGTGCAGGAGCTCCATTGTCCATGAACCACATGTTGTGTCATACTTGTAAAGGTGCATGTTCTAGCAGCAAAGGTAGAGTATCCCGTATGAAATCATGATAACATGCTCCAGTGAGCATAGGTGGAAGAACATGAGGCCCAATCAAGACATCACCAACAATTCCTGCCCAAACATTCACAGAAAACCTGTTTTGATGACGTGATTGCACAATTGCGTGCGGATTCACGTCAGCCCACACAAGTTGATTCTGAAAATTTACAATTTGATCACATTGGAATGAAGCTGCTTCTGTAAATACTAAAATGACGTCTATCATGGAAATTAAGCGTTTCTGGACACATGTCCACATATTTTTCTTTCCTTGTGAGTGAGGAACGTTTCCTGAAAGTTTGGCCGTACCTTTTTGTAACACCCTGTATAATCAACACAGATCAGTCCAATTTTGACTACGAAATGAAATCAACCTGCTCGTTATCATTAGTTGCAGAAGGTGACATGAAATGTGCTGTAGAACAGTTGCATGCCACTTCACAGACTTATACCATACAATATGCTCTGAAGAAAGCAGGATTTCTTTTACCTACATTTGATTTATGTTTGCAGAAAAAAATGATGTATTTGGACCACAAGTTCAGCAACAGGTGAATAGAGTACTTGCACAAACCCCGAATGTCATTGTGAATTGCAGTGCGCCAGGAAAATGGAGAAAATACTAGTGAAGTACTTTCATTAATGTTTAATTGCTCCTTACGCGGACAAAGATTTTGCCTTACTCCTTGACAACTACACATGACAGAAGAATCAGGCATTGTACAATTACCATTCCTCCAGGTTGTACACCTCTTGGTTTTCAGTAAGTGAAATACTTTGTGAAAAGATTCTATGATTTTGCAAAGCTGGACATCTACACAGAGCAGTATTGTTTACGTGATCGTGTGTCTATTATCAAATTTCAGGCTCTCTCACATAATCAACTTCACTCTCCGAAATTCCAGGACATGTTCACATTTGCTTGGACATATGCAGAATTTGAGAGTCTACACACGGTATAATTCAAAAACACGTTTTGACAGAGCACAGGGAAAACTGTGAAACTGTTGCATTCATTTGTAGCAGTTTATGTGACAAATTCTTATGCTTTCACCACTTTTTTGGGAGTGATTATCACATGCACAAGAAAACCTGAATTGGGCAAGGAAGAATCTCTTTACCCATTCACCAAGTGCACAAGTAAGGTGGGTCGACAAATGACTCCTGTCATATGACACACATACCTTCACCAGTGTCGTACAGAATACATCAGACGTGTTTTCCTGTGGAGGAATCAGTCGAACTATCACGTTGCGAACAAATGTATTAGGTTCCCATTAGAGAGACACTTCCTTTTGTCTGCTAATCTCACGGGTTTGCGTTGCAGTCGCAAAACACATAGACCAAACTAATTACAGCGAACAGAAACGTCAATGAATGGACTGACGGATAATAATTTTGCAAAAGGAAATTTTTTTTTTTTGTTCGAGCGAAGGCTTGAACCGAGGATCTCTCGCTCCACAGCTCCTCAAGCGAGCCACAGGACCGTGGTGCTCCTATGCTCACAACATGCTCGACGTTGCATATCTTTCGCATGGATCATTCAGTTTTTATATTTTTCTCATTGTTTCATAGTTCCACACAACGTCTTCCAGTTTTCTCAATTGATCAGTGTTCAATTTTTCACAGCCTAGCTACTGCGCCAACATATAACTAAATCTGAGGGGGTTGCGATGGGGAGGTTCCCTTGTAAGTAGTAGGTCAGGGGTGGCCAACCCGCGGGCCGCATGCGGCCCGCGGGCCGATACATTTTGGTCCGCGCAACTGTTTCATACGAACGAAAAATTTTACTTCCATTTCATGTAAAATTTGGAAATAGAATTCCATCAACAGTCTTTCGTATCCTGTCGAATTACAGTAGGTATATATCGTTTCAGTGATTCAACTATCGTTAAATTTTCGTGTATATTCCTGTTTCAATAAATAAATAAATAAAAATAAAAAATACAGTACAGAATCTTGAGCGAAATGTGGCTGAGGCGGTGGACGATGCGAGAAGTAAGGGGACGGGAGAGGCAGCTTGTGGAGCGTTGGACGTAGCGCGACTGTCCACAACTTGTGAATTTCGTTGCAGCCAGTTTCCACCTTGCAGAAATGAGTTGAAGATGCGGCTGCCTCTGGATGTGCCATCTTGTCGTGAGTGCTGCGAGAGGACCGCCGGAAAGAAGGGCTGTTTTGGTAGCTGCCTAGGCGGCTGAGGAGGAGAGGGTAAGAGGCGCTCGGGTTAAGGAATCCATAGCGCCCAGTTGTGGTGACCGCAGGTTGGAGTCACGTAGCGTGTACCTTCACTGCTGCCACATCAGCCCCAGCTTGTAGCACAACGGCGTCTTCACCCTTTCAGATCAGGCAGAAGGTAAGAAGCAGTCGCTGCACCGCGCGACAGAGGACCCTTCAGACTGATGTTGCATTCTTTGAACCACAATCGCTTCAGCTACCGCTTAGCGTTGAAAGTTCGAAAATAAATTTTTTGAATCGTCTCCAGTTACCGAAGGGTAGTGTCTGGTACACCGACGAGTTTACATATTCAACAGTTTTTATTTCCCTTATTTTGTTTAATATAAAAAGTAAATTTATATGTGAATAAGAAAATAAATCAAGCTGAGCGAATGGTAATAAGGGCACGATTAATAGCATTTGTGACTTTAAACAGAGTAGGCTTTCAATTAAAACCAGCTTTTATCTTTTTACAAGAGATCTATGATGCTTGTCATTATTTTTAGTAGGCTTGCATGTATTTTATGTATACAGTTATGGCGGGTAGGTACACCAGTTCACATTAGCAATGGTTTCTGTCTCAGTACCAGCTTTCAATTTCAGTAGTACAAAATATATAAATCTTTAATTGTATAATTGTGGTTTTACTGATGACGTTTAAGAACTCCGTATTAGAAATGTACAGATGTGACCCTTCTAATGCAAGTTTATCCACGTGTCTTTCTGTGCTATTTACAGCAACTAATAATGTTATAGACTAGAAACGTAGAAAACTTTTCAATAGGAATCATAAAAAAAGATGTCGAAATTTTAAAGTAAGGCTGCCAGGTTAAACGAAGCATCAGAATTTTTTATATTTACGATACACGACGTTCAGAACGAAAACACCGATTTCCTAAAGCAGTTGAGTACTAGTATCAAAAAATCCCGAGAGAACAGACTATGAAGTCTCCCAAGTACGTAGAATACCTACTTAAATGAGATACTGATAATTCGGTGAGCCGTGTACCTCTGTGGTACCGCCATTTAGACTGAAAACATGAAATACCACTGATTATAAAAAATATTGAGTATTTAAACCCCTGTCGTGGAAACTAAAGCACAGTAAAGAACTAAATGCTCTGTTAGGCGGTTGTAAAAAAATCGATCCGTCACCTTACGCATGCAGAAAAGCTGCTGAAATTTTACCAAATATGCCGTGTTTTTGATAAATCTTCACTGCCACAAAAACAACCGTGAGGCGCGTATGTTGCCTTCAGGGAAGTTTTGCGCGTGCGCATTGCAGATAAAATGATATGCTACGAGACTGAAATGAAGAATCATAATTCAAAGACACTTTTTTCCGTGATCATATGTGAGAACACGAAATACTGATGTTCATATGGGAAACTCTTTCTTGTAGCAACAACCTAACTTGATGACAACAATGACTCACTTGCTTCAGTGAAACAGTCAGACAACCCAGTAAACTGTAGTTCATAAAATTGTATAATAACTTGTTCAATAATAGTTCTTTAATAACATTTATTTTGTATTATTTCAAAATTAATTAATATTTCTTGCTTTTTTGGTTCACAAAAAAAAAAAAAAAAAAAATCGGTAATGCGGTCCGCGGGGTAATTCGCTCTCAAACATTTGGCCCGCCTGCTGTAAAGGTTGGCCACCCCTGTAATAGATCATACTGCTTTTTCTCACCCCCTTCCGATGCCAGCAGCAAGAGAGTTGTAAACTTACCCTATCAGTTCTGGTGTGGCAACTCGGCACATGCCGTTGCTGCAGCATTTCCTATGACAAACAACAGGCAACAGTGTCAGTAACCGGACTGCACAAACATAAGAATGAAGTAACAGGAAGGATAGGCAACAACAATCAATCACAACATAAAAGTGTTTTTATTATTGAAGTATATTCAGATAAGTAGCTATTTTCAGAGCTTAACTACAAGGAATACTAATTTTACAAGAATTATCTTTAGAAATTTAATTATGGTTTCTAGCATCCTTTGTAGAAATTATACGTATTTTATCTTAATTATTTAGTGGATCACTACACCACCAATATATCAAACACTATATATATTTTTAAAGTACCTTAACATATTTAGAAATGGAATTTC
Organism: Locusta migratoria; assembly: GCA_026315105.1. Classification (NCBI taxonomy): domain Eukaryota; kingdom Metazoa; phylum Arthropoda; class Insecta; order Orthoptera; family Acrididae; genus Locusta; species Locusta migratoria. The sequence continues at coordinate 97,638,938 of CM048754.1, forward strand.
ATCTATAGCTGCTGACTTTAACATGTAGGAAATACAATTGATTTCCTTAAGATTTAGAAACACAGTTGTTACTTGAACTGTGACATGCTTTACTGTGAATTGATTGGTTTCATATAACTCATATCAACGGTACATCTACATAGATACTCTGCAAATCACATTTAAGTGCCTGGCAGAGGGTTCATTAACCACTTTCATATCCTTTCTCTACCGTTCCATTCTCTAATAGCGCACGGGAAGAAAGAACACCTACATTGTTCCGTTTTCGATCTGATTTCTCTTATTTTATTGGGATGGTCATGTCTCCAAATGTAGGTGGGTGCTAGGAAAATATTTTCACATTCAGAAGTAAAAGTCGGTGATTGAAATTTCGTAAATAGATCTCACCACAATGAATAACGTCTTCCTTTTTATGATTTCCACCTCAAATCGTGCAACATTTCTGTGACGCTTTCCCCCCTATAACGTGATAAAACAAAACGTGCTGCCCTTCTATGAAAATTATCAATGTCTTCCGTCAGTCCCACCTGGTGAGGATCCCACACTGGGCAACAGTACTCCAGGAGAGGATGCACAAGTGTGATGTAGGCAGTCTCTTTGGTGGAGCTGGTGCATCTTTGAAGCATTCTGCCAATGAAATGTAACCTTTGGTTTGCCTTCCCCATAATGTTTTCTGTGTGTTCTCTCCAGTCTTAGTTGCTCGTAATTGTAGCTCCTAGGTATTTGGTAGAATTTATGACCTTAAGGTTTGACTGATTTATTGCATAATTGAAGTTCAGCGGATTTCGTTTAGTGGTTATGTGTATTACTTCACACTTTTCTTTATTTAGCGTCAATTGCCAATTTTCGCACCATGCAGAAATTTTGTCTAAATCATTTTGCAGTTGCTTTTGATCCTCTGTTGACTACACTAACCGATAAACAACAGCATCATCTGCAAACAGTCTAAGGGAGTTATTCAGATTGTCTTCTAAATCGTTTATAAACAAGGAAGAGTGAGGGACCTATAACGCTTCCCTGTGGAACACCAGATATCACTTCTATTTTACTCGATGACTTACCATCAATTGCTGCGAACAGTGTCCTTTCTGATAGGAAATCGTGAATCCAATCGCACAATGGGGTGATATTCCATAAGCACGCAATTTCATCAGAAGCCACTTGTGAGGTATAGTGTCAAAAGCCTTTCAGAAATCCAGAAATATGGAATCTATTTGAGATCCCTTGTCAATGGCACTTATCACTTCATGTGAATAAAGGGCAAGCTGTGTTTCGCAAGAGCGATACTTTCTGAATCCATGTTGACTATTGGTTAATAGGTCCTTCTTTTCGAGGTAGTTCATAATGTTTGAACAAAGTATATGTTCCAAAATCTTACTGCAAATCGATGTCAATGAGATTGGCCTCTAATTTTACGGATCACTCCTATCGCCTTTCTAGAATATTGGAGTGACTGAGTGATTGGTTGTATATGATAGCTAAGTATGGAGCTATTGCATTAGCATACTCTGAGAAATCTAGTTGGTATACAATCTGGCTCGGAAGATTTGTTTTTATTTAGTGACTTAAGTTGTTTTACTACTCCAGGAACATCTACTTCTAAGTTTCGCATGCTGGCAGCTGTTCATGGTTTGAATTCTGGACTGTTCACTTTGTCGTCTTTGGTGAACGAATTTCAGAAAGCTGTGTTTAGCAATTCTGCTTTAGCAGTACTAGCATCGGTAGTATTACCATTGCTGTCGCATAGTGAAGGTATTGTTTATGTTTTGCTGCTAGTGTACTTCACATATGACCAGAATTTCTTTGGATTTTCTCCAAGATTACGGGACAGGATTTCGTTGTGGAAACTACTATAAGCTTCTCGCATTGAACTGTGCGAGTTTCTGTAAAAGATTGCGTCTTGGGGATTCTGTGTCAGTTTAAATTTTGCATGCATTTTTCTTTGCTTCTGCAACAGTGATCTGACCTGTTTTGTGTACCACGGGGGTTAGCCCCCTCTTTTATTAATTTATTTGGTATAAATCTCTTGATTGCGACTGATATTATATCTTTGAAAGTAACCCACAACTGATTTAAACTGGCATTTTTAGTTTTGAAAGACTGGAGACTATCATTCAGGAAAGCGTATAGTGAATTTTTATCTGCTCTACTGAATAGACATTTTTCATTTATTTTTGGTGCATTTGAGAATTTCGATATTTAGTCTTGCTACTACTACTCTGTTCGCTAATCCCTTTTATCTGTTTTGATGCTCTTTACTAGCTCAGGATTATTTTTGTTGCTAGGAGATCAAGGGTATTTTCACAACCATTTGCTATTCTAGTGGGTTCGTGAACTAATTGTTCGAAGCAGTTTTCAGAAAAAGCATTCAAAACTATTTCGGACGATGTTTTATATCTGCCGCCAGTTTGGAATACATATTTATGTCTACATATCGATGGTAAATTAAAGTCCCCACCGATTATAACAGTATGCTTCAGGTACCTATTTGAAATGTGATTCAAGCTTTCTTTGAACATTTTGGCAATTGCGTTTTCTGAGTCGGGGGACCGATAAAAAGATCCAATTAATTATTTATTTCGGTTGTCAGGTATAACCTCTACCCATACTAACTCACTGGGAGTATCTGCCTCAATTTCGCTGCAGGATAAACCGTTTGTAACAGCAACAAACATGCTAGTCCCTTTTTATTTATTCTATCCTTTCTGAAGACCATTTGGCTCTTTGTAAAAATTTCAGTTGAACTTACTTCTAGCGTCAGGCATCTTTCAGAACCTATAACGATTTGTGCCTCAGTACTTTCTATGAGTGCTTGGTGCTCTGGAACTTCCCCAGTTTACAACTGTTACAACAATGGTTTCTAGATCTGCATTCTTCCTGTGTCTGACCTGCACCCTTTGAGACTGAAACCCATTTTGTGTATTCCCGAAGCCATCTAACATAAAACACTGTCCAGTCCACGCCACACAGTCACCTGTGTAGCCTCCTCCTGAGTATAGTGGAGTCCTGACCTATTTAGCAGAACCCGAAAACCCACCAACCTTTGGCACAAGCCGAGGAATCTTGAGCCCACACAGTCGCAGAACCGTCTGAGCCTCTGATTTAGACCCTCCACTCGGCTCTGAACCAGAGGTCCGCAGTTGTCCTGTCGACGATACTGCAGATGGTGATCTATGCCTTCACCTTTACCACTTCTCCGATCCAAAGCGACACACATCGTCGGTCTCGACACGAGTCACCACCTGTAGCTGGCCGCACCCTGTGCTCTTCGTGGTATCCGGAAGGGCCCGTTCCACATCTGGAATGACTCCCCACGGTATGCACACAGAGTGCACATTGGACTTCTTCCCCTCCCTAGCAGCCATATCCCTAAGGGGCCCCACCAACCGACTAACGTTGGAGCACCCAACTACTAACAAACCCACCCTCCGTGAGTGCCCAGATCTTGCAGGCAGAGGATTGACTGTAGAACAAACAACACCATCTGTGTCAGGAACATCCTCTGCCACAGACAGTGCCTCGAATCTGTCTGGAAGACTAACTGGGGAGGCCTCCACTTCGGTCCCCCACGAAGTCTTACGTCGCCTGACAAGCAGTACCTAGCCACTCTAAAATCCTATGTATGTTCCAAATAAGTATGATGATTGTTGTGATTTAAACTGTGGGAGATTACACCAAACTGTGACTTTAACGGAAATCTAAGTATATGCAGTGGACACTAAACTGTTCCTTCGAAGCGAAGCTTACTAAATATACGATAGAGGACACGAAAGTTTGATAACAGTGAGCTTCAAAAAATATAAATAAACACGTGAGCACACTAAAGCTCGATGAACTGCAAGAGAAAGCACGCACGAAATGAAAATAAGTCACTTCTATTAAGAAGCCAGTTTACTTACAATGTAGAGCTGCTGCTTCGTGACGTGTGTGCCGGCCGGCGGTCACTGAGCAACTGATGCCGCTTGTAAATCATTGTTATTAGGTAACTCTGTGTTTTCCTTTGTTTTTTGTAATTCAATATGGCTCCTTTTCAAATTTTTGTATAGCCTATGGGACTTAACTAGGGGAACATCAGTCCCTAAACTTACAAACTAGCTACCACTAAGGAAGGCACAAATATCCGAGCCAGAGGGGGGATTCGAACCCCCGACCACAGTGGCCACGCAGACCGTGACTGGTGCGCCTCAGTTCCCTCGGCCACCGGGGCTGGCTACGGCTTCTGTAATGTCCTTGTGTTTTGCACTGTAGATACTTATTTGTAGCTAAAATCTAGATATGCTTCAATAATAAAAACACCAGAGGAACTGTGACCGATTGCTGTTATCTACCCTTCCTATTCACAATATAGTCACTGTGCACAATGGCTTTTTATGGAATCAAATTTGGTTATGAAATAAAGAACAGATTATAATTCATAATTTCAATTGTAAACTTACAAGGCAGTCAGCAAAAAAATGGGGAAACGCCAAAACACAGCAGATTACTGGCAACATTTAAAACAGCTTCCAACAGACTCAAAATCTATAAAATCATCTACATTTACATACATACTCCACAGTCCACCCGAGGGTGCGTCGTGGTGGGTACTGAGTACCACTTCTGGTTACTTGCTTTCCTGTTCCACTCCCAAATAGAAAGAGGAAAAAATGAATCCTTAATGCATCCATACAAGTCCTAATCTCTCTGATCTTAACTTTTGTGGTCTTTATGCGGAATGTAGGTTGGCGGGAGTAGAATCGCTCCGCAGTCTGCCTGAAATTCCGGCCCTAGAAATTTTTTCTACAGTGTTTTTCGAAAAGTACGTTGCCTTCCCTCCAGTGCCTCCCATTTGAGTAACACTCGTGCATTCGTCGAATGTACCAGTTACAAACCTAGCCACTCCCCTTTGAACTGGCTCTGTTCCTCCTTTAAACCGATCGTAGAGATCCCAAACACTTGAGCAGTACTCGAGATGGGGTCGCACAAGCATTTTATATGCAATCTCCTTTACAGATGAATCACGCCTTCCCAAAATTCTCCCAATAAACTGAAGTTGACCATTCACCTACCACCCGACTGTCATAGGCTCATTCCATTTCAAATCCCTGAACAGCGTTAAGCCTAGATATTTAATTGAGCTGAATCTGTGAAGCAGTACACTACTAATACTGCTTGCGAACTTTGCGGGACTGTTCCTCCTATGCATCTGCGTCACCTTATATTTTTCTACATTTAGTGCTGGTTGCCATTCCTCACACCACCTATTAATTTGATCCATCTCACCCTGCATCCTACTACAGTCATTCAATGTCAACACCGTCTTGCACACAACAACATCAGCTGCAGATTGCAACTCACTCTGACTGTCCGATCATTTATATAGACAGACAATAAATAATAGCGGTTCTCTCTCTTATCTGGGGCACCCGTGATGATACCCTAGTCTCTAACACTCGCCATCAAGTACGAGGCACTGGGTTCTATTACTTAAGCAGTCTTCGAGCAACTCTCATATTTGGTTACATATTCTATAAGTTCGTACCTTTGTTAGCAGTCTGTAGTGCGGTATCATGTCAAAAGCCTTTCAAAATATCAAGAAATATGCATTCTGCCTGTTACTCTTCATCCATAGCCCGCAAGGTGTCACGAAAGATAAGGGCGAGCTGAGTTTCGCACGATTGATGCTTCTTAAAGTCGTGCTATACCTTTTTAAAAAAGCAAAACTTAATCCATTCTTGCTGCTAGTGGTGTAGTGCAAGTTCAGGTAATGGTGCTCAAAGTGGGTAGTGATCATGCATACACATTTGCAAAGCAGGCCACAAAATCAGTCCTCGGCATTGCAAACTGTGTAAACAGGGGTCTCGCCATCACGGACATCGGCATCAACACCACGGAACTGTAGTGCGGGATGGACTACATTAGCCTAAGTGGTCCCATGATCCTTGGCAATGACACACAGTAACATAGGGCCCATGGAATTAATAATTAGCTGGCCATTAAAAACTACAGAATATCTCACAGCCAAATTTATTGAGGAGAGAACCACTCAACTGAAAACGTGAAGTGAGGAGGACCATGGAATCAGCAGTCAATCAAAGAGTCTCCGAATGTGTTGCTGAGATACTGCAGCCTGTGCTGCTTCCAAATATTGTCAAACTTCGCCTGGAATAGCAGGAAATGGTGTATTCATAATATTCTTTTCGGGTCTGCAGACACAATGGTCCACCTGGTGTTCCAAACTGAAAGATACGACAAATTTGTTGAGCAGTATATGCCCCCACTTCCTTACCTTCCTTCCTTCCCCCCCCCCTCTCTCTCTCTCGTTCTTATGCCAGTCCCGATCATTTTTCAGCAACTTTTGAAATGTTTTAAACTTATTATTCCTTCGTCAGATTATTGTTAACCTCAAAGTCGCAATCTACCACTACATAATCAGTCCTTATAACACACTTTCCTTTCATTCTCACGCTGTTTGCTCAATCTTTTCCATATTTCCTCCACCCTATAACCTGTTTCAGACACCAATACAACCACCAAACCATTGTGCATTACGTTATTAACGAACTTCAGTTGACCACAGTTTCTACAATGTTTAACTTCAACAACTTCCTTGAACAACTTTATAGATTCTATTTTCTTAGCTGAATTCCTTTTGCTATCTGTCCACCTTTTTATTTTTTTTATTTATTTATTATTTTTTTTATTTCTTATCACTTTGCAGCCTGTTACTGAACAGGTATTTCTCACTTTTCCATTCCATACATCATGTCACCCTACTATGACCCCATCAAGTTTTATCTACATTCCCTCTGCAAACATGCTTTCGCCCTAGCCAGATTCCGGTCCCACATATTGTTCACTCAGGCTTGTCTGACATTTGGCATTTCCACCAAGGGCCTCACACTAGAAGTTCCCATCTCCGACTGTAACCCATCCTTTTATCATGCCTTACATCAATTCCAAAAAGAACAATCCACAGCCCACACCCGCCTAATCCTTAACCTATACATCAACTCCACCAATGAACACACCTGTCAACTCCTATCCCTAAACAAAATTCTCAACCTTTCCACTCCCACATCCATACCCACAGATCAGAACATCCTCTTACAGGCCAACCACAAATTGGAACATCATGCCACCCTCGACCTCAAAAAACTACCCCAACTCCCTGTCACCCAACTCTGGAAAGGCAATACACTCTACCTCAACTACCTCTCCAATAAACCTCAAGCTCCTCTTATTGCACAGAAACCCAGTCTCTCCCATCTACTCAATCTCCCACTTCCAGCTCCACTCCTCCCCAAACCTTTAAATTCTAGTCCACACAATCCGGAACCACAACATCATAATTCAGTAGTCAACCTCTCCTCTAAACCTCTCTCCCAATCTGAAACCTCTGTCCTATCCAAAGGCCTCACCTTTAGCCCTACTCCCAAATTCAACCAAACAGCCCTTATCAAAGATTTACTATTCTATACTCGTAGTCTTTGCTGGAGATATCATTTTGCCACAAAGAAAAATAATCCTACTACTAATGATCCAGCTCCCCAAGAAATCATTCAAATTGAACCCTGCCTAAAACAGTTCCATCCTCCGTCACAGTGGGGCCCAGCTCCTCTTCCTCACAATCATCCTCTTCAAACCTTCCAGGAATTCCTTACTTCCAACCTTGCCTCTCAGTCTTTGCTGAGAAACCTTAATCCAATTCCCAACATTACTGCAGCTGAATCCCGAGCTATCCCTGATCTGAAGGCTGACCATTCCATCGTCATTCTCACCCCGGCGGGAGTATGTGGCTGAGGGACTGCGTCAGATTTCATATAGTACCACATATAAAGTCTTTCATGGCAATCCCATACCTGATGTCCAGGCAGAGCTTCAAGGAATGCACCCCCAACCTTCTACCTACTTCCCAAGATTCACAAAACTAATCATCCCGGCCGCCCCATTGTGGCCTGTTACCAAGCTCCTACAGAACGAATCTCTGCCTACATCTGCCTTCAACCCATCATGTGCAGTCTCCCATCCTTCATCAAATACACCAACCATTTCCTCGATCGCCTGAAATCCTTACCCAACCTGTTACCTCCAGAAACTATCATTGTAACCATTGATGCCACTTCCTTATACACAAATATCCCACATGCCCAGGACCTCGCTGCGATGGAGTATTTCCTTTCAAGCCGACCACCCACTTCCCTACCTAAAACCTCTTTCCTTAATACCCTAGCCAGCTTCATCCTAACCCACAACTTCTTCACTTTTGAGGGTCAGACATACCAACAAGTAAAGGGAACAGCCATGGGAACCAGGATGGCCCCCTCGTATGCAAACGTATTTATGGGATGCTTAGAGGAAGCCTTCCTGGATACCCAAGCCTGTCAACCCAAGTTTGGTATAGATTCACTGATGACATCTTCATGATCTGGACTCACAGTGAAGAAGAACTCCAAATTTCCTCTTCAACCTCAACTCCTTTGGTCCCATCAAATTCACCTGGTCCTATTCCAAATCCCATGCTTGTTGTTGTTGGGTGTTTAAAGGGGACTCAACTGCTGGGTTATTATTCCCCTGTTCCCAGCTAAGAGTTTACATCTTAAAACTTTCCTTTTAGTCGCATAGTACTCCACGTCCAGTACTCCCGCAGCTATCCTCCTGGTACAGAAGCAAATTGCCAGAGCCACTTCCTCATCCCCCCAAATCCAGAACCTTCCACCGAAGACTCCCGGAAGTGCCCCTCTTGTCACCGGATACTTTCCGGGACTGGAGCGGACTCTGAATGTGGCTCTCCAGCAAGGATACGACTTCCTTAAATCCTGCCCTGAAATGAGGTCCATCCATCATGACATCCTTCCCACTCCGTCGAGAGTGTCTTTCCACCGCCCACCTAACCTTCATAACCTCCTATTCCATCGCATTGAAAGCCCCAAACCACCTTCCCAACCTTCTGGCTCCCACCCTTGTAACCGCCCCCATTGTAAAACCTGCCCTATGCACTCTTCCACCAACACTTACTCCAGTCCCATAACCCAGAAGGTGTACACGATCAAGGGCAGAGCCACTTGCGACAGCACCCACGTGATTTACCAGCTAACAAGCCTGCACTATCAAATGTTCTATGTGGGAATGACCAGCAACAAACTGTCCATTTGCATGAACGGTCACAGGCAGACAGTATTTGTTGATAATGAGGATCACCCTGTGGCTAAACATGCCTTGGTGCACGGCCAGCACATCTTGGCACAGTGTTACACTGTCTGGGGTATCTTTATACTTCCCAGCGACACCAATCTTTCAGAACTCCAGAGATGGGAACTTGCCCGTCAGCATATTTCTCTCTTGACATTGCCCACCTGGTCTCAACCTCTGCTAAATTCTAATTCCCACCCACCATCTTTAACATCTTTGCCTCAGTTATCTGGACAGAGCCTCTGCCTCAAGTGGTATCTCTGTCCAACTTCTTTGCTTTCTACAATATGTCTGCCTAGGTGTGTTTGCGTGTGTATGTGTGTGTGTTTACCTTCCTTCCCCCCCCCCCCCCCCAAGGTAAGTCTTTCCTCTCCCGGGATTGGAATGACTCCTTACCCACTGTCTTAAAACCCTCATGCTTTTCTTTTCCCTCTCCTCCCCTACACTGCCTGAAGAAGCAACTAGGTTGCAAAAGCTTGAATGTTTGTGTGTGTTTTCATTTGTGTTTTTTCTGACTATCAGCAAGCCTGTGCTTTGGGTAAGTCTAACAAGCTTTATTTTTAATTAATGATGAAAATTCTTCTCAGAGAAGATAAATTATTGTTCAAACGAGTACTAACCTTTGTGCTGGCCAGTACTTACCTTAGTGCTGTACCGCCGATAGTTACACAAATGAAGAAACAGAAAAAAAGGGAAAAAGGAAAGGATGTGGTTTTTAAGGGAGCGGGTGAGCAGTCATTCCAATCCCAGGAGAGGAAAGACTTACCTTGGTGGAAAAAAAGGAAAGGTAAACACACACACACACACACACACACACACACACACACACACACACACACACACACACAATCACAAACACACCACACCAAGGCAGGCATATGCAAAATGCAAAGAGGTTGGACAGAGATGTCAGTCAAGGCAGAGACTGTCTAGAGATTGGAGGCAAAGATGTTAAAGATGGTGGGTGGGAATTTAAAAGTAACGAAGGTTGAGACCTTGTGGGCAACGGGAAGGGAGAAGATGCTGAAGGGCAAGTTCCCATCTCTGGAGTTCTGAAAGGTTGGTGTCAGTGGGAAGTACACCTGGACGGTGTAACACTGTGCCCAGATGTGTTGGCAGTGCACCAAGGCATGTTAGGCACAGGGTGTTCGTCATTACCAACAAACACTGTGTGTCAGTTATGTAAATGGACAGTTTGTTGCTGGTCATTCCCACATAGAACGCTTCACAGTGCAGGCATGCCAGTTGGTAAATCACGTGGGTGCTGTCGCAAGTGGCTCTGCCCTTGATTGTGTACACCTTCCGGGTTACAGGACTGGAGTAAGTGGTCGTGGGAGGATGCATAGGGCAGGTATCACCGGGGGCGGTTACATGGGTAGGAGCCAGAGGTTAGGGAAGTTGGTTTCGAATTTCATAGAGATGGACCAGGAGGTTACGTAGGTTAAGTGGGCAACAGAAAGACACTCTCGATGGAGTAGGAAGGATGTCATGAAGGGTGTATCTCATTTCAGGACACGATGTAAGGAAGTCATATCCCTTCTGGAGAGCCACATTTAGAGGCTTACTTTAAAAAATCGAAAATTTCATCTGATGAAGAAGAATTCTTAACTGAATGTCATGTGACCGGGCTTTAAAATCGTTTTTTAAAACAAAGCCATTGGTCCCTTTCAGCATAACAGTTCATCAACACTATCTAGCAATTGACAAAATTGCTCTGAAACACTCGATGACCTTTACAACAACCAAATTATGTGAATAAGCCTTTTCAGCTTTGCTCTTTTTTAGGGGGGAAAAGCACAGGAGAAGACTGAATTTAGAGAGTGATTTGAGGCTAAAGGTAACAGGTTGTAATTGAAATACTGATTGTCTTGTAGGTGACAAACAGTGTCAAAATATCCCACTGAGTTTTTTTAACACAGTCTACTCAATTTTGAGTTTTTGTGTACTTGTTATAATTAAGTGTATATAATAAAAATATTTCCTCTATACAGTAGAGTCTCGATTATCCGATCTTCGTTTATCCGACCTCCTGTGTCATTCGACGCTTTCGCAGCACCGGGACTGTAACGGTGGCTGTGTGCCAGCCGATAGGTCCGAGACTATACGTGTCGTTTGTTTTGGCGCGCGTCATTGTCGCTCAGTTCACTGCCGCCGTCTGCTACTCCTCACTCCTCACTCCTCAGTGGTAACCTAGACCTGTAGTGGAGACCGTGTTGCGCTTTGTTTATAAAAAGGTGGTCGTTTCAATATAAAAAAACAACAACTTTAAACAGGAAAGACAATGGTGAAAGTTTATTAAAAGCGACGCAAGATTGTAACATGGGGAAAACAACAGTTGGAGACTGGTAAAGAAACCGAAATTCAGAAGTGGTGTTCTCAATGAGCAATCTCGACTGTATGTGAAGATCGGAATACCATTAAAAAAGTTATTTTTCAAAAAGTTATTGAAGCTTTGTTCTAATGGTTTACCCAACAAAGAGATAAAGGTGTATCCACGTCGGGACCTATTTTGCAGGAAAAGCCTTAAAGTTTCGTAACGAACTAAACGAAGGTGAACCTGATATCACATTTCTTTCGGTGTCGTCTAATGTATTTGAACATTATGTTCAGTTCTTGTTCGCATATTTAATAAGTTTTCTATATTCAAACTTTACATGTTCTTCTTTATTATTTTCCATGTTATCTGACCTTGCCGCAGCCGGCTTAGGTCGGATAATCGAGACTCTACTGTATTAGTACATATATATATATATTGCATGTGCGTACTTGAGCACACCTATTTATTTGTTTTGGTGATTTTTACTCCTTATTTAGTTACTGGGCCTCCCAGAAGTTTTTACGCAATGGGTGGGCCGCAGAGCAAAAAAGCTTGCGAACTGCTGCTCTAACTGGTCGTCTGTCTTCTGAAACCCTTTCATCTCATCTATCACACTTGGTATTGAATCAAAGTATTTCTAACTCTCTTGTAAATTATAAAATAACTGTATACTATTTATATTTTGCTTACCTGTTATCAGAGCCCACCACTGCATATGGCAGAGTTGTCTTTGCTGCAGAAAGATCTGGCTCCACAGTTTCGGCGCTGCTGATGCCGCTATTTGAGGACGCTTCGTCACTCCCGTATTCCGAGTCACCCTCCTCTACACGGCTGCGTCCAGTATATTCTCTCACGCCGTTGCAACTGCAGTGACAGCATTCTCCGTTCTGCGGTCTGTTTGTCGCACCGTTCCGCACTACTCTCGTGTAATCCGACCGGCTGCACACGCCCGCCTCACTTTCCTGTTCACTCGAGTGTCCGTTAGGTCTGTCCCCGTAAAATGGCAGGATACAGTTTGAAGATTTTCTTTTCCTGCAGATACATTTTCTGTAGCCTTTCCTACACCTGTTACAAGGCTTTCTGCGAAAGGAGCGCACAGATTCTTCACCGGATAACTCTGAACTATCAACGCTTTCACTTTCTTCGACACAGTTGTGTGAACTTTCCTCTCTCTGCCCGAGTCCTTTTGGGGTACTGTGTCTGATTTCATCAGACGTCAGCTTCCTGAGTAATACCACTGGCTGCAGAACGTGAGAGGCGGCGTACGGAGCCCTCCGGCAGTCGACACCACGTGACGCATCTGACACAGTTGTGCTCCCCACCGAGTTACAGTTTGGAGAGGATCCGCTGTCACTGTCCATTAAATTTTGAGGCAAATGACCCTTAAACGCATTTTCCAATGTTGCTGTTGCCGTTGCCATTGCCCTTCTAAAATGTCCAGGAAAACTGATTCGTTCACTCAGTACAGTATTTTCCACACTATCTGTGTCAGATTCAGACTGATTAATAATAGGACCATTCTGAGAACTTTGTACTTTATTTACACCTGCTGCTATTTTTTCACATTTCTCTGACTGATCTCCCAACAAAAAGCTTTGGGTGTCTGTCTCAGGTTCTTCTGAAATTCTATCCAATCTCCTAACTTTCACAACACAGCTATCTTTGACAGGAGAGGCCTTTCTCTTCGAATCACTTCCCGGTGCGCTTTCCCTCGCACCCCAGATTTCTTTCCGAATCCTGCTCTCTCTATGTATTCCGTTCAATTGGACAGGTGTCGCTGGCCTCGCCCTCGTGTCTAATTTCATAGTGTGATTAGACAATTGCATCAAACCACAACTTTCATTATTGAGTAATCTAGAGTTACTCAGTATAATTTTCTATGATGTATTACCTTTCCTCTGCAAAGTGTCATTGTTCTTTTCTTCAAATTGTGCAGAACCCGCCTTGGAATCAATTCTACTCTTAATCGTCAGTGAAGTGGCACCTCTCTTTCCTCCTAATTTCGTATACGAAGAGCTAGTCAAAGGCTCCCCACTGCATACTCTGTTGACTGTGCCAGGTAAACCAATGTCGCCCGGAACGGGCTCCTTCGGTGCGGATCGGAAAAATTTTCTTCTCCCAACAGGTTTCGATGCAGCTACAGTACGAGCTCCACTGTGTGCTGCTAACTCTGAAGATCCATTCTTTAACTTATCTAACAACGCGACAGGTTGCGACGGAGACGAGGCGCGAGGATTTCCACTGAAGTACACGTCGGACAGTCCGATCGGCAGGTCTTTTGTTAGGGCACTCTGTCTTCCTTCAGCTGCTGGGACAAACAGAAGCTGTGTGGCAGGATTATCGGATGCACCGTCCGTGCCCCCAGAAAGAGTCCTCTTGTTCACCTCGCGGTAGTTCTTACTGTTCACTACACTGAGCCATTCTTTATCCGAATTGAGTGACAAATATTCCCTAATGAGTGCACTGACATCCTGGGGGCCTTCCGACTTGTCTTGACCCCCTATCAAAATTTCTATTGCTCTGTGTAAAACACTCTTTTTACCGCTCGCCTGGAATAGAAAAATGAAACGAATTATACACTCAAAACGAATTTCAATTTTTTTACTTAATATGAAGTAAGGAACTGCAGGGTGCAACTGGAAAATGATCTATGTGCATTTGGATTTGTGGGGTATGGACATTCAGTGGTATGGTTATCAGAGTGCTTAAAAATACTAGGAAGAACAAAAGTTTTTAAAGTGTCCTGGAAAAAAAAAAAGTTTGTCTCGTGCACACACACAAAAAATGTTCAAATGTTTGTAATTCTATGAGACAAAACTATGTTGGTCATCAATCCCTAGACGGACAAACTATTTAAACTAAGTTATACTAATCTAAGGACAACAGACACATCCATGCCCGACGGAAGATTCGAACCAACGTGGGAGGCCACGTGATCCATAATGTGACGCTCCATACCGCTCAGCTACACAGAACACCCCTCCATCGCCCACCCATCCTCCACAACATTTTTTTTTTTTTTTTTTTTTTTTTTTTTTTTTTTTTTTTTGCGGTTTTAGGGCGCACAACTTCTACGGTCATTAGCTCCCAGACAAGAACAGATTCGCTAGATCAAAAAAATTTGCTAACTGCCAGTTAGAACATCAAGAAGAGGCTAAAAACGAAAGATAAAAGACAATTAAAAGGGTTAAATATCCTTTGATAAGTTGGCCAAGTTGATAAAACGCAAAACTCGAGCAGCTGCTCGTGTGTCATCAGCTAAAATTTCCTCCAGAGTAGACGGAAAGTGAAGGGCTACACGGAGATGATTAAAGTTAACACAAGACAGTAAAACATGTCGCACTGTCAGCTGTTCACCGCAGGAGCACAGCGGTGCAGGGTCGGCGGATAGCAAGTGACGGTGGCTGAAACGGCAGTGACCGATCAGCAACCGGGCCAGGATGACTTCCTCTCGCCGAGAGGTGCGTGAGGAGGTCCTCCAAGCGGTCGGGATCGGTTTTACAGTTCGCAATTTATTGTTGTACAGTGAAAGCCACGCACAACATCCTAGTTCATCCCTATGCCACCCTGAAACCCAGCTCACTGCCACAGGGATCATATCCTTGTGGAAGACCCCGCTGCAAGACCTGTCCAATCCACCCACCCAGCACTTCCTATTCCAGTCCTATCACAGGCTTATCCTACCCTATCAGAGGCTGGGCCACCTGTGAAAGCAGCCACGTAATTTACCAACTATGCTGCAAACACTGAGCAGCTTTCTATATTGGCATGACCACCAACCAGCTGTGCATTAGAATGATGGCCACCGCCAAACTGTGGCCAAAAACGAGGTGACCACCCTGTGGCACAGCATGCAGCGGAACACATGCTTGATTTGAATCGCTGCTTCACAACCCGGGCCATCTGGATCCTCCCATCCACCACCAGCTTTTCTGAACTGCACAATGGGAGTTATCCCTACAATACATTCTCTGATCCCGAAATCAACCAGGCCTCAACCTACGATAACTTCCCTATTTTTCCCCATACCTTACAGTTCTTACCTATCTATTCCAAACCTCACCTATTTTGAGTGGTGCGTGAATGTGTGATTGTGTGTGTTTCTGTGTGTGTACACAGTATTGTGTACTTGCAGTGTGCACGCATTTTGTATATTTATTTTGTTTATTTTATTTTCTCCCCTCACCCGCCTCCCCACTCCATTCCTAAGCTGCATCTCGTTATTCCCATCTAACCCATCCCCACCACCGTGACGTAACCTTTCTATCCCCCCCCTCCCGTCCCGTCCACGATTTACTCGCCACAGAGCGTGATTCAAAGTGCGGCAGTCGCAGGTGATGGTTGTATGACTGTGTTGTGTGCCTGTGAGATTGCGTGAGTGCTCTGTTTTCTGAAGAAGGCCATGGCCGATAGCTGAATGTATTGTATGTGTGTGCCTGTTGCAGCTCGTTGCCACGTCTTTGCGGTGAGTTGTAAACTGTCCTTACTATATTATTAATGTAGAACACGTCAGTTTCAAAATATTTCCATCATCACAACTTGAAATTTCATTTCCATCTGATAGTCTGAGTATTTTGAGCAATGTTAATATTACATGTATTATAAGACATGTAAATAACAAAAAATCAAACTATTTTTACTTATTCTCACAGTGTAATAACAATATGTACGAAATTAATTCAATAAGAGCTCCTCAATGCTGTAGAATTATTTTTCCTCCAGATAGTCTTTCTGTTTCTTTGAAAAGTTTGTGTCATGTACATTATCATGCATTTTTGTTTATTTATTTGTTAGGCAAGTTTCTTAACACCACAATCACACTAGCTGGCATTCTTTAAGATAGCATAAATGGGTAGATGGTCTAAAACTGACAATTAGTACACAAGTAATATAACAACAAAGCTAACTTAATTACACTTGTAAATGTAACTAACCGACCACATAAATAAAAAAATATGTTGTAGCAAGAGACAATGATAACACACTGAGTCATATGGAATGATTATGTCTATTTTGACATGACAAGGCAGATGCCACATGAGAGATAGTAGGCGAGCTGATAATGGTTACATCATCATCATCATCATCATCATCATCATCATCCACCAACAGATAGTGTAGGTGTGCCATTTCATACGGAATGTTTATAACCCTTAGGCTCACCACGGAGACACAGTCATGTTTCCTAAAACCAACCGAGCAAATCTGAAAGGGATGACAGTGTGACTTTTTGAGTGGTAGGATGGACCATCCTCGTACTAAAACATCCAGAAATTTATTTACCGATGTTGGAGTTGTAACTCTGGTCCTCACTCTCAACACTAACAGTTGACTTATGTTGAGATGCAAAGCATTTGATTCTTTTGATAAATTATGGTGCTGCACAAAGCATGCCTGAATGTTTTAGCTGGGTGTGAGGGCCCATTACCATTCTAGAATGTGCCAGTGTTTGTCAATACGTTAGTCCCAGTAAGCAGTTACACACGGGCACAAGTTCTGGCGGTGTAGCGGTGCGGAGCAGACGTGTCGTTCGAGCGCTCTGCAGCCAAGACACTGCTATGCTAGGAAAACCAGTTGAGCAAACTTGTCGTGTCCGCTGTTTTCGCAGCGACTAGAGCAGCGCGCGCTCGGTCGACTCGTCAGAACCGGCCGGCTCTCCCTACTCCGTTCTTCATTCGCTATCGAGGGGAGAACTGGACAGAGATGCTCGGCCTGCTCGAGTCAAAGGCGAGGGAGGGCATCAGCTTCACTCGTCAATTCAAGTACGAGTGCAGGGCTGGGTCGACTACGAGACCCTGTTTCCTCTGTCGAAGAGTATATCGTCCCAGCTCCGAAAGGAGTGCAGCAAGAGAAGAACTTGAGCAAGAAGACGACAGTCGACGCACGCTGCCGTGGCTGCGTACTGTAGAAACAAGCTGGCAATGTGTCAGTCAGGTTGCACAGTAGTACAAACGAGAGGAAGCCGCCGCTTTTCATCCTGGCCGTGGACACGGAAGAAGAAAAAGGGAAGCCGAGTCTTGGAGCTGTGAAAGCTCCTCGTCTTCCCAGTATGGATATAGCCTCGATCCAGCACCGCAGTGCTACAAGTGCGAAGAGGAGGGGCACGTGGCGAAGCACTGCCGCAGTCGTGCCGAGTGCTGGCGGTGTTTTGTTTGTACAGCTTATGGGACCTAGTTTATTATCATCCATTGCATCATATACGTGATATTGGAATCGTCATGTTTCTGTACAGCATTGGCACTGTACAGATTTACAAATTATATAATATACATACAAATTAACAGTTTACATTATATTAAAAAAATGACAATTAGCCACTGCATTAGTCAGATATTAGTCTTTGATATTGTACAGTTCACTTAGAGATACATATACAAAAAGGTACATAACTTCTACAGTATGGCTGCTTCATTCAATGGCAATTAGAAGAAATACAGAAAGTTTGGTGATTGAAAATATTATTCTATTTCATAGAAACATTTATCTGATAGGTAGTTTTTTAAATTCTAGTTTAAATTTTTTTAATCTTCTACTTCCTTTATGTAAACTGGCAAGGCGTTGTAAAGTTTTACTCCATGGTGGCTCACGTGCTTTTGAGTTGGTTTTTCTCTCTCTTTCTACATGCAGATTCTTATTGATGCGTGTATTGTAGTTGTGAAAAATCTGAATTTATATGAAAACTGGTCAAGTGTGTTCTGATATACATTACTTTTATATATGTACAGAGATGGTACAGTAAGTATTCCTAACTGGGAGAATAAAGGTCTGCAGTGTGTTAGAGGAGAGCTGTGTGTCATGATTCTAATGGCCCTTTTCTGTCATTTAAAGATGTCAGTCAAGTGAGATTTTGTTTCTCCCCAAAACATTGTTCCATAAGATGCAATGGAAAGGAAATAAGCGAAATACACTGATCTTGTACATTCTTTGCTACAGACTCTGGATGTTATTCTCAGGGCAAAACATGCAGAATTGAGTTTATGTGATATGTATGTCACATGTTCATTCCAGTTCAAGTTCTGATCTATACGGATGCCCAAGAATTTTGTTATCTGTGTTTTCTCTATCTCCTGGTCACCCAAATATAAATGGAGGTCTTCTTTTTCATGGCCTCACTGTACTGAATGTAATTTGTTTTATTTGAATTAAGTGTTAATTTGTTCGCCTTGAACCAATTTCGAACATAATTAAGAACATTCCCAGTTGTAGTGGATAAGAATTTGCTGTCATCACTTAAAATTATACTTGTGTCATCTGCAAATAACAATTTTAGATGAGCTGTTTGGACTTCAATATCATTTATATAAATCAAGAAAAGTAGGGGGGCCAAGAATACTACCTTGTGGGACGCCTGCTTCCACTTTCTTGGCATCCGATACCATAATTTTTTTTTTTTTTTTTTTTTTTTTTTTTCTTATTGCGGGAATATATGATTTCTACAACTTGGGTTCTGTTTTGGAGATATGACTCAAATAACTTCCTTCCGATTCCTCTAACACATAATGCCTCTAATTTCAAAAAGGAGAATTTCATGGTTTACTGTATCAAAGGCTTTTGAGAGATCAAGGTTGATTCCAACTACACTGTTTTTATTGTCTAAATTTCTGACAATTTCTTCTGTATATGCGTGTATAGCTGTTTCAGTGCTGTGCCCTGTAGGGAAACCATGTTGGTTACAATTTAAGAGATCAAAGGTGTCCAAGTAGCTTAAGAGCCTGATTTTTATAAGTTTTTCAAAGATTTTTGAAAAAGATTGAAGTAAGGATATGGGTCTGTAGTTTTCTATTTTACAAGCATCCCCATTTTTGAAAAGTGGTCTAACTTTAGAAATTTTCAGTCTCTGTGGGAACACTCCTTCACTGAATGATAAATTTGCAATGTGTATCAGTGGTTGTAAAATCTGTAAGGCCACTTTTTTTTTTTTTATTAGTGATACTGGTACTTCATCCATTCCTGCAGACATTTTTGTTTTAAGGCTATTGATTACTTATAGCATTTCTTGTTCATTTGTGGGATCCAATTTCATACAGTTACTGACCACTGCTGGTGCTGTTATTTTCTCCTGTTTACTGAATTTTTCGTTTAGTTTTGTAGGTACACTTACAAAGTAGTTATTGATATAGTTAGGCATATCTTCCTTCTTTATTTTATTGTTATTATTAGTCTTAAGCACAATATCCTATTCTCTACATCTTTTTCCTGTTTCCTTTTTGGCAATTTCCCATGTAGTTTTGGGTTTATTTTCTGACGTCTTTATTAATCTGACATTACTAAGTACTTTTGCAAGACTGATCACCCTTCTATATATTTTTTGTAGTTTCTTACATATTCCTTGAAATTTGGGTCAGTACATGTTTTTAATTCAAAAGTAAGTCTTCTCAAGGTCTCGGATGAGTTCTTAATACCGGGTGTGATCCACAAATTTGAGTCTTTATGACCACATGTATTAATTTTCACTAGTCTTTTTGGGAAACACATTTCAAAGTTTGACACGAAAAGAGACAAAAAAACATTATAAGCCATATCTGTATTTGCCCGAGACACTACATCTACCCGAGACCGATTTGCCATTGCGATACCAAACTGTCTGCAGCTTTCTGTGGAGAAAATTCTTGGTTAATATTCACAGCTTCTGTATCTGAGGTACCTATGTTTGAAAATATATTATCTATGAGACTTTTTGCGGTTTTTGTTACTTAACTACAGGGTCATCAGTCCCTAAACTTACAAACTACTTATGAACCAGCTAATACTAAGGACGGCACAAACATCCACGCCCGAGGGGGGATTCGAACCCCCGACCGTAGGGTTGCCAGATCTCCGGGCGCCGCCCGGAGTGCCCGGGTTTGGAATGAATTCTCCAGGTCTACGGGCCAATGACTCATCTCTGGGCTTGAATGTAACCTAAATCTTAGCGTTGTTTTTTAAACAAAAAACCGCTTCGGCCATTCCCGCCGGCTCCTCTAGTAGTTATGAATAACCTTTATATAATGTCAATTTCTTATTGCAACAAAACGCTACTTTTCTATTCTTCCTCTGAAAACTTTTCATTGTTGCGTCGGTAGTAATCGGCTAGCGCATTATTAAGCAAACGCTGTTGCGGCAACGTGTCAACCGGCGACGTCTATTATTTGTGTTCGTTCGTAATAACAGTGAAATGAAGAGACGATATCTAAGTTCGATCTTGCTGGGAGGGTGGAGATGAATAGTCCCCCCCCCCCTTCTTTTAGGATTCACGTGTAATCCTGGTTGGGGGAGGGGGGTTGGTCGCAGTTGAGGGGGGGGGGTTAGTCATTGTCCAAGAGGGAGGGGGGCACGTCTGGTCTCCGGGCCTGTCAGTCTGGCAACCCGATGTGACTGGCGCGCCGCAGAACGCGCGGCCGGCTGCACCGGCGAGCACGCCAGTCGCGCGAGAGGGCAAGCTGACTTGTGACCAAACGTCGCCAGCCGGCGAGGCTGTCCGGCATTCCGAGATGACGGCACGGAGGAGGAGGAGCTGCAGAAGTGGCAGGGCAGCCTGCAGCCACTGGCGTGCTGGGTGGGCCGGCCTAGAGCCCTGTACTGGGAGAGTACCGCCAACCGGGCGAGCGCCGCCATTGTAGGCCTATCTCGCAATAGCAGCGCTATGCAAGGCGCTGTTAAATTAACGTTTATGATGAAGGGAACCGGCCACTACATCGACGTAGTATTACAATACGTTAAGTAAACAATGAACTTAAGTTTTTAATCGTTTCATCACATCTACTGCGAATATTAAGGAAAAACTGGTAATCTGAGATCAAGACCTTTATTTTTGAGTAAACTAGTTGTAAAATTGTTTCATGCTAAAATTTAAACCCTGTACCAAATGCACTGCTTTCGCAATAACTGACGTTCCTGCTTTCAAATTAGCTAAGGACTGACGTTTGTATCTGTAATATATTGGTTTTTATCAAAGTAGATGTAATTAATACATGTTGTTTTCCATTAATCTAGTACCTAATGTTGATAGGTGTTGTGTCCTAACCTACATGTGATTATCACATAACATTAACTGAGCTAAAATTTTGGGAAGGTTTAAGTTTTTACACATTGTTATCGCACTGCTGGGTACTTCAGTAAAATAAACTTCATCTTAAAATTCGAGTTTTGGAGATTTATTTAATGGGCGGTTTCATTTACCGCCCAAACTTTCGTAATATGCAGGCTAAGTATAAATACGAAATTCGTGAAATACGGCACATTATGTTAGATTTTCATATATTTATATCTGTTAAAAATATCTTTTCTCTTACATGTTTGTCCGTCGAACATTGCTCGCAAGAAACTTGTATGAACAGATAAACCTAGAAGTTTACTCGATATTTCAATACAAATTTACTTACTTCGCAAAATTTTGCATTCTCGTATGGAATTGCATTTTTTCTTCCAATGCGGTGTACCCACAATTCGCGTCTTTTCGCATCTCTTTCGCCCTGTGGAATGCGTAAAACTTGCTACCTCGGACTGTCTTAGTATAACAATTCACTGCCAACAATGCGGCATATTTCACCATATAAAAATGGAATATGCTATCTTAAGCTCTTAATTGAATACATTATGAGTCTACAGATGTCCAACACCTCTAAATGCTAAAATAACAGCTAGTTAAGTGAAATATGCCATTTGCGCTGATGGACTGTTTAGGACTAAAATGGCGGACGTGCCCCACCCACGCTCAAGTGACCAATAGCAGCCGGCGGTTGGCGCTACTCTCCCAATACAGGGCTCTAGGCCGGCCGTGCTGGGCGGAGGTCAGGCGAGAGGCGAGCGGCGCAGCGAAGCGGAGGTGGTCGGCGACGCACATCCTCCTGTCGTCTCTTCTGATACGCAGTCTTCTGGCAACTCCGTATACAACTTTGTATGTAATCAGAATAATTGCTGGAGCCCACCCAAGATCATCCTGTAGACATTTATTTAAGGAACTAGAGATCTTCACTGTAGCTTCACAATATATATATATATATTCACTCATGAAATTTTTCATTAACAATCCGACCCAATTCAAAAGTAATAGCAGTGTGAATAGCTACAATACTAGGAGAAAGGGTGATATTCACTATTTAAGGTTAATCTAACTTCGGCACAGAAAGGGGTGAATTATGCTGCCATAAAAGTCTTCGGTCACTTACCAAGTAGATCAACAATGTGACAGATAGCCAACTGACATTTAAAAAGAAATTAAAGAAATTTCTGAATGGCAACTCCTACACTTTAGATGAATTTTTAGATAAAACTTACAGAAATAAAAATTTAAAAAATAAAAGAAAAATAAAATCCTCAAAATATTGTCATGTATAGACACCATTTATTAAACTGAAAGTTCCAAATCGTTACGAAATGTGTAATGATCTATGGAACAAGTATTAATCTAATCTACTAAAGAATAATGTTGAAATGTTTCTAAACTAATGGAACCAAACTACATCGGTCCCTACACTTACAAACAGCTTAATCTTAAACGTATCCTAAGGACACTAAAAACACACCCACACCTAAGAAGGACTCGAACATCCGGCGCTAGCGGCCACATAGCTGCGGACATGGCACCAGAACTGCACGGCTATTCCCATATGGCAAAGAAGGGAGTTGCAAAAGTTGTTAAAACAGGTTGAAGATGATTGTACGGAAGTGTCTTGATCGCTGCCCATAGCACAGTCAAATTGTCTTCTGTCTACAAGGCATTTTCATCGACAATATAACACGGTCTCAATTTACTGATACACTGTAATCGGGCCAGCTAATCCAAATTTCTCTAATTGAAGAAAATAGCCGTCCCACACATAGCAAACCATCAAACTCGACAGCCTCTCGTTCAATAAGGCTGAGCAACACACTTGTTTTGTAACAAGTAAAAGGAATGCATACGTTTCATGTTGCTCTAAGTTTGAAAGAAAATCGCATTGACGTGTTTTACGGCCCACTGTAGATTTGTAGTTTTATAAATTTTTGCAAACATGTTGGACCAAAAGAGTAATCTAAATAATAAAAAATTAATAAGAGTGTCAAACTCGTTCAAGGGAGAAAATAATTTAAGTAGTGGTGGGTTCCGAACCACTCGTCACAGTCTAACGCATTGCCCACTACGATGTGGCTAACAACTAGAAGTTGCGTTCCTTAATCTCATACTATTGATAGCCGTTGTTAACTGATCCTAATATGGAATTTGTAGACACTAGATTGTCATTTATCGTACGAAGAACGACGTGGCTTTGTTAATTCTTCAGTGCGCCATTGCTTTGAAACGGCAACGTGTAAGTTACAATAAGACAATCATCAAATACGCAACGCAAGATGGCGTATGCCAGAGAGAGTTCTGGGCGAGGAATGTCACGTGACATCTGCTTTTCGTTAGCCCTGCGGCAGGCGCGCTACGTCAGCGGGCGCGTGCGGCACTCACTGCCGCCTACATTTAAATACATAGGAAAGCTTTTTTTTTTTTTTAATTTTTGGTGGCATTAATTGTCTATTGTGTATAACATCATTCTTAACAGCAACTTTTAATATGATCTGTGTACATATATAGAGCGTGCATGGGAAAATTAAAATTGTTACAGTATATCTGACATAAGTTTCCAGGATACTTCGTAAGCGCTACTTTAATTACAAATTCTAAATAAATTATAACCACAGATATGTTTCGATTGTTTACCATTGCTAAAGCAAGTTTTACAAAAAAGTGCAATATGAATAAAATCTTTGTAGTAATAATAAAGCATAAGGCAGTCAGTAAATATCAAGAATCAAACACTTTCTTCCTCCGGAAAAGCTCTGCAATCATTACATGAGACAACATTGTGGCAATGTCGCGTGCAAACGAATCTTTTGCAGCTATTGCAAGTGTAGTTTTATTTATTTATTTATTTTTATCACCACAAAGATGGCACCTCCCACACCTTCTTACAGTCTCATCGTGATTGGCGGCAATTGATCGATGAGGTGACAGAAATTCTTGAATATCTCTTGGTAGAGTAGAGAGCTGAGCCCTTTCTTTCAAATGGCAGTCCATCAGAGCCATGGCCAGGTTTGTTAGATAGGTTCTTCTTGTGAATCTTTTTTCTGGATTGTTTGCAAAGAACAAGACCTGGGAACTTATCCCCGCAATATCCGGATAACGAAAAAACAATGCTAAGGGCCATCTTATTGTGGTCGTTTGTGTAAAATAGGATAATCTGCAGTTTCAACTATTTCTGCTTCCTCATCGCTGTCAGAGAAATCAGCGTAATCTTCTTCGTCAGATGATTGCAGAAGAAGACGCTGAATTTCTTCTGGTGTTAGTCCTTTCCTATGTGTGGACCTGGGAGACAAAATAATTCTAACACCAAAGCAATGTTAATAACTAAATCATCAGACAGCCACAGAGCTGTAAAACAAAGCTTATCATCAAAACATGCGACAGTGGTACGGCTACACGTACTTACATTACCGGGCGCGTGCGGTACGCAGCGCCGTCTCGGTGCAGTCGTCCACTCCACAGGACAGTCACAGCTGGCATGGTGAGTATATTGGTGGCGCAGCAATGTAGTTTGGCGCGTGAATAAACAGTCGAAGCATATCTAGCACCATTGCTGCGTGCTAGGTACGCTGACGTAATTATTAAAAGAAAACAAAATTGGCGGCACTGTATGCCGCCACGCGCCCGCCGCAGGTTTAATTCAATGGAGGGTGTCGAAACTGTGTTATTTTTGCAAATATCTCTCAAACGATACGAGATATGAAAAAAACCCAAGGGAACGAAGTTGTAGAGAATTTTCTCCACTGCAAATTCGTTTATTCAATTTTCGCGTCAGATGAAAGGTTTATTTGCAATTAAAATTACATTACAAACGGCTTTGTTTTGTTCAGTTCTATCGTAAACAAATTTGTGTATCGTGTTTATCTCGTGTTTATGTTGTGTGTGCTTTTTTCGCTACGACTTGTTTCACTGCGAGTGGTTTAACTTGACTTTCCGAGTTCAAGTAATTGGATAATGTCACCGAAAAGACGTTTGTCTAGTGACGTTTTCTAAGTTCTCAATTTCGTAGCAATAAACGAAGCATATGCTCTGAGCAGGAAGTTCATTCTCGCTTCAAACGATCGGAAAGAAGTTGTGGTGCAGTGGTTACAGGAAAGAAATAATGTTGCAGATACGTCAATGTCAAAATTTCTTTTATATTCGCTCGTGAAACAAAATAAGCCTATTACACCCACATATGCAGTAGAGGAAATCGCAAAGGAGCAGCGTCACAATGAAATAAATCTGCCCCCATTTCACTGCCGTTTTAACCCTATAAAACTGGTATGGTGTATCGTGAAGAATTACTTAAGGAACAATAAGTCTTTCACAATAACAGAGGTGGATAAGCTGTTGCATGAAGCTGTTGCCAATGTGGATGCTGAATCTTGGGGGAAAAAAGATCGAGCACGTTGAAAAACTGATTCGGGCAGCGCAAACAATGGAAGGGATCATGAACAGTTAATGATTTGTCTTGGTGATGACGACTGTTTTGGCAGTGACAACAGTGAAGATGGGGAGCTAGATGTAATTGTACCATTGTCGCCGTAAATTGATGAGTGAAAAGCATTCTGATTATAAAACGTAGAGAGAGAGAAGTTACTATCTTGATTATTGTTTATTTCGTATCTGCCGTGATATAAAGCTTTTTTTTCTATATTGCTTTGCTCCGTTATTCAAAGCGTATGCATTGTTGTGCTCTGGTCTTCATTAATATGCCGTTAATTAATTGCTGCTTAAGAATGAATTATTATATGCACTTTTATTGCTCAACAGCATACATTTACGAGATGCAATTGAAAACCATTTCGTCTGCTGTGTGTATAGATGCTAGTGTTGCAACGTGGCTAAAGCAGTGTAGCCAACTTAACTCGCCGCAACGCGAAACGTCAAGTGCAATGTTTCAGCGGCCCGGGTATAAAAAATGGGAACACGTTACAGCCAGACAGATAAATCGCCGTTATTTTTGCAAATATCTCTACAACGATACAAGATATGATTAATAATAATAATAATTAGGGCGAAGTTGTAGAGAATTTTCCCCTTTACAAATTAGGTTATTCAATTTTCGTGTTAGATGAACGGTTTGTTTGCAATTACAATTATATTACAAAAGGCTTTTTATTACTATCGTATTTTTGTCAGAAAATTTTGAAAAAGGGAGGTTCTGGTCTCTGGCGACCTACAATTATGTCTAAAATTTGGTGCTGATCGGTTGAGTGGTTCGTCTTAAAAAGTGGGAACACGTTACTGACGGACAGACAGACGTCCCAAAATCGCCGTTATTTTTTGCAAATATCTCTGAAACGATACGAGATACGAAAAAAAAAAAAAAAAAAAGAGAACAACGTTGTAGAGAATTTTCACCTCTTCAAATTCGGTTATTCAATTTTCGTGTCAGAAGAATGGTTAAGCCGTTATTTTCATTTAAATTTCGAGCTGTCAAGAGACGATCGCAAAGGCCCACTTTTAGTGTTACTACCGTAACCTAAAGTTGGCCAAGAAACATGAAGAGTATTCAAATGTTAGTAAATCTATCGGACTCAACTGCTAGGTTATTAGGCCGTAGCTTACAAACTACTGAAACTAATTAAAAATGCTCAGTCTCTGTTGCAGTATTTTATTCTCCAATAACGCGTTTCGCGCTGTTAGCGCATCGTCAGATTGGAAAAAGACAAATGTTTTGTTACAGTACGTGTACCTGGCGGGCAGCGAATCTAATGTGGCTAAGGTGAGTAAATTTGAAAATTCAGACTTACTTGGGCGGAGATGGAGCCACAGAACTATCTATTGCTGTGTAGGAGATATCTTAATTTGTGTTATTGGGCGCCTGCAAAGAGGTAAACGTACGAAGTACGTAAGGGTTATTTGAAGTAAAATGACTAGGGACTAAAGGGGTGTGGTATGGAAATTAATGGAACGCTTAATATGATAAAACTCACCATAGCAGCAGAGGAGTCGCTGTCGCGGCAGGTCCACTTTTACAACTTCGTCGCGACAGCGACTCCTCTGCTACAATGGTGAGTTTTATCATATAAAGCGTTCCATTAATTTCCATATCACACCCCTTTAGTCCCTAGTTATTCTAGTTCAAATAACCCTTACGTACTTTGTACGTTTACTTCTTTGCAGGCGCCCAATAACACAAATTGTTAAGATACCTCCTACACAGCAATAGATAGTTCTGTGGCTCCATCTCCGCCCAAGTAAGTCTGAATTTTCAAATTTACTCACCTTCGTCACATTAGATTCGCTGCCCGCCAGGTACACGGACTGTAACAAATCATTTGTCTTTTTCCAGTCTGACAATACGCTAACAGCGCGAAACGCGTTATTGGAGAATAAAATACTGCAACAGAGACTGAGCATTTTTAATTATTCAACACTTGCTGCACCAGCCGCCGCCGCCGCCGCCGCCGCCGCCACCACCACCACCATGGAATGGAATGAAATGTACTGAAACTAAGGTAATCTAACCTAAAGACAACACACACCCATGCCCGAGGGGGGACTCGAACCCCCGACGGCGAACAGCCGCGCGCACCACAGCACGACGCCCCAGTGCTCACGGCTAATCCGCCGTGGCGTGAAGAGTAGCTAGCCGGGACTTACCTTTTTCTTTCCCCCAGTTGAACCTAGAGTGTCGGACGGCATTTTCTTTAACTTCGGCATTATAATATTAGAAGGGCATCCAGTAGAAAACTGTAGCACACACTTCTACAAAGAAAAGATGAAGAGATACCTAAGCAACGAATAACTTCCTCTTATCCGTCCATTGGTAAAATAACATAACAATATGAAATAAATAAACAATAATCAGAAATAAACAAAGAATTCCTATTGGGTATAAAAAGAAGTCTTTCAGTGTCGTTGACTGGGGAAGCTGTAGTGTGTCATTTTGAATGATGACCGCTACTAGGTTGAATACCGCCGCGAACTATGGCATCAGCTGATCCCCAAGTACATAATGGAGAGAGAGAAATTTAATGTATTTTTTTTATTTTGCAAATGTATGAGTTCTTGTTGAGACACCTAGGCAAGAGGGACACCGCTTAGTTCCACAAGTAAGGTTTGAGAGACGTAAATTTAGAAAAGTCTCCAATATTTATTTGAAAAGGTTCGCACTTAATGCTCAGGAGTGAACCGATTTTTCCAGTGACAGGTATTACGGTGGTCCTATTTTATAAGTAAAGAGCAGTATCGACTTTCAGCTTAAGAGCTACTTAAACTGTATTGAAGAGATTTTAATGTGTGATAAATGCTGTTTATTACAGCATCACGTGTTAGCGGCAATTTATTTGTGTAGTATTCAGCCGAGAAATAATTTTGAGGTACTAGGAAGTGTATAAGTGATAGTAATTCATCGGATTGTGATTGCTCCGAGTGTGTAAAAGAATATTGGTTCAAATGTTTGTAAATCTATCGGACCAAACTGCGTGGTCATCAGTCCGTAGCTTACAAACTACTTAAACCTAGGTAAACTAACCTAAGGACAACACACACACCCATGCCCCAGGGAGGACTCGAACCTCCACGGCGAGCAACCGCGCGCTCCGCAGCGAGACGCTTTAGACCGCTCGGCTACTCCACCGCGGCAAGAATATTGGTAAAAGAGATTTTAATTAAATGTTTAGTATCGGATGTAGTCCGATCAGGTTCCGTATTTATTTGTGATAATATTGTGTCTGGTCCGGGAAAAATCTGCAGGAAGGCGAATTTTTCCCTATTGGTGGTTTATGCTGGTACTGGGTATAGCCTAGATACTGGTGAGAGAGTGATGTTGGGTGATTTTGGTGAAGTACGCAGTTAGCCGTTACGTTTATTTGGACAGACACGCAGTTTGATTAGCTTGAGTGGCACAACATTCCCGATAATTGTCTTTAATTAAATATTCCGGCTGAGACAATTATTGAGAATTACTAATTACTACTGTAAGTCGATATTTGTCTGTTTTTTTTTAACTGAGGAAAGAAAACGGCAAATTTCAAGACAGGAACTGGAAATATTAATGCGAGACTGAACGATTTTGGACATAAACTGATGACGAGTAACCTGGCTGGCTAAACTTGCTTTATTGGGATTTAGGTACGCCAACACCTGTGGTGGTTGAGTTTTATTTAAAAATCTGGAATTAAGGTTAGTTGTAAAACTGGTGGTGGCACATAGGTCAACCTGTCCAGCGCAGCTAGTCAGGAATACTAAAATTTTAATAAAGACACTCGTACATTCGGACTGTGACTAATATTTTTCTACAATCTGTAAGAGAAAATTAAATGATAAAAAAAATACATAATGGATACGCGTTCAAAAAATAAAATAAAATAAAATTATGTCTTCTTTATTTTAAATAGTTAGCAACACGTAGTTTGAGTAAAGATATACGCTGAATTCTGAATATATCTCAAATGTTCATAATATCGATGTCAGAGATAAGAGTGCAACGTCTGACTTCGTAAATAAAGTTACGCGATAATATATTGGAAGAAATATTGAGATACATTGGGATAATTTTATTAAACTAATTTATTGAATTTAAAGTTCCACAATAAGACGTTAAGAATATATCACTAATATTCAGTAATAATGATATCTGAGAAAGATCAGTTAGTAATTTGAATTGAAAGAGAAGTACATAATCCACGAGTTAGTCTGTAATCAATTATTTACGTACGTTTATTTCGAGCGACGTTTATTTAACTCTAGTTGTGATACGAAAGATATTTAGGAGTTCTATTTGGGTGAAGAAAATAAATCGTAACTTTGTGCTCTTTCCCCATTACAGTAACACACAGTTTTCTCTTTGTGAAATCTCTTTGCTTTTATGTATACTCCATGGAAATATATACTGTCTTGTTAGTTTAGTATTTTTTACTTCGTCAATAAAAGGGTAATGTTCCGAAAAGTGTTGTGCCCTATTTGTTCATAAAATATATCCTAGTTTAAACCACAACAGAGATAATGGGTATTTCTACTGTATGGATAGACGAATTTATCAATATGATTTTACCACCTATTGTCCCATACCAGTTTCTCCCTCCTGCTGCAGAAGACTATCAGCATAAGCTGCTTCGTCTTTTTCCTAAAGAAGAACTCAGTGATGCTCTGAATTCATCAAATGACAGCAGCCCTCCAATTGGGATGTCATTGATACATAGACAACACAACTAATAATCCCAACCTTAAGAAGTGAAAAAGATCCAAATATGGTCTCCAGCTCTCGTCCAATAGCTTTGTCATCACGTTGTTGTCGTGGTATTCAGTCCAGAGACTGGTTTCATGCAGCTCTCCACAATACCCTATCCTGAACAAGCCTCTTCTTCTCCACATAAGAACGGCAACCAAAATCTGTCTGAATCTGCTTACCGTATCCATTTCTTGGTCTTCCTCTGCGGTTTTTACCCCACACACTTCCCTCCAACGCTAAATTCGCAATTCCTTGATGTCTAAGAATGTGTCCTACCAATCTATCCCTTCTTTTAGTCAAGGTATGCCAGAAATTTCTTTTCTAACCAATTCTGTTCAGTACCTTCTCATTAGTTACGCGATCCACCCACCTAATCTTCAGGATTCTTCTGTAGCACCATATTTCAAAAGCCTCAATCCTCTTCCTGTCCGCAATGTTTATCGTCCATGTCTCACTCCCATACAAGGCAACACTCCATACAAATGCCTTCAGAAAGGACTTCCTTAGGCTTAAATCATAATTCGATTTAACAAATTTCTCTTTTTCAAGAACGCTTTTCTTCCCATTGCCATTCTGTATTTTATATCCTCTGTACTACGACCATCATTTGTTATTTTACTGCCCAAGTAGCAAAACTCATCTACCTCCTTTATTGCTTCGTTTCCCAATCTAATTCCTTCAGCATCACCTGAATTTCTTACACTGCACTCCATTACCCTAGTGTTGCTCTTGTTAATGTTCATCTTATATGCACCTTTCAGCACACTGACCATTCCGTTCAATTGCTCTTCCAGGTCCTTTGCTGTATCTGACAGAATTACTATGTCGTCGGCAAAACGCAATGTTTTTAATTCTTCCCCCTGAACTTTAATTCCTTCACCAAATTTGTCCTTGCTTTCCTTTATAGCTTGCTCAATGTACAAATTTAACAACATTGGAGAAAGGCTACATCCCTGTGTTACTCCCTTCCTAACCACTGCATCCCTTTCATGCCCTTCAACCTATGTTCCTGCCGAGGTTCGATAAACGACTATGCTATAGTACGTGTGGTTGGCGCCGGCATAAATGCGCAGATGCGTAACACGAGGTCCTAGGATCGACCTGACATCTGCAGCACTTTTATTTTTAATTATTCACTCATTTTCATGAGTTTCAATCCGTATTTTTCACATACGTAACTTTTCTGCTCAGTAACAACTTTGGTAGTGAATATAGTATCAAAAAGATTTAACTCTTCATTCAGCCAGTTGATATGATAACAAAGAGATGTTTTGAATGAATGAACGAAATAGATATTTGCGTCAGATGTTCTGCCACCAGAAAAATGCAACAGATCGTGTGAGTCATAGCGTAAGTTTTTCCACAGACAAATAATAAACGTTGGTTTCAGGGCACATATCGTATGGATTTATACATATCAAACAATATAGTGGTCACAATTTATTACCTGAAATAAGTGCATACTGGAAAACGTTGCCTTTATGTGGGTTCAAAACTTGACAAGCACATACCAAGAAGGTAATAGCTACAACGACAATCTCCGAATGCGATTATCTTGACAAAGGCTAATAATATCCCCTCATACGTTTGAGTGTTGAAAGTCTCAACACAAGGGATCGCTGGATGGGTCTCACCTACTTGGCCCAATCAGCGCGAGAAAAAACACGAATATGAACCTTTTAAATTCCTACAATATGTCCCATGTGTAGGCCATACGAAAAGAGAAAACTCACGCCAAATGATCCAACTACAGATAGGTGCAATATCAGCTAATAATGAGGCTCACCATTGTTGATGACGGTGTTTTCGGTGTTACGAAGTAGCTAAACAACTTTTAGAATGAAACAGCACGGGTTTAAATCCCGTCCCTTCCAAAATACTTTTCTTATATTAACCCTTGTAGTTTTAAGTATCAATTACAAAAATTTCAATGCATAGTATATATATTTGGTTTCGTTATAACTAATTTAATTAATTAATATATCTTATTTCATCATTTAAATTTCATAATTCGATGAAGTATTAAATGAAAATAATATTTCAAAAATTGTAGCACTTATTTATATGCAGAAGTTATATTACATTCCTTATGGTGTTCATCGTCAAAGAAAATCTCCACACTATGCAGACTTTACCAAAGTATCGTAAGCAGAAATTTTATGCGAAATATGCTTCGGTGCAAAGCATACTTTATTCAAGTTTTTAAGTAAATTACTTTTCACTGTTGATTTTTGTGCATACCAAGTGTATGGATGGGAATTGTGGCACTGAACTGATGCTGTAGGATTGAATGTGTTTTAATTGAGACACCTCTTGACATCAACGTTCGTGGCACACTGAAACGTTTAAGTAAATTTAAATTTCATAAATAAAAGGTTTACATTGCGAGGGGTAATATGAAATAACCAAAAATGTAAGGAGTACCGAGAAATCGAACCTTGACTTCCAACTTTGCACCCCAAGCACTTGTCCATTGCGCTAGGCACACTCCTCAAAGACTGGAACTTAATAAGCAGCTTATATAACACCTATTTGTCTGTGAGAAATTTTCGCCACTGTATTCGCTTTCCCTTTAACCAACTCGGACGGGATATTTTGGGAATTTGAAAGGTTTATCAACTTCCTTCTCGCAGGGTTTGAACAAAATATTTGAAAACCATCCCGCAAACTACTGTCAGTCACAAACATTCTACAGTATAAACTGAAAGACAGAATCGTTGAGGAAATGTCTGCCACCCCTTCCCAATCCTTGAGAGTTAAAATTCTAGGGGTAGGAACATCCTCATCCGTGATCCACGGACTGAAACGCGATATTTTCGTGAAATTCAGTGTCCTGTTACAGTGACAGTCGTAAAAATTGTGGGAATAAAGTTTATGAAGTAATTTCTGTTAATATTTATAAAGAAATTTTACGCCGTAGTTACGAATGCCTGATCTACGAAACAGCAACGAATCTAAATCATTAATACGAACGTGTTTCTGACGGCATTTTGACTCTTGAGTGTTCTATAGTTCGAAGGCACATGCGATGACTAGAGTAATTTTGCGAAAAATTTGTAACAAAAATTGAGGGAGACGCATGTCGCCCACGCTACTAAACACCCACATGCAAGGTCTAGGTATTCTGAGGTGTTCATTCTACTATTAATCGCTGTTTTATGTCCTCTGACTTTATTGAAAGCAGTACGGTTTTCTTAATAAATGAAGCATGTCAAGTTACCAAAAAAAGGTGGTCTTATTTTTGTCACCCTGATTTCTTTAATGAACAGTTTCATATTAACAACATACCAATTCTTACATTATTAAACAATAAGTCTTTATATTTGAACATTAACATGTCGTGACGCTGAAAGAAAAATGTGTATGGTCTATTAAAATTGTATTCTGTTGAATGTGTAACACATTAACCTCGAAGCAACTATCAAATTATATCTTAATAATATGGCCGCAGAGGAATGGCCGAGCGGATTGAGGCGCTACGCCCCGTTCCCCATCGGGGGTTCGAATCCCCCCCCCCCCCTTGGGCATGGATGTTTGTACCGTCTGCAATATAAGGTTGTTCATAAGTAGATTGTAAGTTTTCGGACTGATGACCCCGCAGTTATATCCCATAAGCTTAACAAAAATTTAATTTTTTTTTTATGACATGGCAGTTACGTATTGATTTGAACGTCTAGTCTGTTTGTTGGTTTTGAGGAATTTTTAATGTTTTTAATACCATTTCGATAGTCTTAGCTGCAAGCAAAGAACTAACCTTCGGGAAATCTAATGGTGAAACAAAGTACGCTGTTGTATGAACAAAAAATACAAATTTTTCGAACCTCTGTTATAGTCTCTGTATCTGTTAGCTGGTTCAGAAGTGAGTTTTATACACAGCTACAAGACGAATTTGAAAGTAATGTATATAATCCATTACTCCACGACCCAAGTTATTGGCGCTTGCCTTGTATACTATCGATATACCCGGAATATTACTACTATATATCGTACAAAGAGCTTTGCAACCTACTTCGAGAAACCTATTGGAAACCTCTGACCTGAATAAAAAGACATGTTGTTTATGGCTGCTTACCATCAACAATAGTTATGATAAAGGGTTTCATTGTGTTTTTTTATTTGGCCTTCATCGCCCTTCCAGACGAACCTGCTCCTTCCACAACGCTTTTTTACTTGCTTCATTTTCTGTACTATAATTGTTCACAATATGTTATTCATTCCCTAAATGTTTAAAAGTAATACTGTTCTCCCTCATTGAAAAAAAAGTACACAATATTAAAATGAAATCATAGATTAACACTTTAAAACATACTACATCCGTTTTAAAAGAAATATACTAAAAATGATTTCATTTCGTAGGTGACTTTTTTTTATGTTCTATTGAACCTCGGTGTTTCTCAAACAGTTTGACTCGTTTGTTTTTGTGCCAATGGTAACCAAACAGTGGGTCCTATGAGTAGCACTCTTATACTGTTACATACTAAACCATTATAAATAAATGAACGTCTTCTGCTAATGCTGCTTCCGCAACGATTCGAAGCCTATTGGGTATTCTCGTTTCTTATTATATTGGTGTGGTGTCTGTTATTTCGGGCATATCCCAAGTAACAAACACCATACCATTATAATTAATTACGACTCGCGAAGACGGCGTTTCTTCCATCACTTCACCGCATATGCGGTCATACGTTCGACCTCGCACGATATGGGCGCTACAGCCATAGCGTCCAACTTGTGGAAGTTTGAGACAGACGCGGGGCGAGCACCGGTAGCCACGTGGTTAAGTTCACCGCTGGCCCGAAGCGGGAGACACGGGTTCGATTCCCGTCCCGCTTCATATTTTCACTTATCGCCATTGTTTAATGTCAATGCCCTAATTCAGCACTATCATTCCTTTCCTTCCTGTTTAGATGTTTAAAATACAGTTCTGCACATCCATGTTTTATTATTACTATTATTGAAAATAAAAATTATTATTACGAATCCTGATGAAAATTAGTTTTATACGTACAGTTTAAATTTAAAACTGTCCCTTAAGATAAAAGTAAATAACTCTTCTTTATATGAAATAAATTCTGACTGCTTAAAAAACGAAGCAAACAAAACAAGAAATCAAATCAAAATGTTCAAATGTTTGTAGAGCTTATGGGACTTACGTACGGGGTCATCAGTCCTTAAACTTACAACCTATTTATGAACTAGCTAATACTAAGGACGGCACAAATATCCATGCCCAAGGGGGAATTCGAACCTCCGACCGTAGTGGCAGTGCAGACCCTGACCGGCGTGCCGCAGACCGCTCGGCCACTGCGGCCGGCCAAGAAACTCTACTAATACTGTTCAACATCCCGTATATCCTCGTTCAGCCTCAAAGACGGCTCGAAGTCCGTCGGGCAGTGAACCCACGACTCTAATCACGTAACATGGACATTCAAGTAACTGGTTCCAAGAGTATTGCCTCGGTCGGTATCGCGCCGACACCGCTTCCACATGGCACGGTTTCACCTGCCCTCCACCCCCAGTATATTTTTAAAAAATATACCTGGTGGCGACTCGACAGTGAATGTCGTGCTTCACCAGTCAGCGTTATGTCTGCAGCCGTGGAGCGATGCCTACGAGAAAGACAGGCCCCGGCGCGCACGTCATCCGACGTAAGCATAGCAGTCTTGAGCCGACTGGCCGGCTAGCTAGTTGGCCGGCCGCTGTGAGGCGGTGGGCCGTGCTCCAGAAATCTAAGTTTAAACTGGACGCACAGACTAATTTTCATCAGGAATCGTAATATTTATTTTTCCGAGAGAAGTAGTACTCATTTTCTAAATTTAATCAATCTCTAAAACAAATATGGTTGTGCAGAATTGTATTTAAAACATCTGCGAAAAGTTTAAATATAGAAGATCGCCGATGCAGGCGTAATTTGTGAGGGAAGTTCAGCCTAGAAGGGGAGACAGAGAGGCCCAAACAAAAAGAAACAAGAATTTTCATATAGTTATGAAGGAATATCAATGTAAAAGCAAATACACGAAACCTGAGACGGTTTTTCTACTGAAACATGTCAAAGACATTAAAGATAAAGGTGAAGCACTGAATTAAAATTTGTGATGCGGTCGGGGATCGAACACAGACCTCCATGCTTACTAGTCTATTTCGCTGCGTGGAGAGCCTTGGCAGTTGTTCCAACATTCTTTGGAACACAGAAGCTGAAGTAAAGTTTGTGACGTGGAGGCGCCTTAATCGCTAGTGGTGCGATGGTCTAGTGGAGAGTAGTCTGCCTAGAAAGCACTTGTGAAGTAGGTGACGGAATAAGGATTAGGAAGAAAAGGATCGATAGTGCTGCATTAGGACATTGAAATTAAACAATGGCGACAAGTGAAAATGTGAAGCAGGCCGGTAATCGAACCTGGGTCTCCAGCTTCGGACCAGCGGTGAACTTAACCACGTGGATCCCGGTGTTCGCCCCGCGTCCGTCTCAAACTTCCACAAGTTGCACGCTATGGCTGTAGCGGCCCTATCGTGCGAGTTCGAACGTATGACTACATATGCTGTGAAGTGATTGAAGAAACGCCGTCTTCGCGTGTCGTAATTAATTATAATGGTTTGGTGTCTGTTACTTCTGATAGCCCGAAATAACAGACACCACACCAATATAATAAGAAACGAGAATACCCAATAAGCTTAGAATAGTTACGGAAGCAGAAGGCGGTTATACGTGATTCGGAGCAACATTAGCAGGAGAAGTTTATTTATTTAGAATGGTTAAGTATGTAACGGTGCTTTTTTATATACCATAGGCAAAAAAGCAAAGGTTTCAAACAGTTTGAGAAACACAGATTCACTACAACAGAATCAAGATCTCACCAACGAAATGAAACGATTTTTAGTTTATTTCTTTTAAAGCACAGGTAGTATGTTTTAACGTTGTAATTTATGATTTCATTTTATTATTGTGTATTTTTTCAACGAGAAAGAACAGCATAACGTTTCAAGATTAATTTAGGGAATAAATAAATTAACAAATTGTAAACAATTATAGTACAGGAGACGAAACAAGTATAAAAAAGCATTTGGACGAATCACGTTGGTCAGGAAGGGTGATGAAGGCAAAATTAAAGAAATTAAACACAGGTAAAACTCTTTATCACAGCTATTGTTGATGGTAAGAAACCATAAACGATATCTGAATTTTTTTTCTTTCCGGTCGGAGGTTTTCCGAGTTGGTTGCTAAGCTCTTTGTACGATATATAGTAGTAATATTCCCGGTATATCGATAGTATAGAAAGTAATCGCCACCAACTTTGGTCGTCATGTAATGGAACTTACACGAAATTGCTTTTAAATTCTTTTTGAAGCCGTGTCCGAAACGCACTTCTGAACCAGTTGACAGACCATAACAAGAGGTTCAAAACGTATTGTATTTCTTGTCACACAAACAGCAAACTTTGTTACACCATCATATTTCCGGGAGGTTAGTTCTTTGCTTGCCGCGATACCTATCGAAATTATTAAAATAAAATTTTAAAACCAACAAACAACCTCAATGTTCAAATCAATCTGTAACTGCCGTGTCATCATTCAAATATAATTTGATAGCTACTTCGAGCTTAATGTGTTGTACATTCAACAGAATACATTTTTAGTAGATTTGATTTGATTTGATTCTTTCAGGGAAGCCAATACAGTCTTGGTCCAACCCGCCACTGCCCGCACCGAAACTAAGTTTATTGTGCGGTATTGCTGCCTGTATGTCTAGTAAAGCCAAACAAAGCCCTTGAACAGTGCAAGGAGTCCCTTTACCAGTTCTTTATTAGACACAATTTCTTCGGTTCTGGTTGTCCCAAATGTTCTGTGCCTTTTACTCTCCAATGCAATGCATTTGAAGATCAGATGTGATGCAGTTTCATCACCGTCATCACAGATCCTACATATAGCGTCCTCTTCTGTTATTCCCATTGTATGTAGGTGTTTTTTGAAATTCCCATGGCCTGTCAGCTATCCAACCATGAGTCTAATCTCTCTCCTGTTCAGACCCAGGATTGCAGAGCTTCTTTTGAAACAAGGCTTTGGCATCATTTCCTTGCCATTTTTTTGTTGATGGACTTTGGTCCAATATTCTACGTGCTGTCTTCTGAGCCAGTTACGTAGCTCGAATTTAATCATTGCCTTTGTGATTGTCAGGACAGGTTCCGGTCCAATAAATGGAGCCTCTGCCCCCATCCTGGCTAATCTGTCGGCATGTTCGTTGCCACTGATCCCCGAGTGGCCAGGGACCCACAATAGGTTTACTCTATTGCTTTCCCCTAGCTCCACCAGAACCCTGTGACATTCTGCAACAATTTTAGCTGCCAGTGATCTCAGGGCTGCCTGGCTGTCTGAATAGATATAGATGCTACGATTCTTGTAGCACCTACGCAAATTCTCCTCCACACACGCGCTGATGGCAGTGATTTCGGCCTGGAATACTGAGGCCAGTTTCCCTAGAGAGATGACGCCCTCCAGTCTTGGCTGCACCCCGTATACCCCGGCCCCAACGCCTTGGTCTGATTTCGACCCGTCAGTTAACCAGGCAATATACCCCGTATGGTGTCTATTTTCTCCCACTGCTCCCTACTTCCAATTGTTATACTGAAAGGCATGTTGAAGCAGTATGGGGTTATAATATAGTCGGTTGGAATTTCCCCAACCTTCCCTATATTTACCTCACTCACTATTTTAGTGTGTGATTCTGGATATCACAAAGTGTTCCAGTTGTTGTCATATTTGAGTCTGTAGGCACCAGCTGCCGCCTCCATCTTGACCCAAAGGTGTAATGGGGGCATATCCAGCATGGTTTCCATCCCAGCAGTTGGTGTGCTGCTAATTCCGCCTGTTATGGCTAAGCAGGCTAGTCTCTGCACCTTACCAAGCTCCTTAGCAGCAACCTGCTGTTCTACCTTCTTCCACCACACGACCACCCCATAGGTGATCCTAGGTCCAATCACTGTGGTGTATATCCAGTGCATACCCTTGGGGCTCAGGCCCCAATTTTTGCCACAAGCTCTCCTGGTACTTACTAAAGTACCTTTTGCCTTGGAGTAAATATTCCTAATGTGAGGGGTCCATGTCAGTTTCTCATCTAGGGTAACCCCTAGATATTTCACTGTCCCCTTCACAGGTAGTGCTTCATTGAAAAGCTTTAGATTCCAACTTGAGTGTTGGATATGTTTCCTTGTGAATGGTACAATAACAGTCTTCTTAGGACTAATCCCCAGATCCTGTTTTCTGCACCAGTCTTGCACAATGTTCAAGGCACCCTGTGCCATATTCTTGCTGAGGCCAAAACAATTTCCCTATTGATACCTTCCTCACATTGCTGCATCCTGATGGTCATCAGGTCCCTGGAACAAAAATCCATCATTTCTAACATAAATGCATGTTCTGGAGTTTTTTAGATTTCTGGCATAAATCAGCTTACCTCCAGTACCACCAAGGCCCGATACACCCCTTTTTATAAATAGGGTTCCCTTTTCAGGACCACGTCCGCCTCCTGTCTCCCCAGGCGACGGCTCAAGGCAGCAGTGGCCCCTTTACTGTGCTGCAGGTTTATCTGCAGCACTTTCAGTCCCCATCTTGCTGCCATTATTGCCTTTAAGATCTTTGATTACCCTGACGGCGACCTGCGAGAACCCTAAAAACAGTTTCAGGCCTTGCTCTCGCATTGCCTTCAGGGACTTCTCTCCGACCTCCACCACCAGGGTTTGTCCTTCCGGAACGACCTTTTGGTTAATTACCCTCCAATCCTCTGTCGAGACTTTTGGGTTCTGGACCCTTTTGGGGGTCTTGGGCTCAAGCCCTTTTTATTCCCTCCACTTATGTTTAGGAAGCCATTCTTTTCCTTCCTTTTGCTTCTATTCCTTGAGAAGTTTCCTCCTCTGAGCCCCAGACAAGGCCTTAATCCTAATCTGGTCCAACTTCTCTGTTACAGTTCCCACTTCTTGCTCACGTCCAGACCCTGACTGAGAAGTAGGAGTGCACTCCATCGGTCCTGATCCCGATGTTTGAGTATCTGAGGTCTCAGATTGCCCCTCGGATTCTTTTAAAATAATATTTTCCTCCGTGTTCATCGTAGTCCCACGAGATTTGGGGATTTATATGGTCCACACCACTATAAACCCGCGCGGTGCAAGGCAACTTACTCGAGGAGGTCGCCCGGTATCCCTGAGGCTCCGTTCGAGACCCATCCTCCCATGTGCCACGCACCCCTCAGCACGGGTCGCACCACACCTTGGGTTGGGAGGCAGTTTAACGTCGTGCCTTTGTGGGTTCAAAACTTGATAAGCACATACCGTGTAATAGCTACAACGATAACCTCCGAATGCGATTGTCTCGACAGAGGCTGATAATTGCCCCTCATGTGTTTGCGTGTTGAAAGTCTCAACACTAGAGATCGCTGGATGGGTCTCACCTACTTGGCCCAAACTGCGAGAAGAAATACGAATACGAAACTTTTAAATTCCTACAATATCTCCACTGTGTAGGCCATAGGAAGAGAGAAAACGCTTGTCAAAAATTTTCCAACTACAGATAGACGCATTATCAGCTAATGTTGAGGATCAGCATTGGTAAGTAGTGCCTAAACGTTTAGCTTTTAAATGAAACAGCACGGGTTCGAAACCCGCTCCTTCCAAAATATTTTTCTTATATTAACCTTTGCAGTTTTAACTATTAATTACGAATTTTCAGTGCATAATTAATATATGGTTTCGTTACAACTAATTAAATTAATTAATACACCTTATTTAATCATTTAATTTTCATAATTCTACGAAGTTTCAGATGAAAATAATATTTCCAAATGTTGTAGCAGGTATTTATATATCGAAGTTATATTACATTTCTTAGGGTGTTCATCGACAAAGAAACAAAATTCACACTATACAAACTTTATGAAAGTATTTTAAGGAAGTAATTTTATGCGAAATATGCTTCGGCGCAAAACACACTTGATTCAAGGTTTAAAGTAAATGACTTTTCACTATTGCTTTTGGTACATACAAAATGTATCGAATCATTGAAGTGGAAACAGGGGCACTGAACTGATGCCATGCGATTGGATGTGTGTTAA
Organism: Locusta migratoria; assembly: GCA_026315105.1. NCBI lineage: Eukaryota > Metazoa > Arthropoda > Insecta > Orthoptera > Acrididae > Locusta > Locusta migratoria. Next base: position 97,680,714 of record CM048754.1, read on the forward strand.
GTGAGTCTCCTTTCGACGTCAACTTTTGTGGAACACTTTAATGTTTATGTAAATTTAAATTTCATAAATAAAAGGTTAACATTGCGAGTGGTAATACAAAATGAACACGATTCTACGAAGTACCGAGAATCGAAACTGGGCCGCAAATTTTGCAATACAATCCCTTGTCCACCACGCTACTCACATTTGACGTAGTCTGGGACTCAATAAGCAGCTTAGATAACACCTATTTCTATGTGGGGAAACTTTTGCGACCGTATTCGCTTTCCCTTTGGCCAAATCGCGCGAGATATTTTTGGAAATTTGAAATGTTTTGTCTGCTTCCTTTTCTCGCGGAGTTTGAACCAAATTGGTGAAACCCATCCCGCGATCTACTTGGGCATTCATAAACAGTATGCAGTATAAAATGAATGACGTTGGAGTCCTTGAGGGAAAGTTCGCACCCCTCCTTGTGAATGAAATTCCAGGACTGAGAACATCCTCGCCTATGGTCCACGGACGGAATGCATTATGAATGCGAAACGCAGAGTCCTCTTACAGCTACAGTCGCAAAAATTGAGTGAATAAAGTGAATGGAGTCGTTTGTCTCTTTATAAAGAAGCTTTCCGCTGTAGCAACGAATGCCAGATCTGCGAAACAGCAACGAATCCAAATCATTAATACGAACGTGTTTCTGTCGGTATTATGAGTCGTGGGTGTTCTGTAGTTGAAAGGCACATGGGGTAACAAGAGAGTAATTTTGTGAAAAATTTAGGACAAAATGTGTTGGATACGTATGTTGACCATTCAGGCTTCTTAATAAATGAAGCGTGTTTATACGCGCTCGCCGTGCTGCGAGTGCCCCGTTTACTTCCGCGTAAACCTCTTGCGGCCCCATGCACGAGACATTCGCTGCGATTGAGCCGAGTAGAGGAATGCGTCGCCTTTTCTCGACAGCTCACGGATGTGGCCGGACCTGTCTTTTCGTATACGGACAGTGCCTTATGAGGCATGGTTTACCTCATACCGATCTACTAATGGATTGTCCTCCTAGTCTATATGCTTGTGGACTGAATTAAAAACTGTATTATTGGTTGGTTTCGGATAGACGTCCTGTTAGTTACTATATTTAGTGGTAATTCTTACATTGCTAAACAAAAAGTGTATAATAACTTTGTTTTAACTTGAAACAGTATCTAGTTATGATGCTTTAAAAAGGAGTGTGTGTTCTACTAAAAATGTATTCTGTTGAATGTGCAACACATTAAGCTCGAAGTAGCTTTCAAATTATATCTGAAAGATGACATTGCAGTTACAGATTGATTTGAACATTGAGGTTGTTTGTTGGTTTTAAAATTTTATTTTAATAATTTCGATAGGTATCGCGGCAAGCAAAGAACTAACCTGCCGGAAATATGATGGTGTAACAAAGTTTGCTGTTTGTGTGACAAGAAATACAATAAGTTTTGAACCTCTTGTCATGGTCTGTCAGCTGGTTCAGAAGTGCGTTTCGGACACGGCTTCAAAAAGAATCTAAGTTGGGGCCGATTACCTTCTATACTATCGATATACCGGGAATATTACTACTATATATCGTACAAAGAGCTTTGCAGCCAACTCGGAAAACCTCCGACGTGAAAGAAAAAAAATCTGATATCGTTTATAGCTTCTTACCATCAACAATAGTTATGACAAAGAGTTTTACTTGTGGTTTTTTAATTTTGCCTTCATCACCCTTCCTGACCAACGTGATTCGTCCACAATGCTTTTTTATACTTGCTTCGTCTCCTGTACTATAATTCTTTACAATTTGTTAATTTATTTATTCCCTAAATTAATCTTGAAACGTTATACTGTCCTTTCTCGTTGCAAAAAAACACACAATAATAAAATGAAATCATAAATTACTAAGGCGCTCCAGTCACGGTCCGCACGGCTACTACGGTCTTCAATCACTTCACAGCATATGTAGTCATACGTTCGAACTCGCACGATAGGGCCGCTACAGCCATAGCGTGCAACTTGTGGAAGTTTGAGACGGACGCGGGGCGAACACCGGGATCCACGTGGTTAAGTTCACCGCTGGTCCGAAGCTGGAGACCCAGGTTCGATTACCGGCCTGCTTCACATTTTCACTTGTCGCCATTGTTTAATTTCAATGTCCTAATGCAGCACTATCGATCCTTTTCTTCCTAATCCTTATTCCGTCACCTACTTCACAAGTGCTTTCTAGGCAGACTACTCTCCACTAGACCATCGCACCACTAGCGATTAAGGCGCCTCCACGTCACAAACTTTACTTCAGCTTCTGTGTTCCAAAGAATGTTGGAACAACTGCCAAGGCTCTCCACGCAGCGAAATAGACTAGTAAGCATGGAGGTCTGTGTTCGATCCCCGACCGCATCACAAATTTTAATTCAGTGCTTCACCTTTATCTTTAATGTCTTTGACATGTTTCAGTAGAAAAACCGTCTCAGGTTTCGTGTATTTGCTTTTACATTGATATTCCTTCATAACTATATGAAAATTCTTGTTTCTTTTTGTTTGGGCCTCTCTGTCTCCCCTTCTAGGCTGAACTTCCCTCACAAATTACGCCTGCATCGGCGATCTTCTATATTTAAACTTTTCGCAGATGTTTTAAATACAATTCTGCACAACCATATTTGTTTTAGAGATTGATTAAATTTAGAAAATGAGTACTACTTCTCTCGGAAAAATAAATATTACGATTCCTGATGAAAATTAGTCTGTGCGTCCAGTTTAAACTTAGATTTCTGGAGCACGGCCCACCGCCTCACAGCGGCCGGCCAACTAGCTAGCCGGCCAGTCGGCTCAAGACTGCTATGCTTACGTCGGATGACGTGCGCGCCGGGGCCTGTCTTTCTCGTAGGCATCGCTCCACGGCTGCAGACATAACGCTGACTGGTGAAGCACGACATTCACTGTCGAGTCGCCACCAGGTATATTTTTTAAAAATATACTGGGGGTGGAGGGCAGGTGAAACCGTGCCATGTGGAAGCGGTGTCGGCGCGATACCGACCGAGGCAATACTCTTGGAACCAGTTACTTGAATGTCCATGTTACGTGATTAGAGTCGTGGGTTCACTGCCCGACGGACTTCGAGCCGTCTTTGAGGCTGAACGAGGATATACGGGATGTTGAACAGTATTAGTAGAGTTTCTTGGCCGGCCGCAGTGGCCGAGCGGTCTGCGGCACGCCGGTCAGGGTCTGCACTGCCACTACGGTCGGAGGTTCGAATTCCCCCTTGGGCATGGATATTTGTGCCGTCCTTAGTATTAGCTAGTTCATAAATAGGTTGTAAGTTTAAGGACTGATGACCCCGTACGTAAGTCCCATAAGCTCTACAAACATTTGAACATTTTGATTTGATTTCTTGTTTTGTTTGCTTCGTTTTTTAAGCAGTCAGAATTTATTTCATATAAAGAAGAGTTATTTACTTTTATCTTAAGGGACAGTTTTAAATTTAAACTGTACGTATAAAACTAATTTTCATCAGGATTCGTAATAATAATTTTTATTTTCAATAATAGTAATAATAAAACATGGATGTGCAGAACTGTATTTTAAACATCTAAACAGGAAGGAAAGGAATGATAGTGCTGAATTAGGGCATTGACATTAAACAATGGCGATAAGTGAAAATATGAAGCGGGACGGGAATCGAACCCGTGTCTCCCGCTTCGGGCCAGCGGTGAACTTAACCACGTGGCTACCGGTGCTCGCCCCGCGTCTGTCTCAAACTTCCACAAGTTGGACGCTATGGCTGTAGCGCCCATATCGTGCGAGGTCGAACGTATGACCGCATATGCGGTGAAGTGATGGAAGAAACGCCGTCTTCGCGAGTCGTAATTAATTATAATGGTATGGTGTTTGTTACTTGGGATATGCCCGAAATAACAGACACCACACCAATATAATAAGAAACGAGAATACCCAATAGGCTTCGAATCGTTGCGGAAGCAGCATTAGCAGAAGACGTTCATTTATTTATAATGGTTTAGTATGTAACAGTATAAGAGTGCTACTCATAGGACCCACTGTTTGGTTACCATTGGCACAAAAACAAACGAGTCAAACTGTTTGAGAAACACCGAGGTTCAATAGAACATAAAAAAAAGTCACCTACGAAATGAAATCATTTTTAGTATATTTCTTTTAAAACGGATGTAGTATGTTTTAAAGTGTTAATCTATGATTTCATTTTAATATTGTGTACTTTTTTTTCAATGAGGGAGAACAGTATTACTTTTAAACATTTAGGGAATGAATAACATATTGTGAACAATTATAGTACAGAAAATGAAGCAAGTAAAAAAGCGTTGTGGAAGGAGCAGGTTCGTCTGGAAGGGCGATGAAGGCCAAATAAAAAAACACAATGAAACCCTTTATCATAACTATTGTTGATGGTAAGCAGCCATAAACAACATGTCTTTTTATTCAGGTCAGAGGTTTCCAATAGGTTTCTCGAAGTAGGTTGCAAAGCTCTTTGTACGATATATAGTAGTAATATTCCGGGTATATCGATAGTATACAAGGCAAGCGCCAATAACTTGGGTCGTGGAGTAATGGATTATATACATTACTTTCAAATTCGTCTTGTAGCTGTGTATAAAACTCACTTCTGAACCAGCTAACAGATACAGAGACTATAACAGAGGTTCGAAAAATTTGTATTTTTTGTTCATACAACAGCGTACTTTGTTTCACCATTAGATTTCCCGAAGGTTAGTTCTTTGCTTGCAGCTAAGACTATCGAAATGGTATTAAAAACATTAAAAATTCCTCAAAACCAACAAACAGACTAGACGTTCAAATCAATACGTAACTGCCATGTCATAAAAAAAAAATTAAATTTTTGTTAAGCTTATGGGATATAACTGCGGGGTCATCAGTCCGAAAACTTACAATCTACTTATGAACAACCTTATATTGCAGACGGTACAAACATCCATGCCCAAGGGGGGGGGGGGGGGATTCGAACCCCCGATGGGGAACGGGGCGTAGCGCCTCAATCCGCTCGGCCATTCCTCTGCGGCCATATTATTAAGATATAATTTGATAGTTGCTTCGAGGTTAATGTGTTACACATTCAACAGAATACAATTTTAATAGACCATACACATTTTTCTTTCAGCGTCACGACATGTTAATGTTCAAATATAAAGACTTATTGTTTAATAATGTAAGAATTGGTATGTTGTTAATATGAAACTGTTCATTAAAGAAATCAGGGTGACAAAAATAAGACCACCTTTTTTTGGTAACTTGACATGCTTCATTTATTAAGAAAACCGTACTGCTTTCAATAAAGTCAGAGGACATAAAACAGCGATTAATAGTAGAATGAACACCTCAGAATACCTAGACCTTGCATGTGGGTGTTTAGTAGCGTGGGCGACATGCGTCTCCCTCAATTTTTGTTACAAATTTTTCGCAAAATTACTCTAGTCATCGCATGTGCCTTCGAACTATAGAACACTCAAGAGTCAAAATGCCGTCAGAAACACGTTCGTATTAATGATTTAGATTCGTTGCTGTTTCGTAGATCAGGCATTCGTAACTACGGCGTAAAATTTCTTTATAAATATTAACAGAAATTACTTCATAAACTTTATTCCCACAATTTTTACGACTGTCACTGTAACAGGACACTGAATTTCACGAAAATATCGCGTTTCAGTCCGTGGATCACGGATGAGGATGTTCCTACCCCTAGAATTTTAACTCTCAAGGATTGGGAAGGGGTGGCAGACATTTCCTCAACGATTCTGTCTTTCAGTTTATACTGTAGAATGTTTGTGACTGACAGTAGTTTGCGGGATGGTTTTCAAATATTTTGTTCAAACCCTGCGAGAAGGAAGTTGATAAACCTTTCAAATTCCCAAAATATCCCGTCCGAGTTGGTTAAAGGGAAAGCGAATACAGTGGCGAAAATTTCTCACAGACAAATAGGTGTTATATAAGCTGCTTATTAAGTTCCAGTCTTTGAGGAGTGTGCCTAGCGCAATGGACAAGTGCTTGGGGTGCAAAGTTGGAAGTCAAGGTTCGATTTCTCGGTACTCCTTACATTTTTGGTTATTTCATATTACCCCTCGCAATGTAAACCTTTTATTTATGAAATTTAAATTTACTTAAACGTTTCAGTGTGCCACGAACGTTGATGTCAAGAGGTGTCTCAATTAAAACACATTCAATCCTACAGCATCAGTTCAGTGCCACAATTCCCATCCATACACTTGGTATGCACAAAAATCAACAGTGAAAAGTAATTTACTTAAAAACTTGAATAAAGTATGCTTTGCACCGAAGCATATTTCGCATAAAATTTCTGCTTACGATACTTTGGTAAAGTCTGCATAGTGTGGAGATTTTCTTTGACGATGAACACCATAAGGAATGTAATATAACTTCTGCATATAAATAAGTGCTACAATTTTTGAAATATTATTTTCATTTAATACTTCATCGAATTATGAAATTTAAATGATGAAATAAGATATATTAATTAATTAAATTAGTTATAACGAAACCAAATATATATACTATGCATTGAAATTTTTGTAATTGATACTTAAAACTACAAGGGTTAATATAAGAAAAGTATTTTGGAAGGGACGGGATTTAAACCCGTGCTGTTTCATTCTAAAAGTTGTTTAGCTACTTCGTAACACCGAAAACACCGTCATCAACAATGGTGAGCCTCATTATTAGCTGATATTGCACCTATCTGTAGTTGGATCATTTGGCGTGAGTTTTCTCTTTTCGTATGGCCTACACATGGGACATATTGTAGGAATTTAAAAGGTTCATATTCGTGTTTTTTCTCGCGCTGATTGGGCCAAGTAGGTGAGACCCATCCAGCGATCCCTTGTGTTGAGACTTTCAACACTCAAACGTATGAGGGGATATTATTAGCCTTTGTCAAGATAATCGCATTCGGAGATTGTCGTTGTAGCTATTACCTTCTTGGTATGTGCTTGTCAAGTTTTGAACCCACATAAAGGCAACGTTTTCCAGTATGCACTTATTTCAGGTAATAAATTGTGACCACTATATTGTTTGATATGTATAAATCCATACGATATGTGCCCTGAAACCAACGTTTATTATTTGTCTGTGGAAAAACTTACGCTATGACTCACACGATCTGTTGCATTTTTCTGGTGGCAGAACATCTGACGCAAATATCTATTTCGTTCATTCATTCAAAACATCTCTTTGTTATCATATCAACTGGCTGAATGAAGAGTTAAATCTTTTTGATACTATATTCACTACCAAAGTTGTTACTGAGCAGAAAAGTTACGTATGTGAAAAATACGGATTGAAACTCATGAAAATGAGTGAATAATTAAAAATAAAAGTGCTGCAGATGTCAGGTCGATCCTAGGACCTCGTGTTACGCATCTGCGCATTTATGCCGGCGCCAACCACACGTACTATAGCATAGTCGTTTATCGAACCTCGGCAGGAACATAGGTTGAAGGGCATGAAAGGGATGCAGTGGTTAGGAAGGGAGTAACACAGGGATGTAGCCTTTCTCCAATGTTGTTAAATTTGTACATTGAGCAAGCTATAAAGGAAAGCAAGGACAAATTTGGTGAAGGAATTAAAGTTCAGGGGGAAGAATTAAAAACATTGCATTTTGCCGACGACACAGTAATTCTGTCAAATACAGCAAAGGACCTGGAAGAGCTGTTGAACGGAATGGACAGTGTGCTGAAAGGTGCATATAAGATGGACATTAACAAGAGCAAAACTAGGGTAATGGAGTGCAAGAAAATCAGGCGAAGGGTAACAGAGTGCAGTCTAAGAAAATCGGGTGATGCTGAAGGAATTAGATTAGGTAACGAAGCAATAAAGGAGGTAGATAAGTTTTGTTACTTGGACAGTAAAATAACAAATGATGGTCGTAGTACAGAGGATATAAAATGCAGAATGGCAATTGCGTGGAGTGTTGCGTTGTATGGGAGTGAGACATGGACGATAAACAGTGCGGACAGGAAGAGGATTGAGGCTTTTGAAATATGGTGCTACAGAAGAATGCTGAAGATTAGGTGGGTGGATCGCGTAACTAATGAGAAGGTACTGAACAGAATTGGTTAGAAAAGAAATTTCTGGCATACCTTGACTAAAAGAAGGGATAGATTGGTAGGACACATTCTTAGACATCAAGGAATTGCGAATTTAGCGTTGGAGGGAAGTGTGTGGGGTAAAAACCGCAGAGGAAGACCAAGAAATGGATACGGTAAGCAGATTCAGACAGATGTTGGTTGCCGTTCTTATGTGGAGATGAAGAGGCTTGTTCAGGATAGGGTATTGTGGAGAGCTGCATCAAACTAGTCTCCGGACTGAAGACCACAACAACAATACGATAGTTTAAAGAAATTCATTTGATGCAACACAATTCTCTGTTGCACACGTTTCATATAGTATTATCAATATATTTTCTTGGTTACGGAATAATAATTTCCTCACAATGATTGCGATACAGATTGTTACTCAATTATCATGTGTTCAAATGACTGTAAATCTATCGGACCAAACTGCGCAGTCATCAGTCCGTAGCTTACAAACTGCTTAAACGTAGGTAAACTAACCCATGAACAAACACACACACCCATGCCCCAGGGAGGACTCGAACCTCCAAGGCGAGCGACCGCGCGCTCCGCAGCGAGGCGCTTTAGACCGCTCGGCTACTCCACCGCGGCTATTATCATGTGTGTTTGTTATTGTTACGTGAGAAACATAATGAGCCATATTAAAAACATAAGAAAAATGTGAAAGTCAGTAATCGAACTGTCGCTCGTTGATTAGTAGTTGGCCATTTGGCGAGATAAATAAGCTTATCTTTATCATTTGTTTGCTTCTCTGCACATTCATTTGACCTAATCGTATCTGGTATTATAATATCCCAATATGTTGTCGAATGCTTAATATTAGGCATTTCAGTAAGACAAGGAGTATGGAAAAGTACCAAACATCTGAGGAGAACTGTAATTTGTGGTGACACAGCTGGCATGTGTTTGTTAAATTTGTGCTGATATCTTAGTTGCAACATCAACCGAAAGAGTACTAGTGGAAATGACACGATACCTTCACTCTCGGAAATACCATCAGTGATCTGCGGCGCCAAACGGTTGTCGTCTTTATAGCGCAACCGAGGCGGTGGGCGGAAACCGTCAGCGATACTCGGAACATGATGCACCATGATGTAACCCTTAGCTTCATAACAAAGTCCATTCATGTAATTGAATTAATTCTATGACATGCATGCAATTTTTCCATTTGAATGTGTCAGTAACGTCCGAAAATATTCACGGACTGCAACATCTCAATTTTAATTGCTGTCTTTGTTCATTGAAACTATAAGAAAATAAATGTGCAAAGGAATTTGTCGGTCGCGAACAGCTTAAAACGTTATGGCTAATACGCAAAGCAGTTTCTAAAATCAGTTTTCTAAGTCGCCTTCACGTCGCATAGAAAGCACTCGTGTTGTTACAACTGGCTGCGGTACTGGAAGATAACATTTTTCCTCTCAGATTTCGTGTCAGATGGGTAATCGACAGTATGTACGATCGTGTTGCCTAGCTGTATATACTTCCCACCAAGCAGCAGAACTTTGCGGTTGTGTATAGCGATTAGGCTTGGGGTCTCGCGAATTCTGTCACCGACTGTACAATAAATATGTCAAAAAATTCTAAAATCCGATATGCATGTGTCTTCATGTAAGACTGTTTTGGCTCTTCGCCATTCTCAAGTCAAATTTTCTTTTTACAGCGTAATGTCCTGGAGTGATTTTTGTAATAACTAGTTCTTGTGCTCATATATTTTTCGATGATTTATTAAGTAAGTTATTATTTGCAATATTATAGTTTTCTTAGCGCAGTTATTGTGTCTGTACCTTGGAGAAATGACAGAGGAAACATCCACTTACCCATCAGCCACTTATTCATACACAGCCAAATCCAGGGTGTTCCGTCATCTGAAAACAGGCAAACAGATTCATTAAGTTTTTGCACTGTGTAATCATACCGGATGATCAAAAAGTCAGTATAAATTTGAAAACTTAACAAATAACGGAATAATGTAGATAGAGAGGTAAAAATTGACACACATGCTTGGAATGACATAAGGTTTTATTAGAAAAAAGTTCAAAAATATCGACAGATGGCGCTGGACAGCAAAACGTCAGTGACTGCGCATGAAACTCGTGTGTAAAAGGAGCTGTAATGAGAGAGAGAATCAGATGCACCAGCAGTCGCAGCATGTTGACGTTACCTGAAAAGGCGCTTTTAGTGAAGCTGTATTATCAGAATGGGCAATGTGATAGTCCAATGTTACGATTCTATCGCCATAGGAAGGGGATTCGAACGGGTAAAGGTCTGTTGACAAATGCAGCTGTGGTGAGAATGATTTCGAAGTTCGAAGCCACGGGTTGTTTAGAAGATAGACCCCGTAGTGGCTGACCGAGCACGAGGCGTAATGCTGCTGAGACATTTCAGGAAGAAATGGAGACTGTAGCGGGTTCGTCTATGCACGGGGAAGTCAGCGCTCGTGCAGTCGCACGTCGCACCGGCATTCCGTACACTACTGTTTGGTTGGCACTTAGGCGCACCCTCCGATGCTATCCTTACAAAATCCATCGGCATCATGACCTGTTACCTGACGATTTAGTGAAACGGAGGGCATTTGCGGTGTGGGCGTTACAACAGATGGCGGAAAATGACGATTCGTTGAGTAACGTGTTCTGAACCGACGAAGCTTATTTCACGCTCCGGGATCTGTCAACGCCCACAACTGCAGAATTTGGGCTACTGAAAATCTTAGAACTGTCGTGGAAACTCCATTGCACGACGAGAAAGTCACGGTATGGGTTGGATTTACCACATCTACCATTAACAGGTCATTTTTCTTCGAGGAACTGCATGATTCTGGTTTTGTAACTGCTACCGTGGCGGGTGAGAGGTACGCCGATACTTTACAGAATCGCATCATCCCCAGCCTGGCTGATAAACACCTGCTGGAACGTACGATTTTTATGCAGGATGGCGCTCCACCCCATATTGCTAGATGCGTGAAAGATCGCTTCATTTCGTGATGATCGTGTGCTCAGCCGCCACTTTCGTCATGCTTGGCCTCCCAGTCCTCAGTCCGTGCGATTATTAGCTTTGGGACTGAAGTCTCAAGTATATCGTGATCGACCGACATCTCTAGGGATGCCGAAAGACAACATCCGACGCCATTTTTTTTTGGTTCTAATAAAAGCCCATGTCATTCCAATCATGTGTGTCAATTTTTACCTCTCTATCTACATTATTCCGTGATTTATTAAGTTTTCAAATTTATATTGACTTTTTGATCAGCCGGTACATTCACACACATTTCTGCAGATTGGGCATCTTGATAAAAATATTTTCAGATTGGTGTCGACGCAGAACTACAGAGCCCAACAAAACAGGTGGAGCATCCAGAAGAAACTGTGAGATGTCAGTGTAGCTTAGTGAACATACACACCATTAGTGGGTATACAAAAAATTAGTTTTAGAATTATCTGCGACAACAATAAAAAGATAATTATACTTTAAGTGATTTTTATTTTATGAAATATAGTTTGGTTGGTTGTTTGGGGTAGGGGGACCAACTGCTAAGTTCGTCATTCTCCCTGTGGGGAGGGGAGTTGTAGCGATACATTAATATTTTTTTATTGAAAATTATATCTGTGACGCTTGTCGCAGAGTATAGAGATCAATGCAAGCATCCGTTCTCTCTGCCAATAAATCTCTGATTATCCTTACGATTGTTCCAGCAGCTGCCAGACGGCTACTTTCAAGCGCTAAGAAACAGGCGTTACTGCGCATGCGCAGCTACTATGACGTAAAAACCCTTGTTTGATACTTGCACTGCTGGAACGCTTTTTGCACTGTTTCTGGCTGCAGGCGAATGTGAGTTTAAAGGAATAATTAAAATACTTGCCTTCCTAATAACGAATAAGTGTAAACGATAAATATCTGATCTCAATTGGGATTGCAGTGACTTCGAAATAATCGAAAAACACTTTACAAACACAAACGTATCACATGATGGCTACCTCCCCCCCCCCCCCCAACTCTAACTCAGCCCGTTCTGCACAAATTTTTTCTCGCTGGCAGCCATAGTAAAATGATGAAAGGAAAAAAGTTTCTCGCTTACTACTTTTCCGCTGTTTATGGAGTAAAACTACGGCTCTCGGTATGACGTTACAATTTATAATTTGAATACTACAAATTGTAGCGACAGGAAATTTTACAGACAGTATACAAATATATAGTTGAAAGTAGCTTCTAAATAGTATCACATTCCGACACGTAGTTCATGAGATATGAGCACATAAACAGTAACGTTCGTGGAAAACCACTCCATCTTGCACTGAGTTTTAATCTATTACTTCTTTACTATTAACTGTATTCCCAAGGGATTCTACAGACATACAGTCCTTATACAAATGAATATATACCTGAAAATTGGCAGTAATAAATAAATACCCGAGTTAGTATTAATATAAATACACATTCTGTGTCGTAGCGCCTAGCGGACTAAGCTTGTTCACGCGCGCAGTCCCACAGTGACGTCACAGCGCCAGCCAATGGCAGAGCAGAGCGCTTACTGCCCAACCTTATATTTATTAGCCTCGGTTTGAACGAACACTGTTGAAGCTGGCCAGCGGTAGCAATTTATTCATTGTTGACGCTTGACTATTGCGTCACGCACCCAATGGCGATCCCGCCGTGTGAAAATTCGAACTAGCACTGTGAATGGTTTCGAAATAAACGAAATGTATCTAATATTTGTATAATGAACACGACGAAAACCCGCAGTGAGCCAAAGAAAATTTTTTGATTTACGCAATATGTTAATTACAAGTTTTGGTAAAGTCATAAACTGAACATATTGGAAACTAAATTATAAACAAAGGCATAATGAATTTATGTCAAGAATGGGCATATATTCATGTCAGTTGGTTGCGATATTTGCTATTATAATCAAAGCTCACACTTACATCCGTTTGCTAAAAACTATAATAGTACTGAAACACTCAACTAAATAGAACATAAACTCATTCAATAATCAAACCTGTAATTTTTACTTAAGGGATAAATTTTAATGGCATATGTACAACTTTCATTTCATGTAAAACCACAGCAGAAGCAGTCCGTGCTGTATCAAAGGGCCCCTCATCCCACCACTACTCTGCGGCGACATGACTCGGCCTGCCGCCACGACCACGGGTCAACAATCCGGGCGCGCTGGGGACCGCTCGCTGTACTGCTGGTCCGACCATCGACGCTTCCCATTGTATAATTTAAATATAAGATGAACAAATTTATGAAAATTGTTAAAAATGAACGGATGAAATTGTAACTTCTAATCTCATATCTAGTGGACTCACACAGTCTTAAATAATCTGTTAAAAAATTGTATAACACATTATATAACAAGAAATTTATGATGTCTTTGAGTAGGAAATGCGCATTTGCCAACTCAAAGCCAGAGGGGGGCAAATTTAGCGATACATTAATACTTTTTTTTATTGAAAATTATATCTGCGACGCTTGTCGCAAGCATCCGCTCTCTCTGCCAATAAATATGTGATTATCCTTGTTTGAAGATATACCTGCAACTATTTCAAACGATCTGGAGAGAAAACGGAATCACTTGTGGTCTTTCGTTTTTCTACCTTTATACTGAGCAGACGTATTTTACTCGACCTCCCGAAATTTGTAAGTGTGAGCCTCGGTTAAAATCCTTTAACGTAATAAACTTTAAATTTCATTTGGAATTCCTATTTTATTTAAATAATGACTATTTCTCCACATCTTTCATTTGATTTTCAGCAATATTAGTAAATTGATGCTTGGTCATTGTTTCCTATTGTCTCATGATGACAAAAGAACATTCTCGATGCAAAATTTATATACTCTCATTTTATATTAAAAATTTAATTCAATGCCTGCAGGAAATCTTCATTCTGTTAAAAGCGAAGTCCGATAATTTTTTTAACTTTCGATAACAATAGTGATCAAAATTGCACACGGTCTTAAAACTTTAAAAATTAATAGTCATGAAACCAAGCATCAGTTTACGAGAACGAAGATATTAATCAATTCATACAGGTTCAACTGCAGTGTCACGGCTTCCACCAATGAATGCATACCAGGAAACTGATTCCGCTATTTTCTTATGTAATGGTGCTTTCTGGCGTTGTCGTAATTTTTAACTTACATTGCTACTGAGAACTGATAACCATTTCTAAAATTAATATTCATTGGTGATCTTACGGTTAGTTAAATTTCAATTCCGGTTTTCAACTTTGATCTTGTGACAACACCAGCGATAAAATCCAGAAAAAAGTATCATTACAGAGTGAAGGAGAGAAAACAGGAAAGGAGGGGGAAGGCAAAGGAAGTGCAGTCTAGGGAGGAAAGAAGGGAGAAAGACTGCAGTAGCTCAAGAGTCCCATGCTCGCCACAAACGTACTCACGAAAGAAGCGTCAGCCCCAAGGGGGCATGAAATATAAATCAATAAAAAAAATCTACATGTCATTCCATTCCATGATGGTGGTGGTGGTGGCGGCGGCGGCGGTTGGTGCAGCAACAGTGTTGAATAATTAAATAATTCTCAGTTTCTGTTATATTTTTATTACTCCAATTACGCGTTTCGCGCTGTTAGCGCATCATCAGACTGGAAAAAGACAAAGGTCTTATAACAGTCCGTGTACCTCGTGGGCAGCGAATCTGATGTGGCTAAGGTGAGTAAATTTTGAAAAGTCATTGGGTGCAGATGGAGCTACAGAACTATTTAAAACTGTGATGGAAGTAGCTTAACAATTTGTGTTCGTGTCATTTGGTCCCTGCAAAGAGGTAAACTTACAAAGTACGTAACGGCTGTTTGAAGTAGAATAACTAGGGACTAAAGGGGTACAGTATGGAAATTAATAGAATGCTTTTTATATGATAAAACTCACCATAGTAGCAGAGGAGTCGCTGTCGCGGCAGGTCCACGTTTACAACTGGTAGTATTGTTAATAACTGCGGAACTAGGGTTACCAGATGTCCGTCTACAGAAAAGAGGACATTTCTAGATTCATAAAAGAACCTCCTTTCGCTCTCTCTCTCTCTCTCTCTCTCTCTCGTATTGACAACTCATGTACTAGTGATGCCTCTACTGTATTATCAGAGTCTTGTTTGTAATACATCTTAGGCATCTTACGAAGTTTGTTCATCTCCTTACAAATTAAGAAGCTTGAAATGATGAGACCCGTAGAAAGAAATACATGAGTACATAGCAGTGAAGCCCTAATATTTCATCACTTCACAACTTGTAATCATCGTCTTAAGTGCTGAACATTATTTCCATACTTATAAGATACCTTGCCAATCACCCCTGTTTTCACCTGAAATTTTTTACGATGCATCATTTACGGAAACCATAGAACTGTTGACTGTAAAATCGTCACGAGTAAATTAACTGTAAAAAATATCTAAGCGTACCTTGATATAGCTATGCTCCCATTTCGGATCAGGCCGACGTGACTATAAACATGATTAGCATCTAGATTCTAGTGAGTGAATGGAATGTGTAAGGGCCAGGTGAAAAGAAAAAACAGCAATGAATAAAATAAACTTTTAATTTACCGTACAAAGGCTCCCAATTAATTATTAAAAATACTCAGTTTTTAGGACAAAAGCTTTAAATCGATGTTTTCAAAACACTGTATAGTTACGTGTCTTTGGTCCTAAACAGGCAAATGGTGAAACTGCAATGGTGACTGTGGCATCTGACCTTATTTGTATGAAGTTTTGAAGAAGGTTTTAACTTATGTATGACGAACATTGCACTAGCTTTTGATATTGAAGTCATAAGTATGGTTGACAGACAACACACAGAACTGCTGAGTCCCATCACGAAGACTGAACGTCTTATTTTTGGGTGTCAAACAACACTCCGACCAGAGAAAAGGGAGAAGAGTTTTATGGTATACTGTGTGTATTGCACTGTCTTGCATTTTTGCAGACCTATGTTTTTAATTGGCCGCCTCGAAGCTCGTTTTCCGCAACAATTGCCCAGCCAATTATTTCAATTGTTCCGAAGTAGATTTACCAAAGTGCAACGACGGCACAGATAGGAGAAAATTCAAAAATCACACTGTTTCAAGAAAGGTTAAATTCTCTAGAGTCAATGATTGTGACGGTTCAGAGAGTTGTATTTACGCACTTTCAAGGTGAAGCAGTTACACAACGCAAAAAAGAGGACGTTTCCACATTTTGTTAAAAACCCGGCCGGACTATTTTTGGGTCCAAAAAAGAGGACATGTCCGGGTAAAAGAGGACGTCTGGTAAGCCTATGCGGAACATAAATGCGACCGTTAAACGAAGCGGTGTTGGCAGAGTTACGCCAGCGAGAATGAGCGGCTTTCCAAGCGGTAGCTTGGTATCAGGGGGGGGGGGGGGGGCAAAGGGGGCACTGACACAGAATTATTAAAAGTAAAATGACTGCTAGAAATACCGAAATCATTTAATAAAACTAAAATTCCTGGTTGCTGACTTCTATATATTAGCCAGAATGAGGGAGATGTTTGCGTTATTGCATAAGTAAGTGCACAATGTTTATTAATTTGCATAGATTTCCTTTTTCAGATAAATGAATATTCATATTTCATATCAAGGTGATATTTGTAGGTGAATTTGAATAACGTTCCAGTCCTTATAAAAAATGTATTTCAGGAGCGCACACTTCTTATTGAAAGTCAAAAGCATTAGGGATCTAGAATCCTCTCTCGGTAGCGGTGGAATTGATAGACATCTACACAGGATACACTGTAAATCACATTAACTGCCTGACAGACATTTCATCGAACCACTTCTGTACTATTTATCTCCCATTCCATTCTCGAATAGCGAGCGGGAAGAAAGAACATCAGAAGCTCTCTGTTCGAGCTCTGATTTCACGTATTTATTCAGATGATCTTTTCTACTTATTTTAAGTGGGAGGCAACAATATATTTTCGCATTCGGAGGAGAATGTTGACGATTGTAGTTTCGTAAGTAGCCCACATCGCAGCGATAAACGTCTTTGTTCTAATGATTCCCATCCCAGATCCTGTATCATTTCAGTGACGCTGCCTCCCATGTATCACGACAATACAAAACAAGCTGCCCTTCTTTCGACTCTTTCGTTGTCCTCCGACAAACCCACCTGATAAGTATCGCACACTGGGCAGCAAGACCAGATAAAATAGGAGGAATCTCACTGTATTATTGATACTGTCCTTTTTCTAGCTAAGCAAGGAAGTCCTTTTACAGGAACAAAAGAAGATGGTGATTTTGGTGATCCACATAGCGGCAAATTGCTAAATATAATTGATCTCATATCATACTATAGTGTCCCCCTTCGTCTGCTTATTGAACGCCACAAGAAAGGCCAGATTAGCTATTTTTACAAAAATATACAAGATGAGTTCCGTGACTTGATTGCTGACAAAATAAGACAAGATATAATTAAAGATATTTTAGCTACTAAATACTTTTCACTGATGTTTGACTGCACTCCGGATATCAGCCACAATGCGCAGATGACAAGTAATTCGATATGTCAAGTCGAATGACTCAGAGGTTGTGGAAAGTTTTACTGACTTTTTTACAGTTACAGACAAAACAGGAGAAGGCCTTAGTCAAGATATACTGCAAAATTGGAACAAGATGGGTTGAATATTAAGTACTGCAGGGGGCAGTCTCATGACAATGGGGCAAACTGGGCTGGAAAGTACAAAGGGGTCCAGTCAAGAATACTTCAGAAGAATGAACTGGCCTATTTCGTACCCTGTGCTGTTCACTCTTTAAATTTAGTAGGAGCAAATTCAGCAGACATTTAGCAAGACTAGGTGATCTGCAAGAGTAGATGCGATGAAAGCTGTTTACAAGCATTTTCATAAAGTTTTGAAGACGCTGGAAGAAACTGAAACTTATAAATTGTCAACACCAGAAACAAAATCAGAGACAAGATCTATTTTAAAAAATATGAGAAAACTCAAATTCATACTTTAACTTGTTTCTTGTATGCAATATTAAAATAAATTGCTCATGTTAATCAGTTTCTGCGAAGTTAATACTTTACAATTGATAAAGCTGTTCGAAACATTCAAGGACTTTTGGGTTTCTCAAAATTTCCCGGGATTCTTGTACCTCTGAAGCTATTTCTGAGGCCAAAGTGCTAGCAGAAGATAATGAGGTATCAACGTTATTCTCCGAAAAAAGGATTCGAATAAAGAAGAAAATGGCCGATGAGCTTTGTGAGAATGAAGTATCCAACATTCGCAGAAAAAAATAAGGAATGGTTTATAGAGCTTAGTACCAGGTTTACCGCACTTGAGAAAATTGGTGCAAAAATTAGTTTTCTGTGTGGTGTGCAAATTCGAGAAACGGAAGTGAGGACTTTAAGGCCAAAGCAGCGGAACTGGCATAAGATCTTAGCGAGGAAGAACCTGAAGTTGAAAGTTTCAGACAACATGCGCTGGCAGTAGACAGAGCCTTGCAAGATTCCAATGCATCATCAACATTAAGTTTAATTTATAAAAATAAGTTGGTAGAGGGGTATCCCAACCTTACTACAGCGTTAAAATATATCTTACCATTCTAGTTTCTGTTTCGTCTGGAGAAAGAGGTTTCAGCAAGCTGAAACTAATTAAATACACTTGAGGAGTACGACTGCTTCTCTAAAACTATGATGATATCAAAAACAGTTTTGCAGCACGAAAAGTTCGAAAGGCGAAATTTTGAATTGGTTTTTGTAATCTTGTAATATTTTTGTATGTACTTGTATGTACTTATGTCCGTTGGCATAATAAGGGTAAGTATTGATTTTACGTGCTATTCTTTCGTACAAACTGTGAATGATTAATTTCCAAATTATGTTTGAGGTTAATAAAATACGATTTGGTTGGTAGGTTGTTCGTTGTGATAGAGTTTTTCAATAATTCACAGCCAGCCAATATTGTAATATTAAGTATGAATGGGAAAGTTTGCAGGTACGGGCAATTATGCTTTTATACAACAGATAATGGGCTTTGAACTACCAGAAACCAGCCATGTGTGAAGCAGATATGCATTCTTCCTTTAGCACACGTCATCAATGAATCCTTCACCACAGGCTGCTTACCAGATATACTAAAACATGCGAAAGATCTGCATATACATAAGAAAGGTGACCCAGAAATTATAGAAAACTAGCGAATTCCAGCCACGCATCGCTGTAGCTGACTCTCGTGTGAAATAAACAGAAAAGGAAATAGTGTAACTCATGTGAACATAGAATCAACGAAAGAATGCTTCAATCATAGCAATATCTTTGATCTTAATCGAATTCCCCATTAACATTAATAATTTCCGTGATATTCAGATATGGCTACGTCATCCAGTTGAAATTCTCCTAGGTTCGGATTAGGATGTCTCCACGTTTTGGCTTTTCTTGGTAGTTTCACGGAAACGTGTGGACATTAGTTTTAATTGGAAAATTTTACATATATTGATCAATCTTTCACCATTTCTGTATGTTCTTGAGCGTGCTGGATATTCACCTACAATAGTCTTAAATTTCTTTTCCCAATGATGATGATGATTGGCGTTTTAGGGCGCTCAATAGCAAGGTCATCAGCACCCGTTCTTTTCCCATCCAATTTGCGCTCGCTGTGGAGGTTCGAGTCCTCCTTGAGGTGGGTGTGTGTGTGTGTGTGTGTGTGTGTGTGTGTGTGTGTTTTGTCCTTAGGTTAGTTTACCTTAGTTTAAGTAGTTCGTAAGCTACGGACTGATGACCACGCAGTTTGGTCCGATAGATTTACAAACATTTGAACATTTTTGTAGATCTCAAGAGAATCCTTAAACTGTCCTGCAATGTACCATTTCATACATTCCAATGGCTAGGAAACCTTATAAAGACAAATGTGGAGTTATTTTCTAGTTGTTACGGATTTTTATGGCACTTCATACCGCACCTGTTGTAAAAAGCATGTTAAAATTGATGTAAACGATACTATTCAGGCTCATCCGATATCATATTCAGAAATGTAGCTCGCCGGTCGCTTGGAGCGCTGCTGTCGTGGCGTATAACAAAAATCTGTGGAGCGTCGTGACCAGTGTTGCCAGACGTGGGGAATTTTCCCTACACGTAGGTAGTTTTGAGCATTAAAATCATGTAGGGAATTTTCATCCAAAAGTCCCCAACGCGTAGGTATTGGTAAAATATTACAATCGCTGACACAGGCCTAGCAGGTAATGTTGGCAACAGAACAGCTGTCAGCACACTGGAATGAAGCCGACAAAATGTGGCAAAAGTTGAAGTAGCCAACGATATTGTAGACGGCATAGTTGTTTTGTGTTCATCGTAAACAATATTAATTTGAAAACTTTGTTTCAGACACATTAAAATTGATGCGAAATATGATGATTTCAATGTATATCAGTGGGTGGAGAGTCGGTTTGGAAATATGTTAGAAAATGTCAGCACAAGAAAAATTTATTATTTCCATCAACGAAAGACGTTTTATTACCTTGACTAGACTATTATTTATTTACGTCAGGGCGACATACTAGTTAGTACTTGTAAATGAGAAGATGCAGACAAGAAAACGCTGAAACATTTGCGACAGCCAACGTTATAATGAACAATTCGTTGTCAACGTAGCATTACTCTTTGAGAATCGAATCATGTAAAGTGACGGACTTCCTTTTTTGTGCTGACTGTCAAATAATTACTGCTGTTCCTACTCTATGGTTGATAGTGTCTCGATGTATCCTCGTGCGGTCAATAAATCAGTTATCCTCGTGTAACAGTGCACTCAGATTTAGCGGCATATGTGGGAAACTAATGCTGTTCCTCTCTATGGTTGACAGGTTCTTGATGTACCCTTGTCCTATCGATAAATCAGTAATCCCCTTGTAACAGAGCACTTGGAATTCGCGGCATAATCTACACTTAACTTCGTCAATCAGCAATGATCAGTCACTAGAAAAACATATCTAGCATGTGAAGCACGAAGCCAAATATTTATTTTAAAAATTGTAACATGTCACAATCAATAGGTTAACCTCTGCTGGCCGGACTCCTGGATTCAGCCCCTCCCAGACCCAAATCCTGGCTACAACCCTGATGTAGGGGCATTAATGACGTGGTAGGGAGGAAGTAGAGAATACGTAGGTACATTTTTGTGAGACTGTAGGTATTTTGTCTCTCTGCCATCTGGCAACACTGGTCGTGACCGTATGTTGTTAGACCAGAGGTCGATCGCCATCTACCGGTAGCTCGCCTGTGCTTATTTGATGGATCGCGTGAGTTCTGAAAGGTCTCGTAGCACATAATATGCACGCTTGTTCGACACAAGTTTATTTCTTAACAATCGCTTAGAATTGGCAGCAACGTCGACCTTGAATCTCTAAGGGCCGGTTCGTCCATCTTGTCGTTAGTAAACGAGAAGATGCCTTTAACGGCCAGTTAAATGTGCTCGTTAAGTGCATTGCGTTTGTCATTGCCAGATACACCTCTCGTTTGCTAACCTGGAGAAAACGAAAAGGTGGGATATATTTCTACTAGGTTGGCAATAGAAACAAATGAAAGTGCCGTCTGAATAAACAGCTGTTTCCCTTATTTAACTATCAGGGAAGAGGTTAGCAGATAGTTGTTAATTGGACTCTACGACATGGAAGGAGAAGAAAAAAGCGACATGATCGCGTGTGCTTTCCACGGAAATTTTAGGACAGTAAAAATTCTTAGGGCTTAGTACGCTAACATGCCAAGTGGGTAGTATCTTAGTGTAAAATTTTACGACTCTTCTCACCGGGCTCCAGTGCTTAAGTTGGCAACAGATAAACAATGACGTGTAGAATTGTGTTAATATTTTTCACGAGCTACAAAGTAAATGTTATTGCTGCAAGTTTCACTCGCAGCAAAATTAATACTCTACCTGCTCTATGGTTGACAGGTTCTTGTATGTTCCCATGTCCGTTCAGAAAGAAAAAAAAAAGTTTTTTTCGTTTTAATTGAAGTTGTAACGAAAAAACATTTATTGGTCGTCTGAGTTGCTGTCATTACAATTGGTGCTAACAAAACCACTGCAGCCCGGCGAGAAGTGTGGTACAATTTAACCGAAAACTGAATTAATAAGCTTGCAGGCATAAATAATGTATTCTGTTTTCTACTACGACAGATAAATTACAGCATACGTAACTATCTGTTCTACTCTTGAGATGGTCGTGGAGTTTTTCATGTAGCGTTTCCAAGACGAAATAGCGTAACAAATTCTGCATCATCTCAGCATTCAAAATGATTTGGGCGCACATAAATACGTCTAGGTCGCATTATAGGAGTAATGACCTCTAGATCGTCTAAAATATTGACATTGTCTTCATTGTCAACCAAATCTCTTATTCCAACCATTTTCATCATACCGATTCTCACTGAATTACCCATAAGTTTATTTTGATATCGCAACAATAATTTTAAGCTTATGTTGCGTATCTGAAATATATCAAACTCTTCTGCTAGCTACTGGCATGGATGGGGCGGGAAAAATGACGATAAAATTTTTCAATTAAGTTGCTTTCCACACTAGTTTTTCATACATGTAGTGCTTCTGTTATTTTGTTCGATAAATCGGTCTTATCACGTGAATATATTGCGGTATTTTAGCGCTTTGGAATCTTTCCATTTTCATACAGATTCTCTCTAAACTGATAGTTAGCCGTGTAACAAGCAGAATTCTACTCGTTAACTTAACGGCCAGTTTGAGGTCTTTTAACGTCTGGTTAATTCATAACGGAAGATTGACAAACGCGGATCTCCGCTATCGACTAGTTAAAATCTTAACCGGAACTTAACGAGACATTGACAAACCGGCCCTAAATCTGTTATTCCCGCATAAGTTACACTCATCAGATACACTACCAGAAGCAGAGTTCGTTTTGTTTGCAGATGATACAAGTATTGCAATAAAAAGTACGTCAAGCATAGTTATAGAAAGGTCTGCTAATGATATTTTCATGAACCCTAATAAATGGTTTAAAGCCAACTCATTGTCATTAAACTTTGAAAAGACTCACTACATGCAGTTCAGAACATGTAAGAGATTTCCTGTCAGCATATGCATTAAGTATGAAGAAGAGCAGGTAGAAGAGGTTGAGAGCATTAAATTCCTGAGATTACAGCTTGATAATAAATTTAGTTGGGAGGAGCACACCACAGAACTGCAGAAATGACTCAACAAATCTGTATTTTCAATACTGGTGTTATCAGACATAGGAGACATAAAAATAACAAAGCTTGCATACTTTGCTTAATTTCATTCCCTAATGTCATATGGTATAATATTTTGGGGTAACTCTTCAAGTCAGTCAAGTCTTCGGAGTCTAAAAGCGTGTAATACGTATTATTTGTGGAGTAAATTCACGGACGTCCTGAAGAAGCCTCTTCAAAGAACTGGGTATATTAACTACTGCCTCTCAGTATATTTATTACTTAATGAAATTTGTCATAAATAATATATCCCTTTTCCCAACAAACAGCTCAGTTCATACATACAATAAAAATACAATAGGAATAAAAATGATCTACACAAGGAATTAAAAGCACTTACTTTAGTTCAAAAAGGGATCCACTGCTCAGGAACACACTTTTTCAATAATTTACCATAAAGTACAAAAAATTTAGCTACAAATAAAGATCAGTTTAAGAGGATCTAAAAGACTTTCTAGTGGCCAACTCCTACTCCATTAGTGAATTTCTAAATTATACCAAATGATGCATGTACTCTTACTATATTAGTAGTATTATATTATCAGATTAAAAAAACCTTAAAAATGTATGTATCTGTATTTATATTATTAGTATTATCCATTATTCAACTTGTAAATTTTATTTCTTGACATGTTCCACATCCACGAGGCTCTCCTCAACACGGATCTACGGATCGAAAAACTAATCTAATTTAATTTCAAAAAGCCCCAACCTGCGCACCACCCGTTGCTACACTATTTCACTCATCTGTGGGCCTTGTGTCGTATTGGTTCGGTATAAGGTATATTACATGGAGCAAATTTGGTTGCTAGTCGCTGGCGTATTTGGACGCAGCTGCTAAATTCGCTCCTTGTAAACAAGGACAGGGAACAAAGTCGCTGCTCAGAAACGCGACCGTCTAAAGTTGAAGGGTGAGGTGGGCTACTTTACAGTAGACGCTGGTCGCTGGCGTTTTCGGTCGCCCCGTGTCACATACGGGAGCGTCTAAAGCAGCCATCAGTCGAGTGAAAACTTCGAAGGAAACTGTAAATGCTGGCGTTGTGTTTCTCGCAACAGTTTTAAAAGAACATTTAATGAACCAAAAGCAAAACGGAAAAGGAGAAAAGAATAAAAGAAAATGGATTAGAAGGTAGATTGCGAGGAGGGATAAATACGGTGCTTCTGCAAATCTTTCGGGTGAATTATCGTGTGAAGGTCCTTCTGCCTACAGAAATATAATGAGGATCACATAAGAAAATTGTGATGTTGTTGTTGTTATGGTCTTCAGTCCGGGGACTGGTTTGATGCAGCTCTCCACCCTACTCTATCCTGAGCAAGCCTTTTCATCTCCTCATAAGAACGACAACCCACATCTATTTGAATCTGCTTACTATACGCGTCTCTTTATCTCCCTCTGCGATTTTTACCCCACACACTTTTCTGCTAAATTTACGATTCCCAGATGTCTAAGAATGTGTCCTACCAAGCGATCCCTTCTTTTAGCCAGGGTATGCCAAAAATTCCTTTTCTCACCAATTCTGTTCAGTACTTCATTAGTTATGCGATCTACCCACCTAATCTTCAGCATTCTTCTGTAGCACCACATTTCAAAAGCCTCTATTCTCTTCCTGTCCGCACTGCTTATCGTCCATGTTTCACTCCCGTACAAGGCAACACTCCACACAAATGCCTTCAGAAATGACTTCCTTACACTTAAATTAATATTCGATGTTAGCAAATTTCTCTTTTTCACAAATGCTTTTCTTCCCATTGCCATTCTGCATTTTGTATCCTCTGTACTACGGCCATCGCATGTTATTTTACTACCCAAGTAACAAAACTCATCTACCACCTTCATTGTTTCGTTACCTAATCTAATTCCTTCAGCATCGCCTGATTTTCTAAGACCGCATTCCATTATTTTTGTTTTGCTCTTGTTAATGTTCATTTTATACGCTCTCTTCAACATACTGTCCATTCCATTCAACTGCTCTTCCAGGTCCTTTGCTGTCTCTGACAGAATTACGGTGTCATCAGCAAAACGCAATGTTTTTATTTCTTCCCCCTGAACTTTAATCCCTATTCCAAATTTTTCCTTGCTTTCCTTCACCGCCTGCTCGATGTACAAATTGAATAACATCGAAGAAAGGCTACAACCCTGTCTAACTCCCTTCCCAACTGATGCTTACCTTTCATGCCCTTCGAGTCTAATAACTGCGGTCTGGCTTTTGTACAAGTTGTAAATAACTCTCCTTTCCCTGTATTTTACCCCTGCTGCTTCAGAATTTGAAAGAGTGTATTCCATTCAACATTATCAAATGCTTTCTCCAAATCTACAAAAGCTAAGAATGTAGGTTTGCCATTCATTAATCTATCTTCTAAGATAAGACGTAAAGTGAGTATTGCCTCCCGGGTTCCTACGTTCCTCCTGAATCCAAACTGATCTTCCCCGAGGTCAGCTTCTACCACCTTTTCCATTCTCCTGTTGATAATTCGTGTTAAAATTTTGCAACCATGACTTATCAAACTGATGGTTCTGTAATTTTCACACCTGTCTGCGCCTGGTTTCTTTGGAATGGGGATTATTACATTTTTCTTAAAGTCTGAGGGCATTTCGCCTGTCTTATACATCCTACACACCAGTTCAAATAGTCTTGTCATGGCTGGCTCTCCCAGAGACTTTAGTAGCTCTGAGGGTATGTCATCTACTCCTGGGGCCTTGTTCCGACCTAGGTCTTTCAGGGCTCTGTCAAATTCATATCTCAGTATACTATCTCCTATTTCATCTTGATCTACTTCCTCTTCCCTTCCTACAACAGTGTCTCTAAGTTCATTTCCTTTGTAGAGCTGCACTATGTACTCTTTCCACCTTTCAGCTTTCCCTTCTTTGCTGAGAACTGGTTTCCCATCCGAGTTCTTGATATTCGTAGAGTTGCTTTTCTTGTCCCCAAACGTCTCTCTTATTTTTCTGTAGGCGGTATCTACTTTTCCCCTTCTTATACATTCTTCTACATCCTTGCATTTGCCTCCTAGCCACTCCTGCTTAGCCATTTTGCACTTCCTGTCAATCTCATTTCTTAGTCGTCTGTACTCCATTTTGCCTGTTTCATTTAATGCATTTTTATATTTTCTCCTTTCATCAATTAAATTTAGTATTTCCTGTGATACCCAAGGATTTTTTGTTGGTCTTGCCTTTCTACCTATTTTGTCCTCTGCTGCCTTCACTATTTCATCTCTCAATGCTACCCATTCCTCTTCTACTGTTTTATTTCCCCCTGTTTCTGTCAATTGTTGTCTAAATCTCCCTATGAAATTCTCCAGAACTTCACTTTCCTTCAATTTATCTAAGTCCCATCTCCTTATTTTCCTACCTTTCTGCAGTTTTTTCAGTTTCAGCCTACTGTTCATGACTAACAAGTTATGGTCAGAGTCTATATCTGCCCCTGGGTATGTCTTGCAGTTTATACCCTGGTTCCGGAATCTATGTCTTACCATTATAAAATCTATCTGATACCTTCTGGTGTCTCCTGGTCTCTTCCACGTATACAACCTTCTTTTGTGATTCTTAAACCACGTGTTTGTTATGATTAAATCATGTTCCGTGCAAAATTCTACCAGGCGACTTCCTCTTTCATTCCTCCTGCCCAGTCCATATTCACCTACTATTTTTCCTTCTCTTTTTTTCCCTACTACCGAATTCCAGTCTCCCATCACAATTAAGTTTTCCTCTCCCTTAATTGTCTGAATAATTTCCTCTAGCTCCTCATATATTTCTTCGATCTCCCCATCATCGGCAGAGCTAGTTGGCACATAAACCTGTACTACTGTTGTCGGTGTTGGCTTGGTATCTATCTTGACAATGATAACGCGATCACTGTGCTGCTCATAGTAGTTTACCCGCATTCCTATTTTCTTATTCATTATCAGTCCTACTCCTGTGATACCCCCAACTGATTTTGTATTTATAATCCTTCACCTGACCAGAAATCCTGTTCATCCTGCCACCGAACTTCACTAATCCCCACTATATCTAACTTCAACCTACCCATTTCCCTTCTTAAATTTTCTAATTTTCCTACCCGATTAAGGCATCTAACATTCCACGCTCCGATCCGTAGAATGCCGGTATTTTCTTTCCTGATGAAAACATCCTCCTGAGTAGTCCCCGCCCGGAGATCCGAATGGGGGACTATTTTACCTCCGGAATATTTTACCCGAGAGGAGGCCATCATCATATGTTCATACAGTAGAGCTGCATGTCTTCGGGAAAAGTAACGGCTGTAGTTCCCCTGGCTTTCAGCCGTTCGCAGTAGCTGTGTGGCAAAGCCACATTAGCTGATGTTACAAGGCCAGCTCAGTCAATCATCCAGACTGTTGCCCCTGTAACT
Organism: Locusta migratoria; assembly: GCA_026315105.1. NCBI lineage: Eukaryota > Metazoa > Arthropoda > Insecta > Orthoptera > Acrididae > Locusta > Locusta migratoria. The sequence continues at coordinate 97,708,401 of CM048754.1, forward strand.
ACTGAAAAGGCTGCTGCCCCTCTTCAGGAACCACACGTTTGTCTGGCCTCTCCACAGATACCCCTCCGCTGTGGTTGCACCTACGGTACGGCTATCTGCATCGTTGAGGCACGCAAGCCACCCCACCTCGGCAATGTCTGTGGTTCATGGGGGTGGTTTTAACAATACTGTCTCCCATTCCTTCATTCAACAGTTGGTCACCCTACTCGCGTGGAATGTTCCGTATACCCCAAACAAAATGGTGACATAATTACCCATTGTATTGTTAATATGTCTACTGAATAAATGACTCTTTCCAATGTTACATTACCACATTTGAGTGCACATATTATATATATAAAATGTCCAAAAGAACAGACGTCACTTTTGATCCGGCAGTTATTATCTATTCACACTCATGGAATGTCTGACATTAACTGTGAATGAGTAAAGTTGAAAATGTGTACCTGGCCAGGACACGAACTCGTATCTTCTGCTTTCTAGGCAGTTGCGCTGACCTCTACACCATTGGGGGGACACAGCGATCACCACACCTGAATGGAATTACTCGAGTACACCTTCCGTCAGATACAACAACACAACACTCAGGTTAAGTAACAGCTAGGTACACATCTTCAACTGTACCCATTCACAATTAATGTCATACATTCTGATAATATGATTAGAGCAATAAAGCATCAGATTACTGTTTTTGAAACACACACAATATTTTCACTTTTTTCTTAAAACTTTTTGCTAAATTATTTATTTGTACTATTCGTAGTTCTGTATTGTAGATTTAAGTTATTACACATATCACTAAACATTTATTCCCTCAGCTCATATAAATATACCGTGCACAGTAGTTTGTAAATGGCACGTGTGAATTTGCGATTCTTCAGTGGCCCACATGTTGCGTTTTATTCATCAGAGTTAAGGCGTAAAGTGTTCTGAATAGCCCTTCGCCTAGTGATCATTAATGTACAAATTAGAGGAATGGTAATACTGTAACTGTCCATCAGTACAGCATCAAAGTTTGAAGTATTACATCCCTACACCCTACATCTCCCCCCCCCCCCCTTTCCTTCCTTCCCCACTCATTATTATCCTGTATCTCATGTCTTCCTTGCTACTGTGTGTTGCCACTTAGAATGTACCCTTCATTAATTACTTTTTATTTATTTATTTATTCCTATCTTTTCCCTATTTTAATTATTTCCTTAATATTTTAATTGTTTCAAATCCCCCCCCACACACACACACACTCCTCTACACCTCCCTTTTATCCTTTCCCACCCCCTTACCTTAATGATAATCATTGCCGCAATTCAAATTCCCACCTATCAGAGCCTTTACAATCCATGATACAATGCAGAACTTTCCATCCCCACATTTACCTGGCATTCTTCCTTTCTACTCCCCACCTCACTCACAGTCTAGATGCTTGCCACAATGCAGCGGCCGTAAATTTTGGTTTTGTTGGTATAATTGTCTGAGTGATTGCGTGACAAAGGCCATGGCCAAAAATTTAAGTTATGTGAAAGAGATTATCTATTCTCGTGCCTGTCAGCAACTCAGCGAGCCTCTTTACGGTGAGGTGTTATCTACCCTCCATTACTGACATTCAAATCGAATTTTCCATTGTTAAAATACTTCTTAATACAATGGATAGACATCAAAATGATATTTATCAGGTGTAGCCAGTTTTAATTAGTGAATATACTGTTGTAAATACCATAATATAAGTTTCTTTGTAATTTGTATTTATAAAAAGTAGAGATTTTTTAACTTACCCATAGCACAGGCTCATTGACAGATACCAAAAACACAAATAAAAACACATACAAACACAAATATTTAAGCTTTCGCAGCCATTGGCCACTTCATCAGGAAAAGACGAAGGAAGGAGGGGAAAAAAGGAAATGTAAACACACACACACACACACACACACACACACACACACACACACACACGCATGCTCAAACACACCTAGGCAGACATACTGTAGAAAGCAAAGACGTTAGACAGAGATACTACTTGAGGCAGAGGCTCTGTCCAGAGAATCGAGGCAAATATGTTAAAGATGGTGGGCGGGAATTTGAATTTAGCAGAGGTTGAGACCAGGTGGGCAGCAAGAAGAGAGAATGTGCTGAAGGGCAAGTTCCCATCTCCAGAGTTCTGAAAGATTGGTATCAATGGGAAGTCCATCCTTAATGACATCCTTCCCACTCCACCAAGAGTGTCTTTCCGCCGCCCACCTAACCTTCGTAACCTCCTAGTCCATCCCTATGACATCCCCAAACCACCTATCCTATCATCTGGCTCGTACACTTGTAACCACCCCCATTGTAAAACCTGCCCTATGCACCCTTCCACCACCACTTACTCCAGTCCAGTAACCCGGAGGGTGTACACGATCAAGGGCAGAGCCACTTGCGATAGCACCCACGTGATTTACCAATTGACATGCCTGCACTGTGAAGCGTTATATGTGGGAATGACCAGCGACAAACTGTCCATTCGCATGAATGGTCACAGGTAGACAGTGTTTGTTGGTAATGAGGATCACCCTGTGGCTAAACACGCCTTGGTGCACGGCCAGCACATATTGGCACAATGTTACACCGTCCAGGTTATCTGGATACTTCCCACCGACACCACCCTTTCAGAGCTCCGGTGATGGGAACTTGCACTTCAGCTTCTTCTCTTCTCCTGTTGCCCAATTGGTCTCAACCTCCACCCACCATTCTATAACCTCTTTACCTCTGTTCTCTGGACAGAGCCTCTGCCTCAATTGGTATCTCTGTCCAACTTCTTTGCTTCCTACAAATGTCTGCCTTGGTGTGTTTGCATGTGTATGTGTGTGTGTATCTTTGTTTACCTTTCCTTTTTTCCACTAAGGTAAGTCCTTCCACTCCCGGGATTGGAATGACTCCTCATCCAGTCCCTTAAAAACCACATCTTTACCTTTTCCCCCTCCTTCCTGATAAAGCGGCCAAGGGTTGCGAAAGCTTGAATTTTTGTGTTTTTGTGTGTTTTTATTTCTGTTTTTTATCTGTCAATGAGCCTGTGCTATGGGTAAGTTAAATGATCTCTAATTTTTTAAACATATTTTTCCCACCAGGAAAGTTTCCCTCAATAACATTTGTTTCTTTGTAATAATATAGACTTTGGGATATGTGTGCCTCATGCACATTACCAATAAAAAGATATAACACATGAAATAAATGTAAGAGTGACAAGAAACAGGGAATTTGACTCTGAATATTACCTGACTAAAATTAAAACGAAACTTCACTGTAATAAAATCCAAAAGAGACAGCAAGGATTGACTAACTATAACACAGACAGGCTCACCATCACAAAAGATAAAAGATAAAAAAAAAAAAAATCAACAGGGCAGTGAAGAATGTATTTGGAGCCGCAAAAATTATGAAGAAAGCCTGGTGGAATGAAACCTGTGAAGAAGCAGTTGCAGAAAGAACAAAAAAGTAGAAGAAATGGAAATGTTCTGGGAAGAATGAGCACTTGGATGAATTCAAAATTCAAAGGAAAGAAAGAGCAAGAATAATAAAAGAGTACTAAACGATTTTTCAGAAGTCACAACTTCTTGACATGCATAACAATTTTGTTAAAAATAACTCCCAAAATTTCTATCAGATGTTTAAAAAGCATCTAAAGGCCTACCAAGCTCTAAGTATATGCCTATAGATGATAATGGTAAAGTAGACCTAAGCAATACCCATAATTGTGAAATCCTAAGAAAGTACTTTGAGCAACTTTTGAACTGTTAAGAACCTAACTGTAAGCTAGAATTTCCAGATCTTCATGAAAACACAGAAACAAATCCACCACCTACAGGTGAAGAAATTAAAAAAGGAATAATGCCTTGAAAAACAACAAAGCCAGTGGAGAGGACTATCACAGCTGAACTTATAAAATGGTCACAACCAAAAATTATATCTAACCTTCAGCTCATGTTTGAAGAAATATGTGAAACTGAAAAGATTCCAGAAGATTGGAAAGTGGCTCTTATCCATCCCTTGCACAAGAAAGGCGATAAACAAGATGTAAATAACTATAGAGGTATATCTTTGTTACCAGTGGGATATAAAATATTTTCAACAATTATACTAAACAAGGTGGAAGCAACACTTGATAACCAATTGGGAGAATATCAGAGTGGATTTAGAAAAGGCAGATCTTGCTCAGAACAGATTTTCAACCTAAAGTCCATAATCCGTCAAAGACTTAAGAACTCCAAAGACATCATTGTAACATTTATAGATTTTAAAAAGGTGTTTGATTTGGTTGATAGGCAAACACTAGATAAAGTGATCCGAGAATTTTGAATTAAATCTAAATAAGCAAACCTTATACGTCAAACACTCAGACACCAAATCAAAAGTAAAGCTTCAGGGTAAAATTTCCAAGGCATTCGACATCAAAATAAACCTAACAAATGCAGCAATCCAAATCAATCTCTTAGAAGAAATAGCCAACAAAGCAGGTTTAAGAATTTCTGTATAGAAAACAAAATTTATGACAAACATAAAAAATGCTCCAGAAATCCTACTAACCAATATTGGGCCAATAAAGAGGGTAAATAAATTTATATATTTGGGAGAAATTATTAAGGGAAATGACTTAGAAAAATTTGCTGTAGAAGAAAGAGTACATAAAATGGAGAGAGCATATGGTATAACCAGGAACATTTGCAACAAAAGGCCTCGGTCTAAAATCAGAAAATACAGCACTACAACACAGTAGTAAAGCCAGAATGTATTTATGCAAGTGAATGTTTAGTACCGAATTACAAATTACATAAACTTGAAGTTCTAAAAAGAAAAATCATTCGAAAAATACTTGGTCCACTAAGAAATACATAAAATATAGCCTAAACACTACAGAAGAGGTGACTGCTATTTTTTGGACATTTATACTGAATGAACAGCAACAGGTTAACCAAACAGATTTTTAAATATCTCTGGGACAAGAAGTCAACAATAGCATGGATTCAAGAAGTTAGGCAAGATTAGGAAAGAAACAATATATGTGAAAAAGATGCAACAGAAAGAAGTGTTAAAAATGGAAGCATTCCAAGGCAGGACGGACGGAGAAGGAGACAGGAATAAAGTGGTCCGAGGAGAGAAAAAGGATGCATAGTGAATACTGGAGGAAAAAGAAAGAAGAACAAGGGGGGAAACATTGAAATTGGTGCGTGGTCCTTAGATGGCTGAAACAAAGAAAGAAGAAGAAATAAATTAGATGTTAGATATCTTTAAATCAGTGCCATATTTGTTAAAAATTATTATTTATTAACAATAGTGTTATGACTTAATACTACTGACAATGTTATATTATTACAACATAAAATATAAACATCAAAAGTTAAACGAATATCTTACAAATCAAGGTTTGCAATCACATTCCCAACATAAGTTGGGTGACTATTCATGTTCTTAGTAATGGTAACACAAAGATCTACTCTTATACTAATGAATTGCCAAGAAGTCTCAAATATCTTTTGACTTAGCAAATATGTGATAGTTTGAACAGACAGGACTAACCTTAGTTGAATATATTCCAAATAAAATGATACATTCAATTTCCAACAATATTAAGACTGTAGCTACATACCAGAAGACATGATGGATGTGTGCTGAGAGGAGCATATAAAGAACAGACTTTTATGATGGTGATTGTAATCATTGCATTATAATAATGAAATTACAATGTGTGAAAATTAACTAAGAATATGACATACAATAATTTTTTGTGTTAGGGTTGAAACAGATATGGGAACATAGATGACATGGTAAAAGGAAGGAGTTGAGGGATATACTATTGAAATATAATGTGAAACAGGTCATCCGGAATAGATCAACTACAAATACATCAGTATTTTAAACATTATTAATTAAAAAGATATATACCTCTGTTTAATTTATAGTAAATAAGAAGGCAGATTCAAAGATTACAATTACATCAGTAACCAAAAACTTTTATTTGAATCAGAGGGCACGATGTATACAAATGTTAATAGATACAATGCAGGAAATTGTTATTAACATATTATAAGAAATTCGAGTAATAAAATGAACTAACATTGTAGCATACAATTTATAGTAGACTGAGAAAGGGAGAAAGTGTATCTGAATAACATTAAAATACAGCATAAAACTGAACAGTTAATAAACCTGATGTTAATAGAATTACATTTCTGAACATTATATATAAACTTAATGTACACTCAGGGGCACATGTAACAAGATGAATTTAATGAAATAAAATAGAAACATATGCAATGGGATTTAAGAAGCAGGCCATACATTATCCAATAGAGTATGGAAAAGTAGTAGAGGTGTGATGTAAGATATACAAATTATATAATTTGAAGTAATTAGAGCAAAACAGACAACTGATGACACAGAAAACATATTGAAAGAGAGAAGAGCCAAACAGAATATTGTACAGAAACTTAAGTGGGTGTTGTACACATACGTTTTGTAAATATTTTTGAGATCTTCTTCATTTAAAATTTCATGAGGATGATCTTAATATTACAGTAACCTTAATTTCCTTTAGTAAATTGATGCCTAACCCTTTCTTTGAATTATGCTATAGTTCCATATTATCTTAAATGTTTCCTGTTATAAGTTCTGAGGTGCAGATTAGATTAGTGGAACATGTCATTTTTCTTTCTTTCTTTTCTTTAAGTTGATAATATAATATTACTAATACAGGTACATACACTTTTTACAAGCTGAATATAATTATAATATGAATACAGATACATGCATCATTTGGTTCTATTTAAGAATTTGTCAGTGGAGTAGAAGGAGTTGGCCACTAGAAAGTCTTTTAGGCTCCTCTTAAACTGATCTTTATTTTTAGCTACATTTTTTACGGTTGTTGGTAAATTATTGAAAATGTGTATTTCTGAGTAGTGGACCCCTTTTTGAACTAAAGTAAGTGCTTTTAAGTCCTTGTGTAGATCATTTTTGTGCCTATTATTGTAGGTATGAACTGAGCTGTTTGTTGGGAAAAGGAATATATTATTTATGACAAATTTCAATCAGGAATAAATATACTGAGAGGTAGGAGTTAATATACCCAGTTCCTTGAAGAGGCTTCTGCAGGATGCCTGTGAATTTACACCAAAAATAATACGTATTACAAGTTTTAGTACTCTGCAAACTTTTGCTTGACTTGAAGAGTTACCCCAAAATATTATACCACGAGACATTCTGGAATGAAAGTATGCAAGCTTTTTTATTTTTATGTCTCCTGTGTCTGATACCACTCGTACTGCAAATACAGATTTGTTAAGTCTTTTCTGCAGTTCTGTGGTGTGCTCTTTCCAATTGAATTTATCAAGCTGTAATCCCAGGAATTTTATACTGTCAACCTCTTCTATCTACTCTTCTTTTTTACTTTATGCCTACACTAGATGGGAATCTCTTACATGTTCAGAACTGCATGTAGTGAGTCTTTTCAAAGTTTAATGTCAATTAGTTGGCTTTAAACCATTTATTAATGTTAATGAAAATATAATTGGCAGACCTTTCTAAAACTGAGCTCGACATGCTATTTATTGCAATACTTGTATCATCCGCAAACAAAACTAACTCTGCTTCTGACAGTGCAACGGAGGTCATTAATTACACCAGAAAAAGGAATGGCCCTAAGATGGATCCTTGTGGAACACCACATGTAATTTCTTCCCAATCTGATGATGACTGTTGGCTTAAGTCACTAGTCCCTAGCACTAACACATTTTGTTTCCCGTTAGCAAGATATGAGTTGAACCATTTTGCAGCAATTCTCGTGACACTGTAGAATTCTAATTTACCTAAAAGGATGTTATGGTTCACACAATCAAATGCCTTTGATAAATCACAGAAAATACCTCTTGTAATTTATTATCTACTAAATTACGTGCATTCTCACTGTAGGTGTAAATAGCCTTCTTGATATCGGAATCTTTCAGAAATCCAAAGTGTGTTCTAGAAAATATGTCATTTGAGGTTAGGTGGTTGAGAAGCTGCTTATACATTACCTTTTATAGAAGTTTTGTGAATGCCGGTAAAAGTGTAAATGGTCTGTAGTTTGATGGTATCTTTTTATCCCCATTCTTGAATAGATGTTTAATATCCACGTATTTTAACCAACCAGAAAATGTTCCAGTTATAATAGACTAGCTACACAAATAACTTAAAATTGTGCTAAATTCGTAACAGCAAGCTTTAATTAACTTTGTTGATATTTTATTGTAACCACTAGAATGCTTTGTTTTTAAAGATTTCATTGTGGAAGTTATTTCTTGTGGTGAAGAGAGTGACATATTTATGTTCCTGAAATTATTTGTAAATGCTAGTTTCAAATATTCAAGGGCATTATTTACTTAACCTGAGAATACAATACTATCAGTAACTAATATAAAGTACTTGTTAAATAGATATGCCACACTATGTCCATCATTTACTAATGTATCATCTACTTTTAATGCTATCTGCTCCTGTTCCTTTGTGTTTCTACCAGTCTCCTCTTTCACTATGTCCTATATTGCTTTTATTTTCTTGTCTGATTTTGCTATCTTTTTCTCATAGTACATTTATTTAGATGTCTGAATTACTTTTTTAATATTTTACAGTATTCCTCATATTTAACTAAGTCATCATTATTGGAACTACTCTTATCTGATAGATAGTTTCCTTTCTGTCTTGCATGAAATCTTTATTCCTTGTGTAAACCATGGTTTTATTCAAGACTTCTGTTTAATTTCTTTGCTTTTTACAAATGTCTGTCTAGGTGTGTTTGCGTTTGGATGTGTGTGAGTGTGTGTGTATTTGTTTACCTTCCTTTTCTTCCCCTAAGGTAAGTCTTCCACTCCTGGAATTGGAATGACTCCTTTTCCACTTCCTTAAAACCCATATCCTTCCCTTTCTCCTCCCCTTTTTTCCTCTTATCCTGAAGAAGCGACCGATGGTTGTGAAAGTTTGTATGTGTGTGATTTTATTTGTGTCTATCGACGAGCCGGTTCTTTTGGTAAGTCATCTGTTTTTTATTTTCTATATTTCTTCTGTCTAATTTGATACTTTTAGAGGAACACAGTTTTCAAACAAAATACTGACATTATTAATGAATATGTTATATTTTTCCATTCATGACATGAGCACTATATACATCTTTCCAGTTCATATTTTTGAGCAGTTTTCTAAAATTATCAATTTTTGGTGGATTGACTACTCTCTTATATGTAGATTTAGCAGTCTTCATAATCTGCTTAGAACCTGCACCTAAAAGAGGGAGCTGCATTTCATGATCTGATAGGCCATTAATTATTGGTTTTATGACGTGATTTTGTTCCTCTGATTTGTCTATAAAAATATTATCACTGGCTGTCCTAGCTGATTTTGTTATCCTAGTTGGAAAGTTTACAGTATGAGTTAGATTGGAGGACAATGTCACTGACAGCAATAAATGTTTACTGGAAGAATGAGTACGAAAATCTGTATTAAAGTCACCAGCAACCAAGATTTTTTTGTTTCTTCCTGTTAAACCTAATGCTGAAGTGTCTGACTTGTGTACGTTCATAGAATCTTCTTTTTAGTTTCCTGCCACTTTGCCCTACATAGAATTTCTCTAGACTTTCTTACATTCTTGACAGGCGATTTTATACACATATGCTTGCATGTAAACTGATTTTTTTTTCTTTCTTTTTCCTATTCAAACAATTAGGAAGCACTGTTTTAATACCATTTTCAGTATGGAATGCTAATTTGACAGTACTCTTTCTAAACGCCCAAGAGATAGAACCTCCATAAGGAAAATTTACTTACCTTGTGTTCAACATATGTACATTATCGAAGAAAGTAATCTTTTGGATCGTATTTTCATTTTTACTTTTTGCTTCTTCATCAAAATCCTATCAACCAATTCTCATGAGGAACTGGTTGACATCTATTGTCTGTTTTTCCCTAATTACTTCAAATTATATATAAATTTGTCTATCTAAGATCACATCTCTACTATTTTCTATAATCTACTGGACAGCATATGACATGCTTCTTATATCCTATTGCGCATTCTGATTAGTACATTTCTATTTTACTTCATTAAATTTATCTTGTTACATGTGCCCCTGAAAGTACATCTCATTTTTATATAATGTTCAGAAATTTAGTTCTATTAACATCAGGTTTATTAACTATTCAATTTTATGCTGTACTTTAATGTTATATCAGATACACCTTCACCCTTTCTCAATCCACCACAAATTCCTGCTTGTTCAATTCTAATATCATTTTTACTGTATGCTGCAATGTAAGTTCATTTTAACATTTATTATGTTAATTACAAATTTTCTGCAATGTATCTATTAATATGCAAACACCATGCCCATAAATATCAAGTAAAAGTTTTTCATTCCTAATGTATTTCTGATATTTCAATTTTCCTATTTAGAATAGGTTAAACAAAGGTGAATATTTTTTAATTAATAATGTTTAAAATACTGCTGTATTTGTAGTTGATCTACTCTGGATGACCTGTTTCACATTACATTTCATTGCTTCCTTTTACCATGTCCACTATGTTCCCATATCTTTTTCAACCCTAACACAAAAATTATGTTATGTCATATTCTTGGTTAATTTTAATATACTGTAATTTCATTATTATAATGCAATGATTACAATCACCATCATAAAAGTCTGTTCTTTATATGCTCCTCTCAGCACACATCTATCATGTCTTCCGATATGTAACAACAGTCTTAATGTTGCTGGAAATTGAATGTATCATTTTATCAGGAATATATTAAACTAACCCCCCTTCTGTATTACCATTATTAAGAACATAAATAATCAGCAAATTTATTTCAGAAATGTGATTATAAACCTTTATTTATAAAGGTAAAGCAGTCAACAATCCGAAGATTGGTTTGAACACCACAGTGCTTTACTAGGCATGGTCCTGTTTGGAGGTGGTATGCCGTTGCCTTCCTCCGACCTTCGAACTGACTTACCCAGCCAGTTATAGGGGGACCTACAGTTTAACGTGGGTTCCGAACCACGGTGCTACTCGGTATTTTTCACATGAGCAATACTGCCAGAGGTGAAAGAAGTGTAGAGTGACAGATAAAAATCCAGGACCTAGCGGGGATCGAACCTGCGACCTTTGGATTTGTAGTCTGGCACTCTACCACTGTGCAACCGAGGCGCACCCTTAATTTATATGATATACATTTAACTTTTGATGGTTACATTTTATGTTGTACCAATATAACATTGTCAATAGTATGAATAAGTCATGACATTTGTTAAGAAATAATAACTTTTATCACATGTATCAACTATTTAAATAGAACATTGTATCTATGATCTAGGTTTTTTAATGTATCATATCTTTTTCTTGGTAATGGGTGTGAGAGATACATAGCCCAAGGTCTATATTATTACAAATAAACATAAACTATATTAATGTTCACCAATTAAAACTGGCTATACCTGAAAAATATCATTTTGATGTATATCCAGCATATAAAGAATTATTTATGAATATGAGTAACATTACCAGATTGTATGTACCTCTGTATTATATATTAATCCCTAACCTCCAAGAGCACTGCGCTTACTATGCTTCTAAGATTGAAACTGGTTCACTTATGTTACACAGATTAATATTGAATCTTGTGTTTCTTCTTAAAAAAATTATTATTTGAAATCATATTTTTACATTTTATGGTAAACTGAGTTTTTGTAATACAATTTCAATGCCATGATTTTATGATGCACTTTGTCCCTTGACTCTACGTATATCATCAGATGTAATTCTCAACATATAACTAATCACCTCACCAATGTACAACACCTACTATATAGTATAAATTTTATCCTTTGTTATGACAATTATATGTCACTATTATGATATATTAAGCTTTGCCTTAAAAATAGTATCTCTAAAGTTTATATAACTCAGTATAGAGGCCCCCATTTTGATTAACTGTTGTCAGCATGCAATGTGTACATCTCTACATAACACATTGTTGCAGTGACTTGAGATTTGTTACTCACTTCATACTAACAGGTAATGTTGTTTTATTTTAAAATAATTAGTTATTTTACACCACAACAGGTGTAATTTAGCTATGTATTTAATATAGTGACAATGTAATCACTTATAGGATGACGATCTAGCATAATCTGATGAATACGTAATGCAATTTATTGACGAGAGGAAGGATTAGTTATAAAGTAGTGATAGATTTTGTAAATCATCCACCATTTCGTTGATTTTATTTATTGACAAACGGTATATATTTCGATCACTTGTTTCTTAACTCATCTTTTAACTCTACCTCCACTGGAAACCAAGATATCAAAAGACATGTCACACTGTATGAACTGTTAAAAGTGTAAGTGGATCTGTATGTTAATTTCATTAGAGTTTGACTGATGCAACTAAGTTCTGCATACAATTATCACTCACATTCCTACAAGGTTATCAGAACTCACAAGTAAATTTTATATACACCATTACTCACACAACATTTTAATCTTAATATATTTATGGACTATAGCTGTTATCAACAAGACGTATTTTTATAATGTAATTCCACAGACTGTTTTAAAAACTTGTAAGTATTCAAAATATTATTTAACTGGACATGGTACTTTTTTCTTTTTCCTATTTGGTGTACACTATATGTTTCTATTTTTTTATATTTGTACAGATTTTTCATTGATAGTGGTATACGATTGTAACTGGTTGATAATGAAGTTTATTCAAACAGCTTATAATGAAAAATTCATTTTATGAAACAGTGAAATATGTTGTCTGTGGTGTAACAAACAATCCAGTAAAGTGATTACATCACAGCGTATTTTACTGCCGACTAATACAAACAAATACCGCATTGTTGTGTAACACAGCACAAATATTGTAATCTATTGTTTCCTGTGTCTGAGGATAAGCACACAGAGACAAAGCATATCTTCAAGATGTGATGGCAGTTACATCTTAGTGACAAAAAACTGTCTGCAGCGATGTGACAGAGGCAGCCCTTGAACTGCCATCATACATTAGAAAAACCTGTCATCCCCATAATAAATTTATGCATAGATGTGCCTGTAGTAATGAATCAATACACATTAAAAACAGTTTTGCATCATCCACTAACAAAAGTTCTATGGTATTTTATGCTATGGTGAATTGATATTTATACAGTACACTCCAAAATTATCGATTAACAAAACCCAACAAACCACTTCTTAGGTATTCAAATAGAACCAAAAATCACTTTGCTCGGGGTATTCCCATTGCATAGCAACCTAATTCAAAAGAGTTGTATGACCCGTCGGATGGATAACAACCTGCATCCTATGCGACATGCTGCCCAGGAGTTCACTTACTGCTGATCAAATTTATCCCATTCTGCAATGGTAATACTCCTGAACTCTAGATTTTGTGGTCAGTAAGAATGTGCTCGCACAAATCTTTTCTTTTTCTTTTTAATTTATCTGAAGAATGTCCATTTGGATTCATACTGGGGGAAAACAAAGGATAATAAAATCCTGCAATACCAACACAATTGATGAAATCGTTGATGATGCCCACATAACAGATTTGGTACTGTATTTGTCAACCATTAATTTAATTCTTCCCCAAAGTGCTGATGAAACAATTCAACAAAGAGACTGGAGGATGTTATGCATATATTTTAAAACCTCGACCTAGCATTTCACGAGCAACAATGGCATCCCACATCCAGTCATGATAACTGACCAGAACATCACTGATACACCACCTTCCAGTAGTCGATTCATGTTACGCGTCTGGAGTGGAGCCTCATGTCAACAGTCATCTGTTAGTCTCTCACATATAAGTGACATTCATCTGTGAAATCAACTTTGCACCATTTCTTCACAGTTCATTCTTGTGGTTATTTTGGGCTCACATGTACTGTTCAGTGTGATGTCTGTGTTTTAGGACCAGTTATTTCCACAGCCATCTAGAATACAGAGTGTTATCATGACGTCTGTTTCGTACAGTCTATTTTGGCACTTGGCTCCCAGAGTCTGTGAGAAAGTCATTGTTTATTCTGGTGGCAGCCTAGTTGCACATTCCTTGGGGTGAGAAGCTGCAAATACCAATTGTCTGCTGCAGTTGTTGCCCTAAGTCATAAACACTAATCACTACCTGTAGTTTTAAAACAATTCCAGTTCCTTACCACATCACAATAACTCATGACTATTCACCTTGATTGCTCTCATAAAGCAACAATCCATGTGCAATCAGATGTCAATATTCTTCTTGTTGTCATCATAGGATGTCCATACAGAGTCTAGAAATACTCTGTACTGTTCCTACACTTTGTATTGAATGAAGGTATAAATGTTAATGCCTCACCTATATTCAACAAAATGGAACATGAGACAGAATTAAAGTATGTGGTGTGGAGGGAGACGTCCTTTAAGACAGTCTGTGTAGTCACTTTAGTTGCAACGCTATGATAGCTGAGTGGTCTAAAAGTGCCTACCTAGTAAGAAGGAGGTCCCAGGTTCGAATCCTGGCCACAGTACAAATTTTAATTCAGTGCCTCTCCTTATATTTAATACCTTTGGTATAACAAAACAATGTTGTCTCAAGGAATTGTAGTACTTGTTGGATATTCTTTTGATAGATAAGGCTACAGGCATGTTTGTTTAAATTTTATGACACTTGAAAGTACCTGGCTTCTGTATTATGTCACTGTAGGCCCACTGTTTAGGGCATACATAGGTGATGCAAGACTTTTTTTGTGTGTGTATTAATCGATCGGCTATTGCGAACTGCTATTATGAAACTTCACTCAATGTAAAAATTTGTGTGGTGTTTAGTTATATGTTATGGCTGGAGCTAATGTCAGTTGAAGACTCCATGACTGCAGTTATGAATGGCAAAGACTACCTATAAGAGAAATTCTGAGAGATATCAGATACATGGAAATGTAAGCCCTGCCACAATGACTACATTCCAGTAATCCAGCAGGATCTCAAGCTTCTTGGAAACTTTCCATTGAAACGTGGCAGTCATGAGATACCTCCTAAATAGGGTCAAACCTTTTGCCCAGCAAAGTGCAGCAATTCAACACAGAATGGGCAACACAAGTTATCCTAAGTCCCTTAGACAAATATTGGGCCATTCTGCCTCATGGCTATCCGTAAATGTATAAGTATTGCTGGTGCAGGATTTTGTGCACAAATTGTTCTCTCAATTACCTTTGGTATCCGTTCAAGTGGATTCATGCCGGGCAATGTAGGTGGTCACATCATTTGCTAAATTGTCGAGAATGTTCTTTAAACTGATCGTGACCAACTGTGGGCAAGTGACACGGTGCACTATTATCTGTAATACAAGGGTTATTTGGAAAGTACTCAGAACAGAATAGAACAAAAATACATCACTGAAACTTTTTTTATTTTTAAATGTAATCTTCTTGTAGATTAATGTACTTGGTCCAATGATGTCCCAGTAAAAAGTGACGTTCCTCTAGGCCTGCAAAGTAGTTGTCAACTCTTGCAGTGAGTTGTTCATTTGAAGTGAATCTTTTTCCGCAGAGAAAAGTTTCAGTTTTTTTTTTTAAGAGACGGATGTCTGATGGAGGCATATCAGATGAATAAGGTGGGTGTGGCAACAATTCATTCCTTAGTTTGTGTAATTTTGTCAATACGATGGCACGTGTGCGGGTACGCATTGCCTTGATGAAAGATGACTTTTCTCCTTGCTGAACCTGGACTTATTTTCCATGTATCTTTTGTTGAAATTTGTCCAAGAGGATAGAATGGTATTCTCCAGTAATTGTTTATCCAGTGAGGAGATGATCTACAAACAGAGTCCCCTTCACATACCAGAATACTGATGCAATGACCTTTTCATGTAAAAGAATTGTCTTTGCTTTCTTTGGTGGGGGAGAATCAGCATTTTCACTGATTTGACTGTTGTTTTGCCTCTGACACATAATAGGGCACCCAAATTTCATCTATGGTCACAAGCTGGTGCAAACAATCTTGTTTGTTTGCTTTTCCTAAAATGCGTTGCGGCACCAATCTTGCACATATATTTTTTTCAAATCTAATTCTTCTGTTAAAATGTGATACACCCTATTAAATGACGTCTGGCAAGCATAAGCAATTTCATGCACTTTCAATCGGTGATCCTCTGTGACCATTTTGTGCACTTTTGCAACGATTTCCAGAGTACTGACATCTCGGCCAAGCACTGTGCAGATTATCGTCCAAGCTCTCCCAACCAGATTTAAAATCCTTTGTCCATTTGGCAACTGTTGAATATCAAGGAGCAGAGTCCTCCAGTGTATTCTGGAAATCAGCACGAATCTCCTTTGCTTTCACACCTTTCTTTACGAAGTACTTAATCGCCGATTTAATCTCAATTTTTTCCATCTTCATAAAACACTATGTATGAACAAAGAGCTCTCTTCTGAGTGCACTGAGGTGGCACATGTTTACGGGCAACAGTCCAATGGATATCACGTGAACAACTCGTGCTAATGCTGACCTCTCGTGGTGATTCTGAGACTTTTTAAAGCACCCTCGTAATTACATTTCCGTTTCCAAACACGAAGGCTGCGAATATCTGAAAATGGCTTCCAAGCAGTTACACAAGGAGCCAGTCAAACAGCCAATACCATTACGAAGCCACCGGCAGCTCACACAGTACCTCATCGCAAACTCTGCGCCACATTTGAACCCTTCACCAGCTCTTACCAACTGAAACTAGGACTCGACTGACCGAGCCAGGGTTTTCCGGTCGTGTAGAGTCTGACCAACACATCGGCAGCCCAGGAGATACTCCACAGGCAATGTTGTGCCGGAAGGGGACACCCGCACCGGTCATCTGCTGCCACAGTCCGTCAAATCCAAACTGCGTTGCACTCTCCTAACAGGTACATTTGTCATATGCGCCACATTGGTTACAGTGGTTATTTCACACACTGTCACTTATCTTTTAATGTTAAAAACTATATGCAAACACCACTGCCCTCAGTCCTTAAGTGCAGACTGTGTTGCGTGGTAATATTTGAAATTAAATATTTTGGGTGCACTCCCGACACTGCATCACGGAATATTGAATTTCCTAATGATTTTCAAAATTGAATGCTACATGCGTTTAGCTCCAATCAGAATTCCACATTCAGAATCTGGGTGGCCACAATTGTGTCGTGCCCTTTTTCCAGTGATTACCGGAGTACAAATGACAGCAGAGCATATGGCATTACAGATGAACTGCCATTAATAATCACGAGTTGTATGATTTTACAAAACTTACAAAAAATCATTAATTGCATAATTTTACATACTACAAAAGGTAAATGACTAAATTAAACAATGGAAATACCATGAAGGATTCAATGATATTTTGGAAGGGACAGGTTGCTACTCACCACAGAAACACCCAATGAGGCACAAAAAGGCACACACAACAGAAAAACAAAAAATAAAACTTTTGGCTGTTAAGCCTTGTAATGTTACGAGGACCGCCCAGGAAATATTTATTATCTGACGTACTCGGTTTCATAATTTAACAGTTGTCTTTTAACAAACATTCCTGTGTTTAGATTAATTTGTGAGAAGTTTCTTCAAAGAAATATTTTAAGAATCCACAGATATGCACAAACGAACTTTATGCACTCTGAAAAAACAATAACTTAATTATGCTCTTCATTTTTAACTAAGCAAGAAGGAGCCCCAGGCTTTGATTTTAACTTCTGCTGTTAGCTCTTGACCTGAACGGATGTAATGAAGTGTCGCTCTGTAAATTGTATGATTTTAATTGATCATTTGATTTCACTTGGATCTTTGATAAGTCAATGTAAGTGAATACTCCACCATTTCAGAATATAGATAATTATCTCGTAATCATGCATTTGATCATTAATATCCCACTCATTCCTACCTTATAATATAAAAGTATTTTATATGTGCAAATCTCTTTTTCAGATATCAACAGCCGCCATTACACAGCCTACGTAAAACTAATTGTTGGACAACGCACGATTCTACGATACTTCAACTAATAGTTTTCAGAATTGTATGTTCCACAAAAGTGTCCCCGAGATTTCTGCCGGTTTATTAATTTTCAATTTCTTTCATTTGGGTAGCCGTGGTGATACGATAAATCGGCATTGTCAATGTGCAGTCCAACAGTTAATTTTTGTGTAGAGGTTCGTGGTGCGCTGAATACCAACCTGAAACAGTATAGGGTGGGGCGCCATAAATTAATATTCTCTGACGAGGTTTTTTAAAAAGGAAATTCATTTTCAGATTATTCAATTCTTTACGCACTACTTTCATGTTGCAAATGTTCGGCGTTACCCATGTTGAAATATTTCTCCCTGTTGTGATTTCAGCGCCGTAATTTCATTTGCATTTATTATTTATTTTCATTATTTCGCGGAACATAATTTTCAGGCACTAAAGATTTTTTTTATTTATATTTCTCCACCATCTGTGTGTGTTACTAAAATTCAAATCTCACAGGGAGGAGTATTTCAGCCTTCATCTGTCAGAGAACACGCATACACTCACACAAACCCAGCCGCCATCTCCGGCTGTTGCGGCCAGACTGCAACACAGCATGGCCGAGGCCACCACCAGTGGTGGTTGTGAGGAGGCATGGAGAGGGAAGCAGGAAGGGAGGGAAGGGATGCTGGTGGGGATGGAGCAATACGTCAGTGCTGTCTGACAGATAGGGAGGGACTGGAGTGTGTGGCGGAAAGGGAGACATACATATCCTGGAGTGTGGGTAGGGATAGGAAGGGGAGAGGAGAGTTGTGGGGCAGGAACTAACCATGGTTTAGGCCTGGGGCATTCCGGGAGCATAGGATATACTGTAGGGAGAGTTCCAATCTGCACAATTCGGACAAGTTGGTGTTTGTGGGGAGGAACCGTATGGCACACGCTGTGTAGCAGTCATTGAAGTGAGCCACATCATACAGTGCTGCAGGATGGTCCAGCTGTCTCCTGGCCACAGTATGACGATGGCCATTCATCTGACAGACAGCTTGTTGCTGGTCATGCCCACGTAGAAAGCTGCACAGTGATTGCAGCTCAGTTTCAGTTTGTACACAACATGACTGCTACCACAGGTTGCTCTGCCTTTTATGGGATAGGAAATGCCTGTGACAGGACTGGAGTAGGTGGTAGTGGTGGGATGGTGGATAGGACAGGTTTTGCATCTATGTCTATTGCAGGAATATGCGCCATGGGATAAGGGGTTGGGAACAGGGATGAAGTAGGGATGGACAAGGATATTACATAGGTTCAGTGGATGGTGGAATACCACTGTAGGGAGGGTGGGGAAGGGCAGGATGAAATTTAACTGAAACCCTTAGGCAAAGTATAATAATGGAAAGTCCAGGTTGGAATTAATAATATAGTAAATAAGGACAGTTTACAACTCACCGCAAAGATGTGGTGACGAGCTGCGACAGGCACGTACAAAAGACACACACATACAAAACTTTCAGCTATCAGTCATGGCCTTCTTCTGAAAACAGAACACTCACACAATCACAGAGGCACACAACACAGTCGTACAACTATCACCTCCGGCTGGCGCACTTCGAATCACACTCTGCGGTGTGTAAATCAGGGAGGGGAGGGGAGAGGGGATAGGAGGTCATGGTGGGGATGGGTACACCATGGCCTATGTGGCAAAAACGAGATGGAGCTTAGGAATGGAGTGGGGAGGCCTTTATGGGCCGTCTAGAGGAATCCTTCCCAGCATCCCCAAACCCCAAACGCCTGGCCTGGTTCAGGTTCATTGATATTTTCATGATCTGAACTCAGGGTCAGGACACCCTATCCTCCTTTCTTCAGAACCTCAATTCCTTCTCCCCCATCCACTTCACCTGGTCTTCCTCAACCTATCATGCCATATTCCTGGATGTCAACCTCCACCTCACTGATGGCTCCATCCACTCTTCCGTCCACATTAAATCTTCCAAACACCAACAGTACCTACACTTTGACGGTTGCCATTGCTTCCACGTCAAAATATCCCTCCCTTACAGCCTGCCCACCCATGAACGGTGTATCTGCAGTGACAAGAACTGCCTTTCTGAATATGCTGAGGGTCTCACAAAGCCCTTCACATCACAGACCTAGTCTACCAACAGATCTCCCGTGCCATATCCTCACACATCCCAAATCCTCCCTCTAACACCAGTAACCATCCACAAAAGAGCACTCCCCTTGTCACCCAGTACTACCCTGGACTCAAACAACAAAATTGCATCCTTTGCCAAGGTTTTGATTTTCTATCTTCGTGCCCATAAATGAGAGACAACCACCTAAAGTGGTGTTCCGTCGCCCTTCCAACCTCCACAACATCCTAGTTTATCCTTATGCCACCCCAAAATCCAGCTCACTGCCACAGGGATCATATCCTTGTGGAAGACCTCGCTGCAAGACCTGTCCAATCCACCCACCCAGCACTTCCAGTCCTGTCACAGGCTTATCCTACCCTATCAGAGGCCGGGCCACTTGTGAAAGCAGCCATGTAATTTACCAACTGTGCTGCAAACACTGTACAGCTTTCTATATTGGCATGACCACCAACCAGCTGTCCATTAGGATGAATGGCCACCGCCAAACTGTGGCCAAAAACAAGGTGGACCACCCTGTGGCACAGCATGCAGCGGAGCACATGCTTGATTTCAATGGCTGCTTCACAACCCGGGCCATCTGGATCCTCCCATCCACCACTAGCTTTTCTGAACTGTGCAAGATGGGAGTTATCCTTACAATACATTCTCCAATCTCGAAATCATTCAGGCCTCAACCTACGATAACTTCCCTTTTTTCCATACCTTACAGTTCTGTTGTGACTACTAACACAATTATACACAATATACCGGCTAACACTGTTGCTAGGACCTTGAGCCATACCATCAAAGTCACAATAGATATGTCCATGAGCACCCACTCTTATCCTGGTCAGTACAGCAATGTCCGGAGACACGTTCGTCAGCACACACAGTACGTAACTGAGGCAAGGTTCTCGGCTGTCTCCGTGGCTCTCTAAAATGCCGCGCGGCCGGCAGGGTGCAGCGCGGTAGTGCAGCCGGCACCGCACAGCGGCCAGTTCTGGTAACGGGCGGCGCGCCGTCTAAACACAAGCGCCGTGCGTTACCACAAGTTCCTACCTCTCTATCCCAAACCTCTCCTATTTTGAGTGGTGTGACAATGTGCGTGTGCATATGCGTACGTGTGACTACACCGTCGTGTGTACATGCAGTGCACGCACATTTTATTTATTTATTTATTTATATTTATTATTCTTTTTTATTTTTATATTCATTTATTTTGTTTATTTTATTTTTCTCCCCTCTCCCGCCTCCCCACTCCATTCCTAAGCTGCATCTCGTTTTTCCCATGTACGCCGTGCTGTACCCATCCCCATCACCATGACACAACCTTCCTATTCCCTCTCCCCTCCCCTCCCGTCTGCGATTTACACACCGCAGAGTGCGATTCGAAGTGCGGAAGCCGGAGGTCGTGTTGTGCGCCTGTGTGATTGCCCGAGTGTTCTATTTTCTGAAGAAGGCCACGGCCGATAGCCGAAAGTGTCGTACACGTGTGTCTTCTGTACGTGCCCGTCGCAGCTCGTCGACACATCTTTGCGGTGAGTTGTAAACTGTCCTTATTACTATATTAGTAATTGAAAACCTTGCGGAGAATGTGGATTAACTGCTCCAGTCCAGGGTGCTATTGGGTAACAAGAGGGATGCTCTGTTGTGGGCAGATGGTGGGTGTGGGGGAAGGTGATGGGTGACCATACAGACATGGCCCGTGTTTCTGGACAAGGTTTGGTGGGTAACTGGCCTCAGTGAGGCGTTTGGCATATTCGGATATTTGGAGACGGATTGCTCGTCACTGCAGATGTGGCAACCGCGAGTGGCTGGGCTGTCTGGAAGGGACTTTTTGGTGTGGAATGGGTGGCAGCTGTCGAAATGGGGGTATTGCTGACGGTTGCTAGGTTCGATACGGACAGAGGTACCGATAAGGCCACATTCGCGGTGGAGGTCAAAGTCGAAGAAGGTGGCTCGTTCAGAGGTTCCGACCGTTACGATTTAATCGTAATTATTACGAAAATTGTTGACAATTACGAGTTTACAATTTGAGTGGTTCGAATTCAGATTTTCAGGTTTAAATACCAAATTGGAGTCATTTGTTTTCCTTCGATGAAATATTGTTCCTTTAGAGTTCATTCGTGTGACGTTATCGACCAAAATAAACTGATTGTGAGTAACGACTTCTAGCGTTTCCTTGTCGAAATCACCAGTACTGAAAGTAACTTCTGCAAACTCGAAAACTGCGTAATACGGCATATGGGATGAATCCACAAAAGCGCACCATTCTGGTATGTAGCAGCAGCCACGTGCCGAAATAACTGTTATATCGAAAAGAAATATGAAGAACTTTGCGCCTTTGGAATACTTCTTGCATCGAATTCCAAATGTTTTATGTTGGAGTGAGACTGAAGGACTAGAAGAAGAGTTCAGTAATTTTCAGTTTTATCTTTTGGACAATCATGAACGAGCAGATATCACATTGCATAACATTTCCCACGGTCGAAACAAATTTCACTGGATTGTCCAAAGTGATTGACAACTTTCTTGGTGACTCAAAATAATTCAGCCTCTCAAAAGGTTTTTAGCATTGTGCGTAAAAACAAAACAGAATTCCGACAAACACTTAAATATTGAATTCATTAGCAGTGGAAAAATATAAAATTTCTTTTAAAAAATATGCCTTCAGTTAACATTTACCAAAAAGAAGTTGAGTGATGCCAAGAAAGTGACTAGGTTGTACTATTCAAGTTTTAGGAGCTCCTCTGTCACTTAAGGTTCTCTGTTTCCCAGTGCGGTAACTTTCAGGAATGTTTCAACGAATAGCATTATTTCATTTGGCTACTAACATGCAGGAAGATGAGAACATCAAAACTTGACTAATTCTTTTACCTACCTTAACCTGCACACTCATCGAAATATCTTAACCTACACCCTTAATGTAAGTTATGATTTTACAGTATCTTATGTTTGTGGACAATGTTTAATGAGTACTTTCTTTTAGATACAGATACATATCTATAAATATTAATCTGGAAATCACAAAAACTAAGATGTTCAGTTCTGAGGAAGAAAATGATTAGCTGTTTTTCTCCCCTCAAAAATTCAAATGTTTGTAAAGCTTATGGGACTTAACTACGGGGTCATCAGTCCCTAAACTTACAAACTACTTATGAACTAGGACGGCACAAATATCCATGTCCGAGGGGGGGATTCGAACCCCCGACCGTAGCGGCCGTGCAGACCGCGACTGAAGCCCCTCAGTCTCCTCGGCCACCGCGGCTGGTTTCTCCCCTCACCCTCACACATTCCTACTGTAGTCTACTCATCAGAATGATGCAATAATATGCCGCCCCGATCTCATCTGCAACTTTGCAGAAACTGTTTTCACTTATTCTCCTTGGATCCCTTCTAACCACCCCTTCCCGCTCATACATATTAGGTCGCATTACTATTCAGCATATTCAAAAGTTGGAACCTCTGCTCGTTGCGTTGAGTAGGACCATGTGAAATGAATGGATGAGGTGTTGAGGTTTTGGAGGAATGTGGTTAGTGTGCCCTCACCTTCAGTCGAGATTATGAACATATCAATAAATCTGAACCAGATGAGGAGTTTGGGATTCTGGGTTGTCAGGAGGGATTCCTCTAGATGACCCACAAACAGGATGGCCCAGGAACGTGCCATACGGGTGCCCACAGCTGTGCTGCAAATTGGTTTGTAGGTGATGCCTTCACAGGAGAAGTAATTGTAGGTGAGTACGTAGTTGGTCAAAGTAACGAGGAAGGAGGTTGCAGGCTTGGAGTCAGTAGAGCATTGTGAAAGGTAGTGTTCAACTGCAGCAAGGCCATGAGCTTTGGGAATATTGGTGTAGAGGGAGGTGGCATCAACAGTGACAATCATGGTTCCAAGGTGGTAAAGGAACCGGAACTGCACCACCACTCTCCTCTCCCCTTCCTTTCCCTACCCACATTACGAATATCTCCCTTTCCGCCACATACTCCAGTCCATTCCTATTTGTCAGACAGCACTGACGTTGTAGTTACACTACATATCTGCCTGTATCGATGGCAGATGACCAAAAGATAATTGGGTCATTCCACGTGAAAGGGACCAATATTAGAAAGTGTCCCCACTCAACCATTTCCAAATCCAATGAAATTTGGTGTGAAGGTTCTATGTGGTCTTTGATAGTTATATACAAAATTTCAGTTCAATATGTACAATAGTTGAAATTTTAGGAATTTATAAAGAAACACTAGTCTTCTTCGCATCGTGTATGAAGGTGCAAAAGTGCCAAGTTTGCTAGGCGTTTTTGAAAGTTCTAGCAAACATTTGGTCATTTGCTTTAATATACATAGACAACCTCATAACTCCATACACTGATTCACACCTTGGCAAAAGTAGAGGTTTAGTCTCGCCTTAATACAGATGTAAGCCTTGAAAGTGGCTAAAAAATTCGTTGCGCTGTTCTGAGAGCCAAGGTTTAAGAGACCACTGCTGCTTTTTATATGAACCAATCACATCAAAACGTAAGATGGTCATTCCCACCTATGATATCTATATATGGTTCAAAATTAATTAACTCTGGATGCTTACACTTACAGATATGCATCTGCAAAGTTGGCCAAAATTTTCAATGTGCAAATATTTGGGTATTTTCAGGGGCCAATATCTCAACTATATCATTTTCAATACTTTTTATGTTGCCACCGATAAAAATAGCATGTCTTAAGCTTTCAAAGCTATATTATTTAATTTCTGGATCTTGCATTTTGATGAGTAAGAATACCTTTCAAAAGCAAGAAAAATGGACTATCGATAAATACAAAACATTAATAAAATTCAAGTTGTAAATCAAAATATGACTAACTTGTAGTGTCTTAATAGTGTAAGATGTGCCTGTGGTTTAGGAAATTAACTAAGCTAACAAGAAATATTTTATATAATTTTACAGTATAAAATATAAATAAAATAACACTTCAAAAATGACTATGATCTTGAAGAAACAACAGACAAGCAATGATCCGCATTGATAGGGACACATTGGAGATATGTCAGAGAACTCATGCAGATTTCATGGCTACATTGATTTCAAAAATCATCAGTTTAAGAAGCAATCAGTTTGTGTCAAATATAGTTAAAAGGAAATCTTGTAGAAAATCAATTGATCAAATTGATGGATTCTGATGAGAACTATGAATTTGTGGTTCAAGACTCTGTGCAAGAATTTCATTGGGACAATAATCAGACCACCTTACATTAATTTGTTGTCTTGTGGTGGCAAAGAGCGTCAAAGTCTTAGAATCTGCACGATCAGCAACTGCCTCCGCCACAATACCAATGCTGTCCATGCCTTTCAATGAAAGTTAATAGACAAAGATTGATTGGTCCCTTTGATGTGGAATGATCCAATTAGTAGGTGAGAGATCAAATACTGCCACAGATCTCTCTTCTGTTTAGGTATTGGGCAGACTGTCAGTAGCAAGTGGCAGTGATTGTATTTGAACCGTAGATACTGCACGGACAATGAAGAAAAATAATCATGGAATCTTTATATTATAATTTCTTTGTTAAATTGATTGGTTTTTGTCATTACTGTCGAATTTGCCGTAGAAGTTAATACTAAGACATGGATGTATGAAGTGTCTCACTGTATTAGTGGGAAATTAATCCCATTGTTTTTCATTCAACAGAATTTGTGGGCTACAGTTATTTAGTAGTTGATGCCTACAGAATAAGGAGCAGTTCTCTCTTTTTATATATTAACTTTAGCAAGGAGAAGAAGTCTGTCTACACAATCAAGCAGAGTACATCAAAATATGAACAGCATAGCTGGTCCTCTGATAAATGAACTATTGTCTTGGAAGTATATCTAAAGAATTCTAAAGATATTTTGTGGTGGGTCTCAAGGAGACAAGAACGCGGTCACACTACATCTGGCCACCTGTGGATGGTGTATTTGCAGTGACGATAACTCTCTTACCCAACATGCTTAAGTTCTCACAAAGACTTCAAGACATGCACTATCTGCAGAATTGTACACAAACAGAAGTTCCATCACCTACTCCTCCTCCACCACATCTCCATGCACTACCAACCCCTATCCATCACTGCAAGGATCATATATTCCCACAGAAGTCCCCGATGCAAGACCTGCCCCATCACCCACCCAGCCCTTCCAATCTCTCTCCTGTCACAGGCAGCAATGTGAATTCCAAATGTGCTGCAACCATTGCACAGTTTTTGTTACCATTGGTATGATTACCAACTAGTTCTCAATCAGAATGAATGGGCACTAACAGACTATGACCATCAGTGATGACCACCACCCTGTGACAAAACATGCAGCTGAGCGTAACATGCTCAATTTCAATGGTTGCTTCACAACCCGGACCATCTGGATCCTTCCCTAGACCATCACACCACCTGCTTTTCTGAACTCCCAAATGAGATTTATCCATACAACACCTTCTGCAGTTTTGAAATTATCCTGGTCTCAACTGATTACTAACATACAGGTTCCCACCCAACAGTATCTGACCCCTATATCCAACTACATCTACATGGGATCCTCTGCAAATCACATTTAAGTGCCTGGCAGAGGGTTCATTTTACCACCTTTAATTTATCTCCCATTCCATTCTCAAATAGCACACGGGAAGAAAGAACAACTGAATCTCTTCATTCAAGCTCTGATTTCTCGTATTTTATTCCAATGATCATTTCTATCTATGTACATGGCAGTCAACAATATAGTCTCGGATTCAGAGGAGTTTTGTACATACATACCGCTGCAGTGATAACTGCTGTTGTAATGATTCTCATCCCAGATCCTGTATCATTTCCATGATGCTGTCACCCCTGTATCGTGACAATACGAAACAAACTGCTCTTCTTTGGACTCTTTCTATGGCTTCCGTCAAACCCACTTGATAAGGATCCCACACTTGGCAGCAATACTCCAAATAACGATGGAAAGCGTAGTGTATGCAGTCTCTCTAGTAGTTCTCTTGCATCTTTTAAGTGTTCTGCCAATAAAATGCAGTCTCTGGTTTGCCTTTCCTACAACATTATCTATGTGTTATTTCCAGTTTAAGTCTGATATAATGGTAATTCCTAGGTATTCTGTGGAGTTTACAACCTTCACATTCAATTGATTTACCTTGTAAACAATGTTTAATGGATTTCTTTTAGTACTCATGTGGACGACTTCACATTATTCATTAATTAGAGTCAATTGCCAATTTTTACACCATACTGATATGTTATTCAGATCGTTCTGCAGTTGGTTTTGATCTTTAGATGACTTTACTAGACGGTAAATGACGGCGTCATCTGCAAGCAACCTAAGAGAGCTGCTTAGATTTTCTCCCAAATTGTTTATGTAAATAAGGAACAGCAGAGGATCAACGAAACTACCCTGTGAAACACTGGATATCACCTCTGTTTTAGTCGATGCCTTAGCATTGATTACTACAAACTGTGTCCTCTCTGAGAGAAAATTGTATATCCAGTCACAAATCTGGGGTAATATTCCACAACCACGCAATTTGATTAAAAGCTGTTTGTGAGGTAAGGTGTCAAAAGCCTTCTGGAAATCTAGAAATACGGAATTAATTTGAGACCCCTCGTTGATAGCACTCATAACTTTTTAAGAGTAAAGAGCTAGTTGTGTTTCACATGAACGATATTTCCTAAATCTGTGTTGAGTTTGGTCAATAGGTCATTCTGTTAAAATTAACATTTGAATACAGGATGTGTTCCAAAATCCTGCTGGAAATTTATGTCAATGAAATAGGCCTGTAGTTTAGTGGGTCACTCCTACTGCCTTTCTTGAATATCGGTGTGACCTGTGTAATTTTCCAATTTTTTGGTACAGATCCTTCGCTGATCGAGCAGTTGTATATAGCTCTTAAGTAAGGAGCTATCGCATCAGAATAATCAAATAGAAATCTAATGGGTATACAGGCTGAACCAGAAGACTTGTTCTTGTTAAGTGATTTCAGTTGCTTAACTACTCCGAGGATATCTACTTCTACGTTATTCATTCTGACCTCTGTTTGTAATTCGAAATCTGGAATATTGGTTTTGTCTTCATTGGTGAATGAGTTTCGAAAATTCTTGTCCCTCCCTCACCGGTTTGCTACTCCTTTCCTTCTGCCTTCAGTCACTGTGTTCTAAAGCTGCTTCTCACATCACCACCCATTACTACACACTGTCAGGCAACAGGGATATTTCTACCTCCACCCACACCCCTACATCCTTCCAATTTGACTTCAGAATACTCTGCAATATATCAGCATCCCCTACATCCTATTGTGTGGACAAAATAGGTGCACAGCTCATCTACATCAATATTCTGCAAGCCACCAGACAGACTGTACTTTGTGTACTGTTCTCACTTTCTTTTTACTTCTTACCAAAACCATTTTTCGCACCTGAGGACATTATCTAGTGGTATGTTGGGCAAGTTTTCCAAACAGTTACCACAGTTGTGTAATCATGACCAGGATATTCCCCATGCCGAGCAAGAAGTAGTAAGAAATATTATCTGAGCTACGTTCTCTTTCTGTCTGCATACATAAGGCATCACAAGTC
This sequence comes from Locusta migratoria, assembly GCA_026315105.1. Classification (NCBI taxonomy): domain Eukaryota; kingdom Metazoa; phylum Arthropoda; class Insecta; order Orthoptera; family Acrididae; genus Locusta; species Locusta migratoria. Next base: position 97,737,120 of record CM048754.1, read on the forward strand.
ATAAAATATTTATTTCATGGGTTGTTGTTGTTGTTGTTGTCTTCAGTTCAGAGACTATTTTGATGCAGCTCTCCACCCTACTCTATCCTGAGCAAGCCTCTTCATTTACTCATAAAAACTACAAACCACATTTGAATCTACCTACTGTACTCGTCTCTTGGTCTCCCTCTGTGATTTTTACCCCACCCACTTCCCTCCATTGCTAAATTTACAATTCATTTATATCTAAGAATGTGTCCTACCAATCTATCACTTCTTTTAGTCACAGTATGCACAAATTAATTTTCTCACCAATTCTGTTCAGTACCTCTACATCTACATACATACTCCGCAATTCACCGTAAGGTGCGTGGCGGAGGGTACACTGTACCACTACTAGGCATTTCCTTTCCTATTCCACTCCCAAATTGAACGAGGAAAAACATAATGCATATATGCCTCCGTACGAGCCCCAATTTCTCTTATCTTGTCTTTGTGATCTTTACGCGAAATGTAAGTAGGCAGCAGCAAGATCATACTAAACTCAGTATCAATTTCCGGCCCTCTAAATTTACTTAACAGAAATTCACGAAAAGAATGTCGTCTTTCTTCCAGCGATCCCCAATTGAGTTGCCGGAGCATTTCCGTGAAACTCGCGCATTGGTCGAACCTACCGGTAACAAATCTAGCTGCTCGTCTCTGAACTGCCTCTATGTCTTCCTTTAAACTCATCTGCTGCAGGTCACAAACACTTGAGCAATACTCAAGACGTGGTTATACAAGCGTTTTATACGCCGTCTCCTTCACAGGTGAAGTACATCATCCCAAAATTCTCCCAATAAACCGAAGTCGGCTGTCCGCCTTACTCACAAATGTCCTTACATGTTCATTCCATTTTATATCGCTCTGCAATGTTACGCCTAGATATTTGAACGACGCGACAGCATCAAGAAGCTCACTACTAATTCGAACATTATGGGATTGTTTTTTCTACTCATGCGCATCACCTTACATTTTTCTACATTGAGAGCTAGCTGCCATTCTTTGCACCAACTAGAAATTTTGTCTAAGTCATCCTGCATGCTATTACAATCAGTTACAGATGACACTCTCCCATACACCACAGCATCATCAGCAAACAGCCGCAAATTACAACTTACTCTATCCATAGATCATTTATATAGATAGAAAATAATAGCGGTCCTATAACACTCCCCTGGGGCACGCCTGACGATACACTCGGCTCTGATGAACACTCGCCGTCGAGAACAACGTACTGCGTTCTATTACTTAGGAAGTCTTCCAGCCAGTCACAAATCTGTGAACCTATCCCATAAGCTCGTATCTTCGTTAGCAGCTTGCAGTGTGGCACCGCGTCAAACGCCTTTTTGAAGTCGAGAAAAACACAATCCGCCTGTTGCCCTTCAGCCATGGCTCGCAAGATGTCATGTGAGAAAAGGGCAAGCTGAGTTTCACATGAACGATGTTTCCTAAACCCGTGCTGATTCATGGAAAGAAGCTTTTCTGTTTCAAGGAAATTTACTACATTCGAACTGAGAATATGCTCCAAAATTCTACATGAAACTGAAGTCAACGATATTGGCCTGTAATTGTGTGGGTCAGTTCTCTTTCCTTTCTTATAAACGGGAGTCACCTGCACTTTTTTCCAATCACTAGGAACTTTGCGCTGAATTAAAGATTCGCGATAAATGCAAGCTAAGTAGGGGGCCAACGCCGAAGAATAGTCTTTGTAAAACTGAACTGGTATTCCATCCGGACCAGCAAACTTTTTCGTATTTAGCTCTCTCAGCTGCTTCTCTACACCGGAAATACCTATTACTATGTCCCCCATTTCGCAATTAGTATGTTGATCAAATGATGGTACATTTGTGTGGCCCTCCTGCGTGAAAGATTTCTTAAAGTTTAAATTTAGAACTTTAGCTTTCCATTTGCTTTCTTCTATTACTGCCCCGGAATTATCAACGAGTCACTGGACAGTGGGCTTTTACCCGCTTATCGATTTTACATAGGACCAGAATTTTTTCGGGTTCTCGGAAAGATCTTTTGCTAAGGTATGGCTGTGATAATTATTGTACGCTTCGTGCAACGATCTTTTTATAGACGCACGAATCTCTACTAAGTTTTGCCTGTCAACATTTACGTGTTCTTTTTTGAATCGAGAGTGCAACAGACTTTGCTTTCTCAGCAGCTTTCTAACATTATTATTATACCACGGTGGATCTTTTCCATCCTTAATCATCTTTACTGGCACATATTTCTCTAACCCTATATTAACAATGCACTTAAATTTAGCCCACAATTCCTCTACATCCATAGTCCCAGAATAAAACGATGCCCATTCATTTTCTAAGTGCGATCGTGACATTTGCTTATCAGCTCTTCCCAACAAAAACACGCTCTTAGCCTTCTTGATTGGTTTATGAACTTTGATCACCATCGACGTTATGACAATACCATTATCACTAATTCCTGTCTCTACACAGACATCAATAAGGTCAGGCCTGTTTGTGGCTATAATGTCTAGAATATTTCCATTGCGCGTGGGTTGCCGGTTTAACTGCTCAAGACAGTTTTCGGAGAATGTGACCAAAAGTAGCCCGCAAGACCACTTGTCTGTACCACCTGAAATGTAACTAGCGAGGTCCCAATCTGTACTCTTAAGGTTGAAGTCTCCTCCGACTAATATTACATGGCCCGGATACCTATGCACTACCTGGTGTAGACTTTCTTTGAATGATTCTAAAACTACTACAGCAGCACTGGGGGGCCGGTAAAAACACCCAACTATTAACTTTACTTCTTTTAGACCTGTTATACGTCCCCAGATAACTTCACAGTTACTTTCAATATCGATCTCAGTAGAAACAATATCTTTGTCCACAGCGATGAACACTCCTCCTCCAGTTGTATCAGATCTATCTTTCCGATATACATTCCACAATTCGCTAAATATTTCTGAACTTGCCACATCATAATTTAGCCAGCTTTCTGTGCTTAAAACTATCTGAGCGCAATAACTTCCATGCAGTGCGGCAAATTCGGGAACTTTGTTTCTAATACTCTAAGTTCGCGGCTAATATTTTGATGTTCGAATTACTTACACAATCTACTCACCTAATCTTGAGAATTATTCTGGAGCACCACATTTCAAAAGCCTCTATCCTCTCCTTGTCTGAGCTATTTGTCATCCATGTTTCACTCACATACAAAGCAACACTCCACATAAATGCCTTCAGAAAGACTACCTACACTTAAATTAATATTCGATGTTAGCAATTTTTTTCTTTTTCGAGAACATTTTTCTTCCCATTGTTATTTTGCATTTTATATTCTCTGTAAAGTGACTATGTTATTCTACTGCCCAAGTACCACATCCATCCACCATCTTTATTGTTTAATCGCCTAATTTACTTCTTTCAGCATCACCCAATTTTCTTACACTACATTCCATTACCCTTGTTCATGTTCATCTTATACCCTGCATTCAAGACATTGTCAAAACCAATCTATTGCTCTTCCAGGGCCTTTACTGCCTCCAACAGAACTACTATGTCATTGGCAAACTGTATAGTTTTTATTCACTCTCACTGAAGTTGCTCAATGTACAGATTGAACAACATTGGGGAAAGACTGCAACCGTGTCTTACTCCCTTCTCAACCACTACGCCCCTTTAATGCCCTTCGTCTCTAGTAAACGCTGTCTGGTTTTTCTACAAGTTGCAAATAACATTCCATTTCCTGTATTTTACCCTGCTGACTTCAGAATTTGAAAGAGTGTGTTCCAATTATGATAGTCAAAAGCTGTCTCCAGACTGTCAAGGCTATAAATGTAGGTTTGCCTTCCCTTAATCCATCTTCTAAATAAATTGTAAAGTAAGTATTGTCTCCTGTTCCTACATTTCTCCTGAATCCAACCTGATGTTACCCAATGTCAGCTACCACCAGCTTTACCATTCTTCTTTATATACTCCGTGCTAAAATTCTGCACTCATGACTTATTAAATTGCTGGTTCTGTAATTTTCACACCTGTCTACACCTGCTTTCTTTGAAATGGGGGATTATTACATTTTTTTCTTAAAGTCTGAGGGTATTTTGCCTGTATTATATATTTTATGCACAGGTGAAATAGTTTTGTCATGGCTGGCTCTCCCAGAGACTTCAGTAGTTCTGTGGAAATGTCATCCCTCCAGGGGCGTTTCAACTTAGGTCTTTCAGTGCTCTGTCAAATTCTTCTCTCAGTACAGAATCTCTAATTTAATATGCATCTACTTCCTCTTCCCTTCATACAATGTTGTCTCTAAGTTGATTTGCTTTGTAGAGCATCTCTATATTGTCGCATTGAAATGGAAGCAGGCTTGACTTCGAAGGCAGGATTCTCAACTGAATACAGCACTTAAACTGAAAGCAAGTTTATTGCGAACTGAAACTTACACCCACGCTGACCGCCTCCCGGGCGGAGTTCTCTGCTATTTATACACAGACAGAATGTACCAGAAATTAGAAGAATAGTTAACATAAGAAACAAATAAAAATTACAAGTGAACATAAGAAGCATGTCGAACATGCTGGAAATGGTAATTACAAAGAAATAAATTTTTGCCAGTGGATGGGACTGAACCAGCAACCTTCAGCACCGCATTCGGAGACGCTATCCGTTGCGCCACGTCAGCAGTCAGTTAACACGGGCACTCGCGGCTTTGTTCCCTCTCCTGAAGAAACAGCAACCCGCTGTTAGCTTCCCTTTGAAGCCAACTGCAATGTCCTGGATCTTGATCTAGTCATGGGTCCTCTGTATGACAGTTCTGGAGAATCCTTTCCTTCTGCACGATTATCCACAACACACGTTCTTGTCGTGGCTTCATCAGTGTCATTGCTGTCCTTAGAGACCTTGAACAAGAAGCCGTTTTTGCCTATCTGCTCTTCAGGATTGCAGTAAGGCTTCATGTAGAGGATGTGAACAATGTCTCTTCATTTTTGTCATTTCAGCGAAGGCTCATAAGCCTCAACTTCATACGTGATGTCTGACAGGCAGCGTATGGCACAATACGGGCCAAAGTATCGCTTCAATAACTTTTCTGATAGTCCAACTTTCCGTACAGGCGTAAAAATACATACCAGATGGGCTGTACACAACAGGTCGGTGCTTGTCATTAGACGGTCCTTCTCCTGGGCGTCCAGTGCCCTTATGCGAGCCAGCTGTCTTGCTTTTTCAACCCAGGTGATGAGCTGTCTAACATATCCTGAGTGTCGTCCGGTTGGAATGGAAACAGCGTATCCATTGTCGTCTCAGCTGCACTGCCATGGAGCAGGAAAAAATGGCGTGAAGCCTGTGGTGTCTTGTCTTGTGGTATTCTAAGCAAATGTCATGACTGGCATTATTGTATCCCAATCCTCCTGCTCAACATCGACAGCATATCTTCTAACGTCTTGTTAAAACGTTCTGTAAGCCTATTTGTCTGAGGATAGTATGCAGTTGTCATTCTGTGGACAATGTCGCACCATGACATTACCTCTGATACTAGTTCTGACTGGAATACTTTTCCATGATCAGATATCATCACATGTGGTGCTCCATGCTTCAAAATAATGTCTTCTACAAGGAATTTTGCAATTTCTGAAGCTTCTACAGTCGGCACTGGTTTGGTGACAGCGCAGTGTGTGAGGTAGTCAGTGCAGACTATTACCCATGGGTTACCGGTTGTTGACTTCGGTAACCTCCCTAAAAGATCAATCCCAACTCAGTGGAATGGAGCTGCTGCAGGTAGAATTTGTACGAGATGCCCTGGAGGTAATTGCGGCACATGCTTCCGTCGCTGGCACTCTTTACAGTGACTCACATAGTGCTTGACAGATCAGTAGAGACCTTTCCAGAAATACCTGCATCTGATTCTGTCTAGGGTCTTCATGAATCCCAGATGACCGGATATTGGAGCATCATGGAAATAGCTGGCTGGAGACGAGCTAGAATGACCAGTAGCCATTTGGGGCCCAGTGGATCATAGTTGCTCTTATACAATGTCACATTTATAAGTTGGAACTCTCCATTAGTCGGTTCTCCTATCTCAAAGACCTCTATGGTTTTTTAATAGTGCTGGATCTTCCCTCTGTTCAGCTGCAACGTCATCTAATTCCATGAGGGCTGAAATTTCGTTCATGCTGTTGTGTTCCACTAATGGATTCCTCAAAAGGTAGTTGGCATCCTTGTGTTTGCACCCGTTCTTGAATACCATTGTGACATCGTACTCCTGGAGTCTTAGTGCCCATCTTGCTAGTCGACCTGATGGATCCTTCAAGCTAGTCAGCCAACACAAAGAATGATCTGTCACGACGGTGAATGGTTTGCCGAATAAATATGGCCAGAACTTGTTGATAACCCAGATAACTGCAAGACATTCTTTCTCAGTTGTAGAGTAGTTTATCTCGGAATTTGAGAGTACTCTTGATGCGTAGACTATCACCTTTTCAGCATCTTCCTGAACTTGTACAAGCACTGCACCAATCCCATAACCACTGGCGTCTGTGTGAAGTTCTGTTTCTGCATTCTCGTCATACAAGGCTAGCACTGGTGCGGAAATTAGAGCCTCCTTAAGTGCCTGGAAAACTCTTTCTTTTGTCTCATCCCAGTAAAACTTGGTGTCTCCCTGCAGAAGTTGTTACAAAATCCTTTTATGAATAGTTGGTAGTATGAGCACAGCCCGAGAAAACTTCTCACATCACGAATGTGCTGAGGAGTTGGAAATTCTGTGACTGCCCTTACTTTATCTGGATCAGGACGGACACCATCTCCATTGTCCGTTGACTAGGTGCCCCAGGATTTTTATCTCTTTGGCGACGAAGAGGCACTTCTTTGGATTGAGGCGAAGTCCTGCATCCTGAACACACTTCAACACAGTTGACAGGCGACTCAGATGTTCTTCAAACGTTTTCGAGAAAACAACAATGTTATCTAAATAGCACGTCATCCACTTAACGTGTCAGCAAGTTGTCCATCATGCGTCCGAATGTGGCCGGAGCATTACATAATCCAAATGGCATTACTTTGAATTCATAGAAGCCATCAAGTGTAATAAAAGCCATCTTCTCCCTGTCAGCTTCGTCAACCTCGTTTTTCCAGTAACATGTCTGCTTGTCCATAGTTGAGAAGTATGTAGCTCCTTTCAATCAGTCTAAGGTGTCATCAATGCGTGGCAGTGGGTAGACATCTTTCTTTGTGATTTTGTTCAGCTGCTGATAGTCGACACAGAATCGCTACATGCCATCCTCCTTTACAAGGTTCACCGGAAACGACCAAGGACTCTCCAAAGGTTGAATAATGTCATCATGCTACATCTTCTCCACTTCCTCCTGAATTATCCAGCTTTCAGCTGGCAACATTCTTTACAAATGCTGGCTAATTGGTGGATGATACCCAGGATTTATACGGTGCCTTATTGTGCACTGTTTTGTCTCACTTTTCCCCTGCTGAGGTGTGACTGCACCCAGAAATTGGCGTAGTATAGCTAACACCCGCTGGCGTTGTTCCTTGGTCAGTGTGGGCCCTATTGGCAGTTCCACATTTGTTTCCTCCAGTGTGTTGTCTGTACCAACAGCTGAGCATGGGTCTTCGTTAATGATGTTGAGCTCACCATGCTGGACTGGTTCAGCTATCCCGATACACATTCCTTTGGGGATAAGTTGCAACTGCTCATGATAATTAGTGACTCAAATCTCTCCTCACCTCCGGTAATACTTATGATAGCCGCTGGTATGTAAATTTCTTTGGTGAGCCTGATAAACTTTATACTATGACAACAACTCTTCTCATTGTCAATGGCGGTATTGTCACATTGTCAACGACAAATAACTTCCCAGAAAATTCTTCCTCAATTTGCAGCTCACATCTTACACAGTCAATGATAGCTTGGGTGCTTGAAGGATGTCCCATCCGAGGATGACATTGTGACTGCATTCTGTCAAAACGACAAATTCAAATGGCTGGGTCCTGTTGCTGACGGTTATTCTTGCGACACAAGTTCCTACTGGCTGGACGTACTTTCCATTCATGACCTTCAGCACAGTTGCCCCCATATCACAGAACATAGGTTGCCGTTTGGCGGCTGTGGCATAAGTCATAGCAGGGCGATGCCATTCTTCACGCCAGTTGCGATTGACGGGGCAGACAGGAGCTAATGCCTGAAATACCCCTCCCTCAGCAGCTTCGGCTCCCTCGTGACTTACAAGGCTTACATCCATGGCCATAGTCTGAGGCTCACTCGGTCTAATAGTCCCGGCTTCCATAAACTGTTGTAATTCTTCTCTCACAATTTGGCGTATGAGAGAAGCAAAGTCATGCTGTTCATCCACAACGGCCATAGGGACAACATTGGGTGTCGGTCATATTTCTTTCGTCCAATCCTCCTTTATTGCATCTCTTCAATCTGCTGGCACCACTTGATGAACTCTTCCGTTGTAGCAACGTCTTTTATCAGAAGAGCTTGGTACATGTCTTCTGCAATACTCTTTATCAGGTGTGTAATTTTGTCGGCCTGTCATATTCGGATTGACTATATTACACAGGGCCAAAACATTCTGTATGTATGACTGCATCGGCTCACCATGTCGTTGGGCCCGATTCTTCAGTTGTTCTTCCGCCGAGCAGATTTGTCGCTGGCGGTCTCCAAACATCTTCTTGAGTTCCGCCTGGAACGTTTCCCAGTCATTCAGCTTCTCTTCATTGTTTTCAAACCATTGCTGGGCTGTTCCATCCAGATAGAAATAAATGTTGGCCAAGCACATCGCATGATCCCACCTGTTGTACTTGGCGTCTCAGTAGAACCCTTTTAGCCATTTGTTGGGGTCCTGTCCAGCGACTCCAGAGAACACCGATGGGTGTCTGATGTGCAGCTGGCTTACTGCTGGTTTCGTCTTCTGATGATATGGACTTTTGGAAGGATGTACTCGGTATATTCCTTGTATTCCAGTTCTAGTCCGTGTAAGTGATGGCTTTTACATTGCCTAATCGGAGCCACGGTGATGCAGCTGTTGCACAGGTTACCCGGCGCCTCCACCAAACAATGTCACGTAAAAATGGAAGCAGGCTTGACTTCAAAGGCAGGATTCTCAACTGAACACAGCACTTATACTGAAAGCAGGTTTATTGCAAACTGAAACTTACACGCAGCACTGACTGCCTCTCGGACGGAGTTCTCTGCTATTTATACAGACAGACAGAATGTATCAGAAATTAGAAGAATAGTTAACATAAGAAACAAATAAAAATTACAAGTGAACATAAGAAACATGTAGAACATTCTGGAAATGGTAATTACAAAGAAATAAATGTTTACCCATGGACGGGATTGAACTGGCGACCTTCAGCACCGCAATCGACGACGCTATCCGTTATGCGACAGCAGCAGTCGGTTAACATGGGTCTCGCAGCAATATACTCTTTCCAACATTCAGCTTTCCCTTCTTAGCAAAAAACTGGTTTTTCATCTTAGTTATTAATATTCATAAAGCTGATATTCTTGTCTCCAAGTGTCACTTTTACGTTTCTGTAGCCAGTATCTTTCTTTTCCCAAATTATACATTCTTCTACAGACATGCATTTGCCTTCTAGTCACTCCTGCTTAGCCATTTTGCACTTCCTATCAATCTCATTTATTAGTCGTCTGTGCTCAGTTTAACAGCTTCATTTACTACAATTTTATATCTTCTCCTTTCATCAACTAAATTTAGTATTTCTTGTGATAACCAAGCATTTTATGTATGTCTTGCCTTTCTACCTATTTGGTGCTCTGCTACCTTCACTATTTCATCTCTCAATACTACTCATTCCTCTTCTACTGTTTTATTTCCCTGTGTTTCTGTCAATTGTTGCCTAAAGCTCCATCTGAAATTCTAAAGAACAGGTCACTTCTATTTACCCAGGTCCCATCTCCTTATTTTCCAACTTTTCTACAGTTTATATAGTTTCAGTCAACAGTTCATAACCAACCAATAGATGTTGTCAGAGTCTATATCTGCCCCTGGATACGTCATAGTTTAAAACCTGGATCTTGTACTTGTTCACGATATGTAAGCCAAGGGTTTGTTACCATTAAATTATATTCCTGCGAACTTATACCAGATGGCTTCCTCTTTGATTCCTTTTCCACAGTCCATGTTCACTTATTTTCTTTCCTTATTACTGAATTCCAGTCTCCCATCACAATTAAGTATTCCTCTCCCTTAACTGTCTAAATTTGCATTAGCTCTTCACATGTTTCTTCAATCTAATCATTGCCACAGCTAGTTGGCATATTGGACTCTTACTACAGTGGTCAGTGTTGGCTTTGTATCTATATTACGATAATGTGATCACTGAATTGCTCATAGTAGTTTACCTGCATTCCTATTTTCTTATTGGGGGTCTACTCCTGTAAGACCCCCCAACTGAATTTGTATTCACAAACATGTAATCACCTGAATAGAAATCCTGTTCCCCTTTCCACCTAAGTTCACTAATCTCCATCATATCTAACTTCAACCTATCCATTTCCCTTTTTGAATTTTCTAATGGCGCTACCCAATTAAGGGATCCACCATGGCTGGCTTCAATCCATGGAATGCCAGTGTTTCCCCCCCCCCCCCCCCTGATGACCACATCCGCCTGAGAAGTCCCCGCCCATAGATCCGAATGGGGAACTATTTTACCTCCCAAATATTTTATCCGAGAGGATGCCATCATCTGCAGTACAGCTACATACAAAAGAGCTGCATGTCCTTTGGAGAAGTAACAACTGTAGTTTCCCCCTGCTTTCAGCTGTTTGCAGTAATTGTATGCCAAAACAGCCTCTGCAACTATTGAAAAGGCTGCTCACCCTCTGAAGAATCAATGCATCTGTCTGCTCTCTCCACAGATAGCCCTCCGCTGGGGTTGCACAGTATCGTTGAGGCACGTAAGCCACCCCATCGCAGTGTCTGTGGTTCATGGAGGTTGACGTTATGGGATAAAGCAAAAAACAGGAAATGGTAGGCTTTTTAAACCCATTTAGACAGATTCACTTTGACGGAGTGTCCATCAAACAATTTTCAGACTATCTTCCTATTATTCCATTCTTAAGTAGTGCAGGAAAAAGGGATTCCTACATCTCTCCCTGATTATTTTATCCTGATGATAATGTCTACCTGTGTTAGTGGGTACCAACAAAATGTTCACATGAGGAGAAAGGTAGTGAAAGAAATTTTGTAAATGGATCTCATCACAACGAATAACACCTTTCATGATTTCCATTCCAACTCGTGCATTATTTCTTTGACACTCTCTCCCTGTATTGTGATAGTATAAAACGAGCCGACTTCTCTGACCGTCCATTACATCCCACCTGGTGAGGATCACACAAAGCATAGCATTACTTTAAAATAGGCTGGACAAGTGTACTGAAGGGAGTTTTAGTAGAACTGTTGTGCCAATGAAACACAGTGTTTGGTTTGCCTGCCTCCCCCCCCCCCCCCAAAAAAAAAAAAAAAAAAAAAAAAAAAAAAAAAAAACAGTTTCTCAAGTTGTTTGTGACTGTAGTTCCCAAGTATTTAGTTAAATCTATGGCCCTTGGATTTAATGATTTATCATGTAAATAAAGATCAACATATTTAGTTTAGTGCTCACTAAGACATCACATTTTTAACTGTAGATATTTAAGATCAGTTGTCACTTTTTGCACCATGATGTTATCTATATTTTTTTTATTCAGCCAAGGAACAGTGGGGATCCTATTAACACATCCCTGGGAGGATCATTTATAGGATGTGATTCCACCCGTCAGCTTTGTCCTGTGACGTCACGGCCGCAAGTTAGTTATGATGAGCATACGTGTTTGTAGGTTGCATGTGGTGACTGAGTTAAAGATGATAGTTTGTTTACAAACAGGATATAAGATAATAGATTAATATTTTGTGTTTTAGAAGTGATATGTAGCTTCAGCCTGATAGCAAGGTATAGGTTAACAGAGATGTGGTGGATTTTTTTTTATATACCTTTTATTGATGGTACATCCTGTTATTGTAACCTGTAATTTACGAGGATAACCATACATAAGTATTAAGATATTATCCTGAATATGGGTTTTTGGACACGTTGAAGATGGCATGGGTCAAAGCAGATGGGTGGAATCACTTCATAAAATATTGCTCCCTGGGGATCACCAGATATCACTTCTGTTTTATTCAGTGACTTTTCATCAATTACTATGAACTGTGTCCTTTTTGGAAGAAAATTGGGAATCCATTTGCACAATTGATATGATATTTCGTAAACATGCAGATTCATTAGGAGCTGCTTGTAAGGTACTGCGTTGGCAGTGAAATATTGAAACTGACTTCTATATTGACAACTGTCGTAACAATGGCGTCTGCCGACATGACACTAAGACTAGCAAATTAGACGCACAGAGCAGTCGACACAAAGACACCAAACTGTAGAAATGAATTTAGGTCTACCATACTGATTCGTATTAACCCACTTAATCACAGGCCCATTCATGTGCCAATCGTCAATTTGTCACAGAATTTCATTAACATAGATTAATATTTTTTGTATAAAAAGTGATCTGTAAGCTTCACTGTGACAGTAAGATAAGAGATAGGGTTTCTCCCGCCGCAAGTGAGTGCCGAATACACGAAGTTTTGGGCTGAGACTTGTGATCGATGGTACATTCTGTTGTTGTAATCTGTAATTTACAAGGACAACCACAGATTATTTATTACCTACAATACATAAGTATTAAGATATTATCCTGTATACTGGTTTTCCGACACCTTGATGACGTCCCAAGTCAAAGCAGACGTTGGAATTGTGTTGTAAAATATTGCCCATGGACACACGCATCCTGGCTGATAGCCTGTATTCATTCATGTACACTGCACATACAACAAAGTTGGACAATTCCAGCAGGACAATGTAACATCCCACACATCCAGAACTGTTACAGAGTAGCTCCAGGAACACTCTTCTCAGTTTAAACCACCTCCAATGACCACCAAACTCACAAGGAGACCACATGGGTATTGGATTTTAGAATTTTTTGTTATTTATGGTTTGTGAAGCTCATAACTCAAATAAAAATCAGCCAAAGCCATTCGATGCAACTTTCAAAAATTCTTGGGGAAGAAAAAAGGACTTTGAAATTTTGAAAATATGTGTAAGTACCAATAAATTAAACCGTTGCAGCATCAGTCGGTGTAGCTCAGGTGGTAGCGTTCTGGGCTTCCAACCCTAGGGCCAGTGGTTCAAATCTTGTCGCAACAGGTTTTGAATTTTTTTCCTTCAGTTCAAATACTTACACAATTTTAATATCTAATGGTAATTTTTATGAAAAGTGCACATATCTTTGTTTATTTATAATTTTCTATATTTTATAGAAGGTTGTTAATAATTACAGTATGTTTTCAATAAAAAACAGAAGTTACATTTTTTACTGTGTCGTCTTCACTATTAGTTCACAATGGTAGTCTTTGATTGTTCAGTTTGTGAAGAGCTACAACACTGTTTTTGGAAAGTCACCTCCATAGCTTCTAATGGCTTTCCAAACATCCAACCTAGTGAACCATGGTTCTATGTGACAAGGTTTTCAGCTCATGTACAAACACAAACAAAAACTGACACAACATGTGGAATTAGAGATCCCAAAGTGTTTTATATAGCCTAACTCAACGAAAAAAAAAAAAAAAAAAATATGTTACAGTGGGATTAGAACCAGGGACTTCACGATTGTGAGGCCCGAAAGCTGCCACCTGAACTACACCGACAGAAGCTGCAACTGTCTTAATTTACGGGGATATATACAGATTATTTATTATCTACAATACAGAATATTAAGATATCGCCTATACGGGTTTTTCGACATGATGACGTCATTGGTGAAAGATGACGTGTGGTATCCCAGTCTCCAGTTATGCTCAAATTTATATTGCAAATTATTCCATTCAAAGAAATTCATATTATGCTGGTTACACATCATTTGTAATGTCTGACGGAAATAGCGTGTAAGAAGCATACTACGGTATAAAAATTAGATACAAATAAAATAGCTTATCTCACTACCCACTATTAATAAACAAGAGATAACCCATATATTTTCGATGTAATAAGAATACATTATTGACAACCGAGCTGACTGGCAGTAAGAAATAAAAGTCCCTATAACTCAAATCAACATAGGCTAATATTTATTTAAGCACGCAATGTTTTTTTTTTTTATCAAGAAAGTAGGAATATTTATTAGCATGATAAACTCTTGCAGTATCAAGCCCAAATTTAGAAAACAGTTTCATTTCATTACACGACACAATACAGAGTTAAAATGAAATAACGTCGTATTAGACTTTCGTGCAATAAATGTCCCTTTTTCGTTCATACGACCGTGATAGTTCTCATATCCGTCGTACAGTAGGTCACGTAAGATAACTTCGTAAACACAACAACAATCCCATGTGAAACAAGTTGAGATATTGAGACCGATCCGCTAGTAGCAAAACATTTCCACATAACGAACGTTCTTGCACAACAGTAATATGATAGACTACAAGTTAGTACAAACATTTTCTATGACAAAAACTTACTTGTAATATCAATTCGCTTCACATTCAAAATACACACAGTAAATATTACCAAAGAGTACAAACATCGATCAAAACATGGAGGTAACCTCCTTGGATCAAAACTACACTACCAGTCACAGACCCACAGACATATATATGTCTGTGCACAGACCATAAAGTAGAGATGGGCAAAACCGAGAACTTTCAGGAATCGAGAACTCTGTCCTCGAGAACCAAAAGGAATCGAATACCAAACCGAGAACTAACGAGAATAAAAAAAAAAAAAAAAAAAAAAAAAAAAAAAAAAAAAAAAAAAAAAAGTGGAGTCTAGACAATGCCAGTATTAACGCTCTGGACGAGTTCTGAATATGAAATAAGCGTTCTCAACATTTACTTAGAAAACATGTTACCATATTATACTAAAATATCAGTTACATATGGCGCAATACTGTCCGTTTGATGGAAATCCTATAAAACTTAGGTAACCTACTATGTGCTGCAATTTTTTAAAATTATGTATTGTTTATGATAAATGCAACTACAACAGATACTTTGCATAAGAAAATTCACTTCAATAAAGAGAATCTTCAATTTAGAGACATCCTGCACGTTACAGACTGCTGAATCGTGTTTCATGAGTTGCACAAAACGTTTACTATTGATACCTTATTGACATTTTACTACAGTCACTACAATTTATGTTCAAATTATTGCACTACCTATCCAGCTGTAGAAAGAACTTCATAACACGATGATATACTGCTCTGCATAATTTCAGTACCTATCTGTTTAAATGTAGTTTCTGGGGGATAATTTTTCAAATACTTTGTTTAAAACATTGCAAGTTTTATGTAATGTACACCACGAAAACGTTTTAATAATACGAATTCAGTGTTAATATCATATTCAAGTTTTTTTGTGACAGACGATTTCGTCTCATGTTTGTGAGTTGTCCAGCCTTGGAAAAAACTTTTTCAGAGGGGACAGAGGTTGCTGGAATGCACAAATATTTAGTGGCCAAGGCATACAATTCTGGGAAAACTTGTTTATGTGTTTTCCAGAAATTCAATGGATTTTCTTCTCTTCCCAAGTACGGCATTTCCAAATATTGTTTCACAGACACAAGACCTTCAGTCGTAGGTGTGGTGTGTGATTTTATTTGAGCTACTTTTTGGTCAAAAAATGCCCAAATATCCGCTGCTTGTCTTTTCTCTTCTTCTGGTGGCGTTGTAGCTCGCGAAGTGGTAGCCTCTCTCATGTTTCCAGGTTGATTTCTGGCTGTAGTTATTATCGATGTGAGTTCTTCTGTGACCCATCGTTGCGCATTACTGGCATTTTCCTCTGTGCCAAAACCTACTTTTTTAAATCTTGGGTCCAAGAATGTTGCTTTGGCTACAACTTTATTTGTTTCAAGGTTTCCCAGTCTTCTACCAATGACCTCCAGAAGCTTGGTCTGAAGTTGCTGAACACATTCAGTGCTGGGCTGGATGGTTTTTACTGTTTGTTGTAAGCCACGAATCATTGACGGAATTAGTGACATTGTGACGTAGGTTTCGCCTGACATGTAAGTCGTCACTGATTCAAATGGCTTCAGTATAGAAACACTGTCTTCGAGTATTTTCCATTTTTCTGCATTGAGGAACTCTGGCGCTGTCATTAAACAGTTTCTCACAACTGACAGAGGGTTTTTTATGGCAATTAATCTCTCTATCATGGTAAGAATGGAGTTCCACCTTGTTGGACAATCCCGCTTTACTTTTAGAATTGGGTGACCCATCTCCTCTTGTGTTGTTTTAAGTTTTCCTGAAGCCAGAGTACTCTGTTTAAAATACATGACAATAGCTCGACATTTTTTCAAGATGTTGGAAAAAATTACATTTATTTCCAGTGCCTCATTCACAGTTAAATTAAGTGTGTGGGCTACACAAGGGTGATGATGTTTTCTCAAATGCTCATTAACAGCATTTTTCACATTTGCTTCATTATCAGTAACGACTGTTACGACTTTGTTCTGAATACACCACTCACTGAATGTTGTATTCAGCAACCTACCTAAGTTTTCTCCAGAATGAGAAGATGAAACTCTTTTGGTTGAAATATGATGGGAATACATACAATCTTGAAATATGAAATGGGATGTCACTGCCACATAAGATTCACAGCTGTCAGACGACCATGTGTCTGTTGTTATAGCCACAAAATTCGCTTCATTTAGTTTTGACTGTATATTGCTTTTACAATCTTCATAAAATTGTGGCAGAATTACTTCAGTGAGCTGTTTTGGCGAAGGCAGTTTGTATTTTGAGTTCAGTTTATAAACTAACTCACGGAACCCTTCATTTTCAACAACAGACAATGGTTGAAAATCTGTTGCTATCATTTTAATAAGTGCACAATCGATGTCCTTCTTTTCTTGAAGGCTTAATTCCGCACTGACAGCACAGAGTTTCAGTTGCCGAGGTTTCTTGCTTACTAAATGTCCTTGACCACCTGTTGTTGCTCCACCAAAACTTCCAGTAGAGATCTGTGGAAAATTTGCAGTGTCTTCTGTAACATCTTGCCCTCCTCCAGAACTCTCCAACTCTCCATAATTGTCCTCATTACTGGAGCAGTTTCTCTGCTGTAGTTGAACAAGGGATGAACAGACTGTAAGTGTTTCTTTAAATTTCTGGTGTATCCAAAATATTTTAGTTCTTTACGACACAAGCTGCAAGACACTGAAATGGTTCGACCGCCCTGGTCCTTCTTCTGCACAAAAACTTCCCAAACGTCAGACTTATTCCTTCGTGAAGCCATAATTAATTAAAAAAAATAGTCACAATTTGTAATGGCACTTGGCTGTCACACACTCAGAAACTAGTAACGGTCGTACGACATCAACACGCGAAAACAGACGCTATGAAGTGCTGAACCACGAATACCAAACTCGCAAAACACAAACACAGAGAACGCTAGAACATCAATCCCGTTCCATGAACTTCTGAGTACTGGATATTCCGCCCTATACTCCGAACGGCAACAGAACTTCGACAACAATCAGCACTGTTGGCGACTTTAATGCTACCACGCAGTGTTGCCAACTCGTTTCCACCCACGATTCAGAAATCCCTACGTTCACCATGAAAGTCCATACGGACCAAACTGATTACTAAATTTAAATTTAGTAAAAGTTACTTACATATTGGGTGACTTCCTCTTTATTAACATTACTGTGCAATGAATTGTTACTGCTTTCAATGAAAAAAGAAAACAAAACGTACTTTCAGTCTGCATCGGCCCTGAGAAAAGTCCTTACGTTTTGCAAATCCGTCCAACGCTGCTGCCAAGAGCGAGCTTACAGAATCCCTTGCAATGCGTTTGGACGATTCTACTCCGATATAAGTAGAATAATGGACGGAATATCTTTCTTGTAATGCCCTTTTGGTAGTGAATATGTGGTTTGCTATTGAGAGCTTGTGCTAGAACTGTTTCTGTGTAGAGCTTGTCACTAACTGCTGTTACAATGCTTGTAATGCACCACATTATGAAAAAAAGAACCAACCATTTTAACTCACTTAAAAAGAAAAAGTAGTGATTTCTTCGCTTTGATCAGTGAACACCTGGTGTCTCGCAAGTTACCTCGCCTGGTTGGAGACATGTACTCTATGCTGTTTCATTTTTATTTTTTATTTTATTTTATTTTATTTTTTCTTTAGAACGTTTATATGATGGATTATGTTTGTAGTGTGTAGGCAGGTGAGTGAGTTTTAGAATGAAATCGAGTTCAAATATATTTTTTAATTCTTACAGCGATTCGCAAGAGTTTATTTATTTATTTATTTCTTTCTTTTTTAATTTGGCCAACAAAGTTTTATTCGAGCTAACTTAGACATCAGACGTATTGTCAACCAGCAAAACCATGACGTGCACTGTTGGACATAAATATCGTTACTTTTCGATTAATGCCGTGAGTCTGCCATGACAGTCATATACACTACTTGACTCACAGTAATATTTTCCTCACATTAGTTTTGTCCACACACTACAAGTGTGACAAGTCAGTCGAAATGACTGCAGGCTTTCAATGGATACAGCGAAATATACTCACATACATTGGTGTAAGTCCCTTTGTAACGCCAATTACCCCGCATTGTGTCATTTCAGTAAGACGAACTACATAACGAACATATCTCATATAGGATGATATTATAACAGTCGAACATAGCGGTATGTTATGTTTGCAAATGTTCTACCAAATGGTGGCAAACGTCCCAGTCCAGCACAGATTTTTGTATGCCACCATTTAGTAGAACATTTAATTAGGTGGAGTTGTGAAAAATTCGTAACTGTCATTGAATTTCGATTCATAAAAATTACAGTCTTTAGCGGGTCCACGCGGTAATCGAACAGCGCCCTCCACAAGAATCCCTGTCGCTACCCCGAGGCCCTAAACTTGACCTTACGCACTACTTATTTTATACAATTTGTAACTAGCTATTAATGTATAGTTGATAATGTATTTTGTTTTACGACCATCTGATGTTAATGTTACGTGACAAGAGCACTTATTTCTCTAGTGTAACACGTCATATATAAGTAATCTCTTTTAATATTTCTTCTGATGAAGACAACCTTAGTTGATGTTGAAACCATGATAAAGTATTCTACAATCCCCCACCCCTGCTGCTACAAACGATGGTAATGAATTCAGTGACTTTACCTTCAGATTTATTCACTACAGTCTTGTCTTCATCCATCTCCATCTCTCTATCTTCTCCTTCCCTCAATCGATGAACAAGTTACATCTATTTCTCTAGTTTGATGGTTATCAGTGAAACGGTATTGAATTTTAAGTTCTACATCCTCCACACAAGGACGTTAGGAGTATGAAAACGTACATTTGCCAATTTTCTTACTGATCATTAAAACGGAAACAGTGTCTACTGCAAAATATCCCCCGCCACGCACCACGCGGAGAATTGAGAAAACGTAGACTGAACGTTCATAACGAGTATAAGCGTTTACCATTACAAAATTTCAGCCAAATACGTCCAGCCGTTTCAGTGCTAAGAAATCCCGACACAAATTTTCGAATTTATAATTATCTAGGTGAAACCCTGAAGTTACCCGAGTACATATTTATATTAATATTAAGTTAGACCTTCATCCCGGCTTTTCTCTTTTTTTTTCTTTGTTCATCTTCTCATCTCCCATCTCTGTTTATCTCAGTGACCTTTATGGTTGTAAAGTTAAGTGTGAAAAATTTCATAAAAATCGGAAACAAACTATAGATTTTGTGAACATCCGTAGGTAAAGTACCCTCCGCCATGCATCATACAAAATTTTACGTAGAAGGGACCTTCCACTTGTTTTGATAGTCAACCATAAAAAATTTTATGAACATCGAAAGAAAACTGTAGATTTTGTCGATGTCTGTAACTAATGTACTCTCCGCCATTCCCTTTAATTAGGCCATAACGCAAAATACTTTCGTTTCACTTTGCTCAACAGAAACGAATACCATACCCGGGAACGCAGAAACGAGACATGAAGCGAGAACCTACAAACGAGAACTGAAAAGCGAGACCAGAAAAGCGAGACCTTAGAAGCGAGTACTGAGAAGCGAGAACTAAAGCGAGACCCGAAAATCGAGACCTTAGAAGCGAGAACTGAGAACCGAGTACTGAGAAGCGAGATCTGAAGCGAGACCCGACAACCGAGACCTTAGAAGCGAGAACTGAGAAGCGAGTACTGAGAAGCGAGATCTAAAGCGAGACCCGACAACCGAGACCTTAGAAGCGAGAACTGAGAAGCGAGAGCTAAGAATAGTGTTCTAAGAAGCGAGAACTGAGATCTTTTGTTTGGTAATCGTCATAAAAACACGTTAAACATTAATTCTTGTTTCATTATGAGTAATATAACGAATAGCAGTGTATAAACAACAGGTACAG
This sequence comes from Locusta migratoria, assembly GCA_026315105.1. Lineage (NCBI taxonomy): Eukaryota > Metazoa > Arthropoda > Insecta > Orthoptera > Acrididae > Locusta > Locusta migratoria. The sequence goes on from CM048754.1 coordinate 97,757,610, forward strand.
TGTTATAAATATAATTAAAGTGAAATGAGGAATACAGATAACTATTGCAACAAACATAAATATAAAATGATAAACCGGCATAAATTTTGAAGTTACTGCATAACAATAATTAAAATCTCATAGACGAATATTCCAGATGAATAAAGAACGATAAGAAGCATACATGAGTGGAAATGAAAAGTTACTATGCTGACTGAGATGACGTAGCGAACATTTAGATTTTAAAAAATTACATTAAACCAATCATTTCAATAAAACTAATAATTGATCATGTTTCAAAAAATGATTTTGAAGTAGTTTTGATAATAATTTAAAAATAAAAATTTTTTACCCAACAAGCATTCGAACCCTGACCCTTCATTACAGTATCTTAGCGCTTTAACCCGTTACACGAAACGATTACACAGCCATGATGACCTGTATGGCTTACACTACTAAACATAACTAAATGTTTCATTACTTATAAATTTGTAGGATTACAGATGTTTGTGTTCACAATTTCCTAACACTAAAAAGCGAATACTAAAAACCGAGAACCGGCTCAGGTTCTCGAGAACAACGAGAACTCTTTGGAATCGAGAACTTTGCATTCTCAGTACTCGGTTTGCCCATCACTACCATAAAGTGATCTCTATGGAGATCACTGTACACGGGTCACAGACTTCTGTGACACGGGTGAAACAGTTTTCACACTACCTTTTGCAATCGTGACGTAGCGACACTGTAAAGGCGACCTGAAACCAGACTATCGATTTGTCGATCGCTGTTGCGAGTTAATGTTTGGACAGTGTAAAGGCCAATTCACACGTCACCGTCCGTCAGATCATTCCGCAATGTATTTCTAATGGCGACATTCACACAGTCCGTCACGTCACCTTTCTCGAGAAGAATGTTTTAACAGAACGCCCGTCTGCTAACATCGGAAGCTAACCTACTTTCGTCACGCGAATTACATGTTGCAGTCGACGATTGCATTATTTATATGAAAAATGTGTCTTAGTTACCTTTATTTTGTTGTTATACTTCGTTTTAATGGAAAATCTCAAATGTTTCATGACGACTTAAATATTTTTGTCTATTGAGTGTCCTCCTAAAATCGAAGTTGGATATCTGAAACCAAAAAAATGGTTTGTGTTACGTAACATTGTAACAGAAACGACTGAAGCAAACTGTTTATTTGTATGAGATTGTAATTTGATTACGCATTTTTCATTAAATAATATTTTAAATGAAAAAGTCAGTTCTAATGAAGGATTTAATGAAAGACAAAACGTTCGTTGTTTACCACGGTATTAAAGTGTAAGCGGGCACATCGTAACGAATAAATTAAACAGGCGCTAATTATACTCTTATAAGTATTGTTTGATGTTTTCATATTTTTATTTTTTCGCTTAAAAATTGATGTCGATGTTTAAGAATGTGATTGTATAGCGCGTGCAATATTCCTGTATTTTAATCAGAAATTTTTGTTTGTTGTGTACAATGCTTGCCCGTAAACGATAATCAGTTAGTGTTAAAAAGAGTAGTAGGTAGCCTACTTACTGCTTTTAAATGTCCCGTACAGCACTGTAGTAACCAATCTATGAAACACATATATGCTTATACTTCGTTGTAGAAATTACCAATTTACTAGTAATTATTAATAGCATTGAGCTTTTCTAATATGAATGTGCTAATACGAACAAATGCTACTTACAGTGAGAACGACATTACTGGAACACGTTTAAATAACATTCCAGTCAAATATCCCCTTAAATTACTATAATTTACAATTGCCTGTACCAGTTAAAAAAAAGTCTTCACCTTCCTTTATAAACTTTTCTATTGCCCTATGGTGTATTTTCTCAACAGTAAACTAGTATAGCGAACTGGCTGATCACCGAATACGCCTATTTAAAATTATTTAGCTTTATCTCAAGTAAACAAGTAATCGAAAGGCACACATCTCACACTGGCTCGTTTACAACTCGATAGTCGAAAGCTGACGGGTGACGTCACGATTGCAAAAGGTAGTGTGAAAACTGTTTCACCCACTGCACACTACCACAGACATATATTAGTGTCTGTGTCAACGAGCTAGAATTTCTAGCTCGTTGGTCTGTGTAGACTACGCAGTGATCTCCATACAATATATAGATCAATGACACTATGCAACATTCAAAGATACTTGTAACTGGGAGCAGCAAATCTTGGTACTGTTCGCAATGGCTGATAGGTTTCGCATGTGAAGCTTCGGATCTAGTTAGAGAGCCTAAACAGCCCAATACAGCTATTCGAACCTGTAGAGCGCCCATTATACCGAGTATATACGCTCTCTACTGATCTACTATGTCTCCAAGCACGCTTACCCAGGGTCGGACTGGGCCAGTGTAGTAATTTATTATTTTTTTATGATTACACTTTTTTGAGAGATGTACCAAGACACACACACACAGATTATACACTAGTGAAAGTATTTGTGTTGGTATGACTAAAGAGGGGCTCTACAAAGGAAATGAACTTCGAGACAATGTTGTAGGAAGGAAAGAGAATGTAGATGAAGATGAAATAGAAACTGTACTGAGAGAAGAATTTGACAGAGCCCTGAAAGACCTAAGCCGAAACAAGACCCCTGGAGTAGATGATATTCCCTCAGAGCTACTGAAGTCTCTGCGAGAACCAGCCATGACATAATTGTTTCACCTGGTGTGTAAGATGTATGAGAAAGGTGAAATACCGTCAGACTTTAATAAAAAATGTTATAATCCCCATCCCTAAGACATCAGGTGCAGACAGGTGTGAAAACTACAGAAACACTAGTTTAATAAGTCATGGTTGCAAAATATTAACGCGAATTATATACAGAAGGATGGAAAAGCTTGTAGAAGCCGACCTCGGGGAAGATCATTTGGGTTCAGGAGAAATGTAGGAACACAGGAGGCAATACTCACTTTACGGCTTATCCTAGAAGATGGATTAAGGAAAGGCAAACCTACATTTCTAGCTTTTGTAGATTTGGAGAAGGCTTTTGACAATGTTGATTGGAATAAACTCTTTCAAATTCTGAAGCAAGAAGGAGTAAAATATAGGAAACGTAAGGTTATTTACAACTTGTACAAAAACCAGACAGTGGTTGTCAGAGTTGAAGAGCATGAAAGGGATGCAGTGGTTGGAAACGGAGTCAGACAGGGTTGTAGTCTTTCTCCATTGTTGTTCAATTTGTACATTGAGCAAGCTATAAAGGAAAGCAAGGACAAATTTGGTGAAGGAATTAAAGTTCAGGGGGAAGAATTTAAAACATTGCGTTTTGCCGACGACATAGTAATTCTGTCAGATACAGCAAAGGACCTGGAAGAGCAATTGAATGGAATGGACAGTGTGCTGAAAGGTGCATATAAGATGAACATTAACAAGAGCAAAACTAGGGTAATGGAGTGCAGTGTAAGAAAATCAGGTGATGCTGTAGGAATTAGATTGGGAAACGAAGCAATAAAGGAGGTAGATGAGTTTTGTTACTTGGGCAGTAAAATAACAAATGATGGTCGCAGTACAGAGGATATAAAATGCAGACCGGCAATGGGTAGAAAAGCGTTCTTGAAAAGGAGAAATTTGTTAACATTGAATATTGATTTAAACCTAAGGAAGTCCTTTCTGAAGGCATTTGTATGGAGTGTTGCCTTGTATGGGAGTGAGACATGGACGATAAACAGTGCGGACAGGAAGAGGATTGAGGCTTTTGAAATATGGTGCTACAGAAGAATGCTGAAGATTAGGTGGGTGGATCGCGTAACTGATGAGGAGGTACTGAACAGAATTGGGGAGGAAAGGAATTTCTGGCATACCTTGACTAAAATAAGGGATAGATTGGTAGGACACATTCTTAGACATCAAGGAATTGTGAATTTAGCGTTGGAGGGAAGTGTGCGGGGAAAAAATCGCAGGGAAGACCAAGAGATGGATACAGTAAGCAGATTCAGACAGATGTAGGTTGTCGCTCTTATGTGGAAATGAAGAGGCTTGCTCAGGATAGGGTATTGTGGAGAGCTTCATCAAACCAGTCTCCGGACTGATGACCACAACAACAACAACATGACTACAGACCACAAAGATATTTATGTTTTATATAGTCTCCTAAATGAAACATTATACTTTTTTAAGTTTTGAAATCAGAAGCTTAAAAAATAATAACAAATTAATTAACAAACCACTCACAAAGAGCAAACATTGTTTTTTACCCACTAAACACTTTCAACATCCCCCTTAAAATACATTCTTTGTTTCCTAGATATGAAAGTAGGACAGTAAACAGTTATTACTTAAGATTTTTAAACACAAATAAGTTTCATAAAAGCATTTCTAAATTTGTTGTCGTTGTTGTGGTCTTCTGTCTGGAGACTGGTTTGATGCAGGTCTCCACAATACCTTATCTTGAGCAAGCCTCTTCAACTCCACATAAGAACGTCAACATACATCTGTTTGAATCTGGTTACTGTTTCCATCTCTAGGTCTTCCTCTGCGGTTTTTACCCCACACACTTCACTCCAACGCTAAATTCACAATTCCTTGATGTCTGGGAATGTGTCCTACTAATCTATCCCTTCTTTTAGTCAAGGTATGCATTTTCTACCCCGATTCTGTTCAGTACCTCCTCATTAGTTATGCGATCCACCCACCTAATCTTCAGCATTCTTCAACAGCACCATATTTCAAAAGCCTCTATCCTCTTCCTGTCTGCACTGTTTATTCTCCATGTTTCGCTCCCATACAAGGCAACGCTGTACACAAATGCCTTCAGAAAGGACTTCCTTAGGCTTAAATCAATATTCGATGTTTTCTCTTTTTCAATAATCCATTCTCTTTTCTACCCATTGCCATTCTGCATTTTATATCCTCTGTACTGTTATTTGTTATTTTACTGCCCAAGTAACAAAACTCATCTACCTCCTTTATTGTTTCGTTACCTAATCTAATTCCTTCAGCATCACCTGATTTTCTTAGACTGCACTCCATTACCCTAGTTTTGCTCTTGTTAATGTTCATCTTATATGCACCTTTTAGCACACTGTCCATTCCATTCAACTGCTCTTTCAGGTCCTTTGCTGTATCTGACAGAATTACTATGTTGTCGGCAAAACGCAATGTTTTTAATTCTTCACCCTGAACTTTAATTCCTTCTCCAAATTTTCCTTGCTTTCCTTTATAGCTTGGTCAATGTACAAATTGAATAACATTGGAGAAAGGCTACAACCCAGTCTTACTCCCTTCCCAACCACTGCATCCCTTGCATGTTCTTCAACTCTGACAACCACTGTCTGGTTTTTGTACAAGTTGTAAATAACCTTACGCTCCCTATATTTTACTCCTGCTGGCTTCAGAACTTGAAACAGTTTATTCCAATCAACATTGTCAAAAGCCTTCTCCAAATCTACAAAAGGTAGATATGTAGGTTTGCCTTTTCTTAATCTATCTTCTACAATAGGTCGTATAGTGAGTATTGCCTCCCATGTTCCTACATTTCTCCTGAACCCAAACTGTTCTTCCCCAAGGTTGGCTTCTACCACCTTTTCCATCCTTCTGTAAATAATTCGTGTTAATATTTTGCAATCATGACTTATTAAACTAGTGTTTCTGTAGTTTTCACTCATGTCTGCACCTGCTTTCTTTGGAATAAGGATTATAACATTTTTCTTGAAGTCTGAGGGTACTTCAACTGTCTCATACATCTTACAATCCAGTGAAACATTTTTGTCATGGTCGGTTCTCCCTGAGACTTCAGTAGCTCTGAGGGAATGTCATCTACTCTAGGGGTCTTGTTTCGACTTAGGTCTTTCAGTGCTCTGTCAAATTCAACTCTCAGTATAGTATCTCCTATTTCATCCTCATTTACTTCTTCTTCCCTTCCTACAATATTGCCTCTAAGTTAATTTCGTTCGTAGAGCCTCTATATACCCTTTCCACCTTTCAGCTTTCCCTTCTTTGCTGAGAACTGACTTTCCAACTGCGTTCTTGATATATCTTGAGCTGGTTTTCTTATCTCCAAATATCTCTTTTATTTTCTTGTAGGCTGTATCTATTTTTCCCCTATTTATACTTTATTTTACACCCTTGCATTTGCCTTCTAGCCACTCCTGCTTAGCCATTTTGCACTTCCTTGTAAATCTCATTTGTTAGTCGTCTGTACTCCATTTTCCTTATTTTATTTACTGCATTTTTATACTTTCTCCTTTCATCGATTAAATTTAGTATGTCCTGTGATATAAACGGATTTTTTGTAGTCTTGCCTTCCTACCCATTTTGTCCTCTGCTGCCTTCACTATTTCATCTCTCAGTGCTACCCATTCCTCCTCTACTGTTTCATCTTCCCCCGGTTCTGTCAATTGTAGCCTAAAGCTCCCTTGGAAATTCTCAAGAACTTCAGGTTCCTTCAGTTTATCAGGTCCCATCCCCTTATTTTCCTACCTTTCTGCAGTTTTTTTTTTTCAGTTTCAGCATACAATTCGTGACCAATACGTTATGGTCAGAGTTTATATCTACCCCTGGGTATGTCTTACAGTTTAAAACCTGGTTCCGAAATCTATGTCTTACCATTATAAAATCTATCTGGTATCCACCGGTGTCTCCAGGTCTGTTCCACGTATACAACCTTCTTTCGTGATTCTTAAACCAGGTGTTTGTTATAACTAAATTATTTCCGTGCAAAATTCTACCAGGCGGCTTCCTCTTTCATTCCTTTTGCCCAGACCATATTCACCTACTATCTTCCCTTCCCTTCCTTGTTCTACTAATGAATTCCAGTCTCCCATAACAATTAAGTTTTTCTCTCTAAATTTATCGAACTTTAATCTTTGGAGAGCTTTGGTCAGTAAGGTTTGTTCGAAGAGCTGCATGGATGCAGCTCCTGCAGCAGCAATGCAGGCACTACTGCACATGCACTGCGAAGATGATGTCATGTGCCGTGCATGCTACCGGAGCTCTCTGAACACTAACCTGCAGTTTGCGTATCACATGTGTGCTCACTTGTTTTGTGTGGCATAAGAGAGCGATTTATTGTGCCAGCATCTAAAAGTAAATTACTTCCTTACTTTTAAGAAATTGAAGTGTTCATGTAATACTTTGTGTATTTCTGTGTAATCCTGTTTGAAAATTTCCATATTAAGTCTTTCTTTATTTGTCGGCACGGAATTTTTAAAGTTCCAACCTCCCGCATCTGCACCTACTCTTGTACCTGTACAGTTACCTGCACAAGAATAGGAACCACCTACACAGGAATCAGTGTGGAGCATGGACGCCACATTAGCTTTAATAGAGTTTTATGAGAATAATAAAGAAACACCTGAAAATGTTCAACAAATTCATCTTCCGAATACTGCGGAACCACATATTCACTTTTCTGCCTTTTATTTCGGCGCAAAATTTCATCACTGAACACAAAATCTGAATTGCTCGACATCTGGAACAAATGGAATTGGAAAATGCTCTTGTAACTGTATTTGGATGTGTGCCAATCTTCCGCAGCAGCTATTACAATCGAGTATATTAAGTAATCCAGGTGACTGCAATTAAAGACATTTGTTTTACACTAGACGGGTTTGGATTTTTATTTTAAAAGCATCTTCTGTGGTCTGTAAATGATGTAAAGGTTTGTTTTATATTCATAGATTGGAAACAGTTTTTAAAAAACTTTATGCACATTAGGCCTATGTGTTTTTAAATTTATATAGGTCTAATCACAGTGTTATCTCTTCTTTACATCTCACTGCTGTTTTTCCGACTTGTTGGCTGGATTGGTTGGTTCCTGACGTGTGTTTCCCGGTTTGTACGGCATTTTTCGCCTGTTTTTGTGGCGTTTCTTCAGTTTCATTTATTATCACTTCAGTTCAAACAGGCGAAAAGTTCCGTACACCACCGGAAAACGCACGTCAGGAGATGTAAAGAAGAGACAACACCTTAAGTAGATCGAATATCAATTTAAAAACTGTTGGGAACAGATGTGTTATTTCTTATATTGTGCTGACAGAATCACTGTGTGACAGTTTTTTTATTCTGAGTTGATTTTTATCTTTCGATATTTAATTCTTTTGTAATAGCTTGCATGAATAAATAGTTTATTGTCTGTGTTCCTGGTAATATGGTGTACACGTTTTTAATTTTGAAATAAGTAACTTTAAAATCTCTTGAGACGACTAATTGGAGTCAATACCAATAGGTTATGGGCCCAGGAACAATTTACAAGATATTTGTGAAGTTTTTATACCAGTAAAGTGTTGCAAAAAATCACGATCGGCAGTAGTGCGTCGAGAACATTTTGCGTTGCTACTATCGTAAATTTTTATTGCGTATGTTCAGTGTGGCGTATTTTTTCTGTTCAAGAAAACTGCAGTAAATATTCCCTGAACTACCTGAACGTATCTAAAATGGCTTTGGCTGGACAATCACTTTTTTATTTTGAAAAGTTGACTGGAATGTTGAATTGTAATGATTGGAAATTTACAATCAAAATGTATCTGAAACATGAAGGACTGTGGAATACAATTGCCGGTACTGATACTGATTCCAATAATGTACAGAAAGCATTGTCCAAAATATGTTTATCTGTAAGTTCATCTGTTTATCCAAGAGTTCGTGGAGCTACGACTGCTAAAGAAGCATGGGAGAATTTGCAGTCAGCATTTGAAGATAAAAGTTTATCTAATTATATCCGACTGCTACAGTGTCTGATGAATGTGCGACTCAATTCTGAAAAAGATATGGAAACATATTTCTCAAAAATTATGTTGCTTGCTCAACAAATTCGAAGTATTGGCAAGAAAATAGATGATGATTTTGTAGCAGCAATTATGCTCAGTAGACAACCTTGAGATTTCCAGCCTTTAATTATGGCGATTGAAAATTCAGGTGTTAGTATTACCAGCGATTTTGTACATCAGCGGCTTATTCAAGAATCAACAAAACGTCAATTTGCTTCGACGAATGGAAATCTAGATTCGGCGCTAGCAGCTGGAAAACAGAGATATACACAACAGAAATCAAACAGCAATAGTGATACTAAAAACATGAAAGCTATAAAATGCTATATTGTTGTTGTTGTTGGTTGTTTTAAGAGGACTAAACAGCTAGGTTATCAGTCCCCTGTTCCTAGCTGAGAGTCAACTGTCAATAAAGATAAAATAACGCCCTGAAAATGACACTGCACAAAAGGGCAGGTTAACAATAGACAAGCCACTGACAATACAAAACAAAGACACAAACAATTAGTAAAAGAATGTCACGAATAAAACTGGATAGCAGAATACATTGGCTGGCTGATCACAAAGAAAAAACAGGATGAGCCAGCCACACTGCAGACACTAAGAACTCCTAAGGACGTGAAAAGTTAAAAACCTGGGTTGGTGGCAGCCTAAGATGTCAGGCCACAGCACCTACCGTTAGATCGAGTCATAAAAACCAGCAGCGTGGATAAAACGGAAAACTTTGTTAGCCATAGAGGCGTCGTCACCTAAAACTAAGGGTAGTGCGTCTGGAAGAATAAAAGAATGCCGCAGGTTGGCTAAAATCGGACAGTCCATCAAAAGATGGGCCACTGTCATTACGACACCACATCGACACACGGGCGGGGACTCACGGCGTAGGAGATACCCATGGGTCAACCACGTGTGCCCAATACGGAGTTGGCAAAGGACAACCGACTCCCTGAGAGAAGCCCTCAGGGACGTCTTCCATGCAGCAGTAGACGGCTTGACAGCATGGAGCTTATTCGGTTCAGTCGAATCTGCCCATTCAGAATTCCAAACCCTTAAGAACTTGCGGGTCAACTGGGTTTGGAGGTCGGAAACTGGGAGACCAATATCCAGGGACCGCGAAGTGGTGGCCTGCTTGGCCAGCTGATCAACACGTTCATTGCCCGGTATACCTATGTGCCCTGGCGTCCAGACAAAAAGGACAGAACGGCCTGACTCGACAAGGGCGAAGGCAGCATCTTGAATGGCTCGCACCACTGTGTTTTTCGGTAGAAACTGGTCGAGGGCCTGTAAGCCACTCAGGGAGTCGCTACAGATGACGAACGATCCGCTGGGGCGAGCTCTGAGGTGTTCAAGAGCTCTCAAAATACCGACCAGTTCTGCGGTGAAGATGCTGCTTCCACAAGGCAATGATCGCTGTTCGATGTGGTCACCATGGATAAAGGCATATCCAGCATGGCCATCGACCAAAGAATCGTCGGTGTAGATAATGTTTGCTCCGTGAAACGTATCAAGCAGTGCATGGAACCGGCGACGGAGAAGCAGTGGTGAAATCGAGGCTTTCGAATCCCGGGACAAGTCCAGCCGAAGCTCCAGGTGAGGAATTTTCCAGGGGGGGGGATACGGAGGGAGTAATGGTAAGGTGGAGGAAGGGGTAAGGAATTAAGTGAGGAGAGAAGGGAACGGACGCGGATCGCAATCGGGAGACCCAACCTGGGCTGACGTCGTGGGGAAGGGAGTGTAGAAAGTGGGAAGAGAAGCCTGTGATTCAGATGACGGGGTGAAGCATGAACCCGGGCAATATAACTAACCAACAACCATTGCCGGCGATACCGCAAAGGGGGAACACCAGCTTCAGCTAGAAGGCTCGTTACGGGACTGGTGCAAATAGCCCCTGTTGCGAGCCGCACACCTGTGTGGTGAACAGGGTCTAGGACCCACAAGGCAGAAGGGGCTGCTGAGTCGTACACCACACTCCCGTAATCAAGCCACGACAGAATAAGAGCTTGTAGAGCTGAAGAAGGGTGGAATGTGCTGCTCCCCAACTAGTATGGCTGAGGCATCGAAGGACATTTAAATGCCGCCAACACTTCTGTCTCAGCTGACGTAGGTGTGGCACCCAAGTCAGCCGGGCATCAAAGACCATGCCCAGGAAGCGATGTGTTTCCTCGACCTGAAGTAGTTTACCACCCAAGTAGAGCTCTGGGTCAGGGTGAACTACCTGACGGCGACAGAAGTGCATCACGCGGGTTTTCTGCGCGGAGAAATGAAATCCGTGAGTAGAGGCCCACGAGTGGGCCTTTCGGATGGCACCCTGCAGCCGTCGTTCAGCTACGCTGATGCTAACGGAGCTGAAATACAGGCAGAAGTCATCGGCGAACAGGGAGCAACTGACCGACGACCCCACAGCCGCAGCAAGACCGTTAATCGCCACTAAAAACAACGGCACACTGAAGACAGAGCCCTGTGTGACACCGTTCTCTTGAATATGGGGGGAGCTAAAAGATGCCCCAACCCTAACCCGGAACGAGCGGTGGGAGAGGAAATTGCGAATAAAAATAGGAAGGGCACCCCGTAAGCCCCAGTCATGAAGAGTTGTTAAAATATGGTGGCGCCAGGTGGTGTCATACGCCTTTCGAAGGTCGAAAAATACAGCAACCTAATGCTGACGCCTAGCAAACGCAGTGCGAATAGCCGACTCCAATGACACGAGGTTGTCAATGGTAGAACGGCCCTGGCGAAAGCCGCCTTGTTGTGGAGCAAGGAGTCCGCGCTCTTCAAGGATCCACATAAGCCGCCGACTCACCATACGTTCGAAGAGCTTGCAGAGAACGTTGATGAGGCTGATCGGACGGTAATTGTCAGCCACCAGGGGATCTGCACCAGGTTTCAGCACTGGGATGATAGTGCTTTCCCGCCACTGTGACGGGAAAGTGCCCTCTGCCCATAGATGGTTAAACAGGGCGAGAATGCGGCGTTGAAACTCTGGTGAAAGGTGTCGGAGGAATTGGCCGTGAATCCTATCAGGTCCTGGAGTTTTATCAGGACACGCAGCAAGGGCAGTTCGGAACTCCCACTCGGTAAACGGGTCGTTGTATATTTCCCAACGACGAGTGCGCAAAGAGAACTGTTTCCGCTCGGCCCGCTCTTTGAGGGAGCGGAAGTCAGCACTGTACGTGGCAGTCACAGAGCATTGTGCGTAGTGGTCTGCCATGTCCTCGGCGATAGCTGTCGGGAGCGTGCAGAGCACACCCTGGATGGTGAGGGATGGGATTCCTGTCGGCGGGCGGTATCCGAAGACGCGTCGGACTTGCGTCCATACCTTAGTCAGGGAGGTGCGGGAGCCGATACTGGCTACATACCGCTCCCAGGAATCCTGCTTACTCTGCTGTACGAGTCGTCGAGCACGCGCACGGAGCCGTTTAAAGGCCACCAAATTCTCCACGGATGGGTGGCGTCGATGGCGCTGGAACGCTCGCCGACGTTCCCGGATGGCCTCAGCAATCTCCGGTGTCCACCAAGGCACGGACCTACGCCTAGTGGAACCGGTGGTTTGTGGAACTGCCGCCTCAGCGGCCATGACAATACTATTAGTCACCTGCTGGACTGCGTTGTCAATGTCATCTGGCAGCGGTGGAGCAATGACAGCAGTTGAAGCATACACAGTCCAATCAGCCCTACGGAGACACCAACGGGGTAAGCTGTCTGCAGCTTGGTACCGCAGGAGCGACACAAAGATTGGAAAGTGGTCGCTGCCACATAGGTCCTCATGTACACGCCAACGGAGGTGTGGTCGAAGGCTGGGGCTGCAGACGGAGAGGTCGATCACTGAATATGTGCCCTGTGCCACACTAAAATGTGTGGGGGCACCTGTATTCAGGAGGCAAAGGTCTTGGTGCGCCAATACTGTCAACATCCCTACCGCGGCCTGTGGTCTGGAGCCCACCCCACAAAGGGTTGTGGGCGTTGAAGTCCCCCAATAGGAGGAATGGTGGGGGAAGTTGAGAGACCAGAGCGGTAATGGTGTTGAGAGACACGGCCTCATCTGGAGGAAGGTACAAGCTGCAGACAGTTAATTCCTGCGTTGCCCGGATTCTAACAGCCACTGCGTCAAGACTGGTGTTGAGCGGCACCGGGGCACTGGGTACAGTGTCCAGGATGTACAGACATACGCCACCAGACACCCTATCGTATATGGGCCTGTTACGGTAATAGCCCCGATACCCACAAAGGGCAGGGGTCCGCTGTGCTGGAAACCATGTTTCCTGTAGGGCGATACAAAGTGAAGGGAAGCGGTACAGTAATTGTCGCAGCTCAGCCAGGTGGTTAAAGAAGCCGCTGCAGTTCCACTGGAGAATAATTCGTTCTCCACACACTAAGGCCATAAAAGGAAAGAAAAGAAGATCAGTTCATAGGAGCGCCTGCTGCCTGATGGTCAGGCTCAACAGAATCTATGACCATAGAATCAGTTGATTGCGGTTGTGCAGATCTCCTATGGTCGAGTGAATCAAGAAGTGCGAGATCCTCAGCGGAAGCGAGGATCTCGACCTCATCTTCTGAGGCAGAGGATGCGGGTGTGGGTGGCTTGGAAGCCACCAAAGTATCCGTTTTCTTCTTCTCTCTTTTCTTGCCCTCTCGCTGGCCCTTCAGTGTTGAGGACCGTGGGGGCTTCTCAGAAGGAGTGGCAGGAGCTGACGAAGAGCAGGAGGCCCTTCGATCAGCAGCCGGTGGATCCTTCAGCCATTTGCTGGGATCCACTTTCCCACGAGGAGAAGCCTCAGAAGGGAGAGTCCCGTGGGACCCCTTCCGGGCGAGAGGAGCCGGAGAGGGCTGTTGTTTTTCCGGCTGTGGGGTGGGGACCGACGTCCCCTGTGATGGTTGATCCGATGCTCCCAACGTGAATAGTGTGGGAGCAACTGAAGGTGTTGGGCCCCCAACTGTCAAGGGGGCAGGTGGAGTGGGTCGGGCCTGGGGGCCCGCTGGCATTGGTGGTGCACTCTGTGGTGTAGCAACTGTGGGGATCGACGATGAAGCTACTGTTGAGTATGGGGTCGTCATGGTCACTGGGTGGAGTTTTGCGTACTTGCGCCTGGCCTCTGCATATGTCAGCCGGTCCAGGGTCTTGTACTCCATGATCTTACGCTCCTTGTGGAGTACAGAGCAGTTGGGAGAACACGGAGGATGCTGCTGGTTACCATTGACGCAAACTGGAGGTGGGGTACAGGGGGCGTCCGGGTGGGATGCACGCCCACACTCCCGACATGTTGAGATGGCATCACATCGGGAGGACATGTGTCCAAACCTCCAGCACTTGAAGCAGCGCATAGGGGGAGGAACATAGGGCTTTACGTCGACCCGGTAGACCGTCACCTTGACCTTCTCAGGCAATGAATCGCCCTCGAAAGCCAAGATGAAGGCACCGGTGGCAACCCTCTGGTCCTTTGGACCCCTATAGATGCGGCGGATGAAATGCACACCATGCCGCTCCAAGTTGGCTCTCAATTCGTCATCCGATTGCAGCAGCAGATCCCTGTGGAAAATGATACCCTGGACCATGTTTAACGTCTTATGTGGCGTAATAGAAACGGAAACATCACCCAGCTTGTCGCAGGCTAGCAAAGCCCGTGACTGCGCTGGGGATGACGTTATAAGAACCGACCCAGATCTCATCTTTGACAGACCCTCGACCTCTCCATATTTGTCCTCTAGATGTTCGACGAAGAACATTGGCTTCGTCGTCATAAAAGATTCCCCATCATTTCGTGTGCAGACCAGATATTTCGGGGCATAAGCCTCACCCTGAAGTTTTGCCCGACGTTCCTCCCATGGTGTGGACAAGGAAGGAAACGTTTGGGGGTCATAATTTGCAGCGTTGTAATCGCCTCTACCACGCTTAGAGATGGCGGTTGTACGTCCGCCAACGTTTCGAGTTCGTTTCATGGTGTTCCCACGAGCAGCTAGGGAAATAAGCGTCCACCCAGACAGAGCCCCGCTTGCCTGGGTAAGCCTTATACAACTGAGGTGCGGCAGGTTCCTCAGAGGTTGCTCGCTAGCGGCTGTTCAACCTCAACAGCCATGCATCTCCTCGGCACGTAGCACATCTTGAGATTGAGGGTTTTTTTATAGAGGTTTGTACCGTCCTCGCAACCCGGGCGATTAAGCCAAGATCCCCGGGCTCTGAAACGTACAACGTTCCACCGTCGCGCCAAACGATGGTCGTTGAGGCACGCACAGAGCTTACGGTGTAGCGGACTGTTGGCGACACACAGCCCACAGCTCAGGACCCCGGGTTCGCCAAGCCCGTACTCAGCAAATTAATGCTGAGCCCCTGAGGGGTAAAATGCTATAAACGTCAGAGAATTGGACATAAGGCGAATGAGTGTCAAACTAGGAAGAAATCAAATATTTCAAGAAGTTCTGCAAACTCTGTAAAATCGTAAGACGAAAATGTTTTGATGGCCCTTACTACATCTTCGTCATATAGTGACGGTTGGTATGTTGATTCACAATTTACAAGGCACATGACGAATAAAGAAGACTGGCTTAATAATTTCGAATCGACCACAGCTACAAATGTTACAGTAGCAGATAACCGCAACCTTCAGGCGATTACAGAAGGCAGTGTTCGTCTTGAGCTCACTAGTGATGAAGCAAATAAACCAGAAACGATTAAAGATGTTGCATATGTTCCAGGCTTTGCATACAATTTACTGTCAGTGAGTCAAACAAGACATGGTTTGTGTGTGTTATTTAATGACGTACTGTGCGGAATATATAACAAGAAAGATGTACTCATCTCTGGAACACCTGTAGCGACTGCAAATCAGGTAGGTGGCATGAAATTCGACATTGTGCAAATGCTGTAGACACTGATAATTATTATTTGTGGCACCGAAGATTGGGACATCTGAATCGTGTAAGCATGCGTTTACTAAAGGAAAAAAATGGCTGATGGACTTAATTGGACTAACATAAATTTAGATCCATGTATCTCTTGCATTAAAGGCAAACAATATCGCCAATCTTTTCCAAAAACGTCAAGTAGGAGTGCTGAAGGTCTGCTTGATATTGTATATTCTAATGTATGTGGACCCATGAGTATGGCTTCGTGGGGAGGAGCACGTTATCTTCTCACGTTTACAGATGATATGTCACGAAAGTCATTTGGTTATATGTTAAAATCAACAAAAGAAGTTTATGATATTTTTATTGAATTCAAAGCACGCGTTGAAAATGGAACAGGTCGAAAAATTCGAATACTTCGCACGGACAATGGAAAGGAATATATAAATGAGCGTATGAAGACATTCTTAAAAGCAAATGGTATTTGACATGAAACAACATTTCCTTATGCACCGCAACAAAATGGTGTTGCTGAGCTTCTGAATCGGACAATCATTGAGAAGGCAAGATGTTGACAGATGCAGGACTAAGCAAACAATATTGGGCTGAAGCTGTTAATACTGTGATTTATCTGAAAAATCGATGTCCTACGAAAGCTGTCAATAACGTTACTCCTGAAGAATTGTGGAGAGGTCGTCGAATAAATCTCAGTCACTTGCGAATCTTTGGGTGTCGAGCATTTGTCAATGTTCCAAAAGAAAAGCGAACAAAATTAGAAGATAAGTCGAGGGAACTTATTTTAGTTGGATATTGCGAAAACAGTAAAGCATACCGCCTAATTGACCCAAATTCACCAACAAAAATTGTGAAAGCTCCTGATGTGCAGTATATTGAAAACTCAAAATCTCAATGTGGCAATGACTGTATGAAGAACATTAAGTCTACAGGTGAGAAGCACATAAATAATGGCCCTTTGGACTTAATTAATGATAATTGTACAGATATCATATCAGACAGCTGTACCTAATATCGTTGATATGACAGTTGAACCAACAAAACCCAGTGATAAAAATTTAGTTCAGTTTGAAATGACGCAAAGTGATGCAGAGCATGACGCAAAGTGATGCAGAGCAGGCAGTTAACTGTAACTCCGATCAATATACTGATTAACAAGATATAATTCCCATGCAACCAGAAATTAGAGAATCAACATGCCAAAAATGTTTAAACCCCAAATACTTTAATGATGATTTTGTGTTGCTAGAATTCCTGAGCCAAAATCGTTTACGGAAGCAATGACACGTGACGATTGGGAAAAGTGGAAAGAAGCATTAGATGAAGAATATAAGTCTTTACTGGAAAATGAGACGTGGACTTTAACTGATTTACCTCCAGGCAGAAAGACAATCAATTCTAAATGGGTTTTCAAAGTAAAAGAAACAGCAAACGGTGACATTGAGCGTTATAAAGCTCATTTTGTAGCAAAAGGCTATTCCCAAATACCAGGAGTAGATTTTGATGAGACATTTTCAACTGTTGTTCGTCATTCTTCACTTCGCACACTGTTGGCTTTAGCAGCTAAACTAGATCTCGACATTGAACATATGGAGTTCGAACTGCATTCTTGTATGGAGATTGTAACGATACTGCCGGCCCCCTCATCTCAATGTTGTCGTATGATACAGTCTGCCTGGTCCTCTCATCTCAATGTCATCCAACGATACCGTCTGTGTCGGATTCGGAATTGTGTGGTTCAATAGTGATACATTTTGCGTGTGAAGTTAAAAACGATATAGCCAGCCTTGTAATCAGTATAGGACAGTGTCTCGGTGATACTGTGATTAAAACAAGTCATAGATTTCATTAATTAAGAGATTCATATATTTTCATTCCAGATAATTCTATAAACAATACTTTTGTCATTGTTCATTATTTCAAATAAATAGACAGACGAAGGGTAAAAACTTATGTAAAACATAAAGAAATGAAAATTAATAGCATTGTATATATGTTAGGCACATAAACAAGTTGTGTTGACCAGCTAATTGTGTAATTTCGACTATTACATTAATTATCAATATTGAATTCTTTGTATATATTGACTGACTTGCGTTTTGGAGTATATTTTGAGAATTGCCAAGATAATTGATAGCTCAATATATGTTAGGAACATGTATGATGTACTCCTTAACTAATTAATTGACATTTAACACTTTGGTTTGTTGTCAAACAAAAAGTAGAGTGATTGAAACTTGAAAAGATAGGTGCGATCTAAAATTATTGTATGTATAGGTTTCATTTTATATTGTGATTATTTTTGTGTAGATGAAATGTTTTACTGTTGTGTTCGTAAAGGCCAATTCACACTGTCCACCACGTCAACGTTACGTCACGGAACCGTCATGTCAAGTTGTATTCATACTGTACGTCCGTGTCCGTCACATCAATTCGTCCATCTCAATACGCGATGTTGAAACTGAGATTATGAGTGGCGATCTGTTATGTAGATAGTCATAGTTTAATACTGGAAAGGGTGAACAACAACGCTAAATGTTATTAACGGCCAAAGAAAACTTTACAGTGTATGTTTTTGGCCAACTTACTGGGAACTGAAACAACATTTCAAAACATCGACATCTATTTTCAAGCGAAAAAATAAACCTATGAAGACATCAAACCATACTTGTAAGAACATAAATAGCGCCTATATACCTTAACCATTACGATTTGCATGCTGACATTGTTAATACGTCGTAAACAACTGAATTTTTGTCTTTCATTAGAACTGACATTTTCATTTAAAATGTTATCTAATGAAAAATGCGTAATCAAATTACCATCTTATTCCAATAAACAGTTTGCTTCAGTCGTTTCTGTTACATTGTTACGTAACATAAACCATTTTTTGGTTTCAGATATCCGACCTCGATTTTAGGGGGACACTCAATTGACAAAAATATTTAAGTCGTCACGAAACATTTGAGATTTACCCCTAAAACGTAGTACAACAACAACAACACAAAGATGAATAAGACACATTTGCATATAAACAGTGCAATCGTCGACTGCAACATGTAATTCACGTGACGAAAATAGGTTAACTTCCGATGTTAGCAGACGGCCGTTCCGTCAAAACATTCTTCTCGAGAAAGCTTGACGGACGTTGACATGACGTGACGGTCCGGTGACGGACAGTGTGAATGCCGCCATTAGAGATACATTGCGGAATGTTCTGACGGACGGTGACGTGACGTGACGGACAGTGTGAATTGGCCTTAAGAGTTATTACATCCAGAAGACAGGAACATTGTAGACCGTTATTTGCAAAATTGGGAATATTGTCTGTTTCTTGTCATTATGTATTATAGTGCTTCATCCATGTAAGGGAAAACCTTGATTCTTACAGCAAGAGGAGTGACATCCACAAACTTAACACCCGAAACAAATATGACATAATTTTAAGTACCTGTCGACTGTCCAAATCAAGAGTCAGTTTTCCAGGAATAGCTGTAAGTTTTTTCAACACACTACCCATAAAACTGCAGACTCTTCCACTGGAGAAGTTCAGGAAGCAAATGACATATACTCTTAAACGACATCCACTATATTCCACTATAAATGGAATGATTATGGGCCTGGAAAGTTCGGAATTCCCATTACAGCAGAGAGAGTGAAAGTAAAGATTCTACAGGAAGTGAGAATTGAGCAAGATTCTTATGCAGAAACGAAGGAGATACTGTCAGTGTTATACTCCAAATACAACAAGCAGCAGTTCAGGATTTAACGTGCAGTGAATTATTACACAGAATTTTTACTACAAAACAATAAGAATAAAATAGGTTTTGGCCTATGTTGTGTAATTTTATCTTTTATTATACTGACATGTTCCGTATCATCAGAAAATCACGTATTCATATTCTATGGAACAAGTATTTACACAGTAGAGAGTTTCAAACTTTTCTCCTAGGTATTTTATGTGAATGCATTGGCGACCCTGAGCCAGTGTCGATAGTCGCCATATGTTGACGGGAGAGCTAAGGTTCGTTCCAGCAGCTGCCAGACGGCTACTTTCAAGCACTAAGAAACAGGTGTTACTGCGCATGCGCAGCTACTATGACTTAAAAATCCTTGTTTGATACTTGCACTGCTGGAACGCTTTTTGCACTGTTTCTGGCTGCATGCGGATGTGAGTTTAAAGGAATAATTAAAATACTTTCCTTCCTAATAACGAATAAGTGTAAACGAGAAATGTCTGATCTCAAGTGGGATTACAGTGACTTCGAAATAATCGAAAAACACTCCACAAACACACACGTATCACGTGATGGCTATCCCCCACTCTCAGTCCTTTCTGCGCATGCGCAAATTGGCAGCCAGAAATATTTTTCCGGGTAGCGTCTGGCTGCTTGCGGCAACTGCTGGAACACCAAACAGTAACACTCCAAGTAGCCTGAAGCGGGAGAAGGCGCTGCTGGAACACAATTTCAGCGTTGCGCATGCGCGTCAAGCAGTCTGGCAGCTGATGGAACGAACCTCTTAAGTTCACGACTTTGGGAGCCAGCGTGACGTCATTATGACGTGTACATGCTGTATCGAAGAGGCCACATAATCACATATCGACTTTTGTGAATTTCGAGATACTGTGTACTGCGTAGCGCCTCCTTCAATTCGTTGTTCTAGCGTTTTGCGTTTCCTTCAAACGTTGTTAGTTATCTTGTTTTCAATCGCTTTTCTTAGTATGTCGACTTACTATGAGAGCACAATGAGAGAAAAGCTGAAACATTTGAGCGTTAATAATGACGAAAAATTGTGTGGCTACTGCGAAATACAAGAATAAGTTTATATGCTTCTTGCGCAGTTCAAGTGCATCGGCTACTCTTACTCCGTGAGAGATAGTACACAGCATCTAAAATAAGCAGGTGAAGTCAGAAGTAAGGTAATGTTTTGTTTTCGTTACTGTAGCCCGTATATCGCTCAATTTTATTTTAATCTTTCTGTGTGATCACGAAAACGCATTTTGGAGTGTCTACCAGTTGTACATAGCTAAGCAAAAGTAATTGTAACATATGTAGCCGATAAAATAATGTGTGTTCAGTTGTTTAATAAGTTCCTCTGCTTCGTTGTCTGTGAGAAAATAATTTTTCACACTGTCATGTCCGATTCTTTGGCCGTTTCGTTAAACCATTTTATTTGTACATTTGCAGGTTGCCCAAATTCTTCTTCACCCAAAGTAAAGGCAACGTTGAGATCCGATTTTGCGGATTTCCATCTTATATAGTAAGCACAAATCACCGTAAATGTATTCTTGGTCCTAAGTATTATAAAGACAAGGAGGCGGCAGTTCCAGATCACCTGGTTGGTAATCTCATTACTTCATTTCTTATCCATCTGTAAATAATAATAAGTGTTCGTTTACAGCATAAACTAAGAAAAGTAAGGCGTAATTGAAGACAGGGTATATGCTGTCCTGCAATTCACTATTAATTTGGTATTATAAAAACCGGGGAAAAAGGGAGGTGACAAACCATCTCCCTCAACAAGTGACTTCTTCAATTCAAACGTTTTTACAATCTCTCCCCCCTCCCCCACACTGTTCTTTGGAAGTTGTTTCTTAAAGTTGCTTTAATTTTTTTAGTTGTTTTACTATCAAATTAAAATTTGTTTGACATAAATCAGTGCATTTCCGTTAATTGACTCTTACGCTATTTTGACGTCCATAAAAGTACATATAGGTCTATATTAAGTTGCTACTTTTATTCCTCTGTAAATTAATTTCCCTTTCTAAATTGTGCCTGATACTCTCCTCATTATCTGTGTCAAGTATTTCTTCTGCACCTTTTTCAAAACGCCTTGGATAAAAGCTTGTAGGTCACTGGTAGGAGGAAGAGTCTCCTATAGTTGTTAGCATCTGTTTGCTTCTTTTTTATATAGTGGATGTATTAGTGCAGATGTCCATACTAATGGTGAACTGTGTTTTCCAAATTTGATTGAATATTTCTGATATAGTATCAGGTGTCACCATAGTACTTCTCCAGATGAGTTATTGTTTTTGGGTAATTGTATTATTTCTCTTATTGTTGGTGGTGGTTTTGAATTTAATGATGAACTCAAATCATAAGAAATTGTTGTTGCTCATAATCTGTGTAGCATGAAAATTTGTTTTAAGATCTATTTATTTACCAACAAATTTTTAAAGTGTTAGTTACAAAAATTAAACATAGTGAGCATTAATTTACCTGAATTATTTGCATATTGCATGAGCAACTATTTGTGCTAGCATAATTGAAACTTTTGTATTCTGTTGCAGATAATTTTAACATGAAGCAAAATATTGACTCAATGCTGATTTTTTTTGTGGCATTTCTGGCCATAAGATCCCAGCTGGGATCGTGTTCGGCCTGTCTGGTGCAAGTTTTTTATGTGACGCCACTGGGGCGACTTGTGATTGAGTCAATGAAGAATCACTAGATAAAGTGATAAAGTAACTGAATAACTTAAAATATTGTATTAATTATCAACAACAATCAACCTTTCATAACTTCTTGAGAAGCAGACCAGATCAAATCTCTCCCCCCACCTACTAATTGCTACTGCAGAATTACATATACCCAATGGAGGTGTGGGATCACTGCTGAAATATATGTTTCTATCTTTTTAAAAGTTGACACCACTGCTAATGGAGGTCCATTGCCTGTAGGGTTTGATATCTTCACATCATGTTCCGAGACTTCAAGGTGTTCAGTCATTTTTGCAACTGTTTCAGTACTGCAATTATAAGTCAGATTTATTAAGTTCTTACAGATCTCTCTTGCACGTTACGTGCTGCGAAATTAGTGCTTAATGTTTCAGAAATGTTGAGCCATGCATTTGCTCTAGATTGCTGCTAGTATTCTGTAACCCCTGTGCTGCAGTGTTTGTGTACTATAACTGCTTCTTGAACCAAACCCATATGTTTCATCTAAACAAATTGAGGATTAATCCTATAAGTGAAATTTAATTTGTCAAATCCCCATTCAGAGAAGAAACAGAAGATGGCACAAAAGTATTTGCACAGAAACTTAAACTTTAGGAAATCTGGACATGGACAATCAGGTTTTGCAAAATCTACTTTGTAAAAACATTCTTCAATTTCTGCACTGGTTACATGAAAGTCCTGTAGCCACCACAGTTACTGATTCTGCACTTTTTTCATATTACATCATCACATGCTTAACAAACTTTGGTGTCTTCCTATACAGGAATAAAGAGATGTCTTTTCTGTAAAATTTAACTGCGGAATTTAACTTGCAATACTTTTCAATGGGGCTAGGAAGGTAACTGTTAACTAAAACTGCAATGAGGTCTGTTAATTCTGTGTTTGTATTATGATCTAGGTGTGAATGTTTCACCAATTTGTTCATTACTGAAACAGCAAACATACTTTTGTACTTGAAAGCCTTCACCCACCTTTTATGCACTGGAACCCATTGTTTATCAAAGTACTGCAAAGCAGAATCATTTGGTTTATCGAAAACATGGATTCTCAACTTTAGTAAATTATCAATATACTCTTGCTTGAAAGACGACTCTGCATTACCGTTCCACAGATTAAAAATTCTAACTCACATTTTTTTGTTCTTTTGTGTGAGACCATAACCACCTTTCTCAAATCATTTCTCTGTTAAATGAACACAGATACACTTTGAAACGGGGAAACAAGGACTGAATTGCATTTATTTTGGACGCAGAGAAATCAGTAACCCAGTAAACAGGATTCATGTTTTTGTTCCACTCCTCGAAAATATTTAATGCTTCTGAAATTGACCATGTGTCTTCTATTTGAATGTAAATAGAACCTACCACTAAATAGCACACATTTGCCTTTACTGTTACAAAGAGTAGTGGATTATCACACTTGATGGTCTTTTACGTTGTATCAAGCAAGCGCATTGTCCCATACTTTCTCAGTACTTCCCTTCGTCATGCAATCTGATAGCAAAAGAAGAGTGGATGTACTTCTCCATCAACCTCTGTACAAAGTCTGAAAACAGGCACTTCCACCAGTCATCATCAATTTTTTTTATTTTTTTTTATTTATTTATTTTTTTTTTTTTTTTTTCCTTCCTTCACTAATTTACCTTCACTTGCGGCATCTCCTGATCAATTGCTGTTTCCTACAAAATCAGTGTATTTAGTCATGGTTGTTAGGGATTTGCTTTGCAGGGGGGGAAAAGCGGAAATCTTACCAGCACTAAGATACTAGTAAAATAAAATTGTTACTAAGTTAGTATTATTGTAGGACAGACAAGTGTCCAAAAAAATCCATCTGGCTTGTTGGACCCTGAGGCCTGCTTCCAAGGGCAAAAATAAACATAAAGTAACTACAGCCAAATCTGTTGACTTATGTTACTGAAGGATCTAACAGATAGTAACAGAATTATTAAACATGTAGGGCTTCTCCAAACGTTATTCTAAATGATTTATAGAACTTGAGAATTTGTTGATTACTGTTATAATTGATGTAGCCTGTGAAGATTTGTCTTCTAGTTTCTTTTCTAGTATGACAGAATGTATTGTGTATTATTCCTTTCAGCCATCTGATTTTTCTGTAAGCTTTTTTTTTTTTTTTTTTTTTTTTTTTTTTTTTTTTTTTTTTCTGTTCTGATTACTTTCCAAGGAATGCACATGAAGAATCATATTATTTTTGCACATCATTGTTATGTATTGAACAGAAGTAACAATTTGTTTCGCCTTTGAAGGGTGATATGTTCTAGCAGAGTTTGGCATTGTATTCTCATGTGTATTTCAAACAGAGCTGAAAATGAATAAAAATTTTCACTAATTGTGGTATCATAATTAGGATTTAATAGTGTCTCTTGTATGTATGTTTTGAATGTAAACTGGACATAAGTTGTAAATCATCCGGAATATTAACATGTAGTCATAGATTATACTGAATAAAATGCAATTAATTACCATTTATTGTATTTTTGTCTTTGTGCAAGATTTCAATAAAATTGACAGCATTTACAATACATTCTTAAAACAATAACAAATTCAGAGCAGAAATTGTGTAAACAGGGATGTGCATTTTTTATGTCTTGATGCCATGCATTACTTCTGTCTAAATTTCTGCAGCATTTTAAATTTTTGTGCCCTACAAATTCCTATAATCTATTTTAGGTCTTTGATTTCTTCCAAAATTTTATCCTTGTCACAATTAGGCACTGAAATTTTTCCAAAGTTCTAGAGAGGACTGATGGGAAACTAAAATGGCAGAACAGCTAGTTTGTTTATTAGTTAATAACAGTTTTACTTTCAAATATTGTACTTTAAAAATCATGCTTTACTACAACCAATTTTGCTGCTCTCACAAGTGACCAAACAACTATTATTTCAAAGATACTGGTAACTGCGCTAATCCAACAATATCTGAAAATCACTAAAATAAACAGTTTTGCTACCGTATCTAATCTGATATATAATTTCCAAACATTTTAAAATTTGAACAGAATTTCATAGTATTAGACAATGTTCTATACATGTTGAGTATCAAATAAAATGAGATGAAATATTAAAGTACAGTAGTTGGAAAAATTACAAACAGCATACTAGCTTTCAACTTCTATGAGCAATGTCGCCATTTTGTGTGCAAGGAAGACTACTTTTCTTAAGTACATTCTCATTAGTTATGGTGTAAGTTTGTGATAAGTATTGTAACTCTGTCACCCACCAGTACTGCCATATAAGAAACAATACCCACAGTGATTAATGCATTGCACTGTTTTAAATTACAATATTTATATCTTGGTTTTGAATGTAATTTCAATAAAAGGATTGAAAACTACCAAGGGCACCCATTTCCAATGACAAGGGGACCCTGTCTTCTTATCTCTCAGGAAAAGGAAAAAATGTAGTGCAGTCAGCAGTTTTTCTTTCCATAAACTTATTTTAAAGTATGCATTGTAATAACAGAACTAAGTTTTTAACAGGTTGGTACTTGAACTTCATTGTGACTACTTAAAAGTAATTGCTTGCCTTGCAAACTGTTACAAATACTTTTCTCCCTGGTTTGGCTTTCCTTAGAAATTATCATATGGGCACTCTTCAGAACATCATAGCTCTTTGGCTGACATGATGCCATGTTGGGTTTGTGTACTGCTAGGATTTCTTATTGATTTATTTGCTGAGGGACTGGTAAAAGGTAAAGAAGTCAATACTCTGAAGACTGGTATGAATACCATAGTGGTGTACTAGGCATGGTCCTGTTGGACTTGGTGTGCCATCGCATTCCTCCAATCTTTGAATTGTTACACCCAGTCAGTTAAAGGGGAACTTATAGTTTACCTGAGCTCCAAATCATGATGCTGCTCAGCATTTTTGCCGGAGGTGAAAGAAGTGACATATAAAAATCTTAGAACTGAGCAGGGAGCAAACCTGCAGCCTTTGGATTC
Organism: Locusta migratoria; assembly: GCA_026315105.1. Lineage (NCBI taxonomy): Eukaryota > Metazoa > Arthropoda > Insecta > Orthoptera > Acrididae > Locusta > Locusta migratoria. Next base: position 97,783,603 of record CM048754.1, read on the forward strand.
ATAGTCTAGCACTCAACTATGTTACCGAGAACCACCTGTGAGATTGAACTGAGATTATGAGATGCAGACAAGCAATCTACCAATCATCTTTTTGTCTAGTTGCTACTATGTGGAAGAAATTCAGAATGGATTTCATTACTTTCTGGTTTTAAAGTTTTAAGATCAGTAGAAAATTTAAATACAGAGAATATTTTCTTTAGTGTTATTTTTGAACAATATAAGTTTGCACATGTCGTGTATTTTATCCTTGATTCCTGGATATGGACAGTAAAAGTAATCATATTAGCTGATATGTTGTCCCAAACTTTTGTTTCCAATCAGGTTTCGTAATAATGGCCATGTTTCTCTACTTCGTGTTTGAAAATTTAGAGACTCAACAGTCTTAAACACAGTTGGCTTGGGAGGGGCTTGACCCAGTTGAGCTAAAACCAAGTACTTTTAGAGAGGGCTAAACCAAGTTGAAAATGGTCTTTATAAAGAGAAAACCACCTCTGGATATGCTGCTGGTCCAATTACAGAAGCAGTCTTTACAAGATCTAAACCTATGTCAGATGTCATTTATGATATATCATATATGATTTGAAATGACAGATTCTCATATTAAAAAAAAAAAAAAAAAAAAAAAAAAAGGGGGGGGGGGAGGGGGCAACACAGAAGAAAGTGCTTACACTACAGCCTATATTTACTTACAACACTTCTGCACAGTTAAATTTTACTAACCACATTGGCAACAGGAGTGTACAAATATTGGAAATGAAATGTTTGCTTTGCAATGGTAATTAATATACTGGCTGGATAATTACATATTTCATGGTCAATATGAAAGGTTATTCCACTCATTCTTTCTGATGGGGTTTTCAAGGAGCATTCAATGGTCGTTGCCAACGTCTGCACAGAACACTGCAGATGTGGTAAGTACAATTTTACCTTCCAGGTAGTTAAACACTTTCGCTGCAGCTGATACTTATAAGCGAACGCGCTCACTGTAGAATAGCATCAGCTGCAGCGAAAGTGTTAATTGCATACTTTTTTCAATTCTATTGTAAGGTAAAATAAATCATTCAACACTCTGAAGATTAGGTTCAATACTATAATGCTTTAGTAGATATGGTCCTGTTTTGCAGGCAGTATACCATTCAGTTTAAAATGAATATTGAACCATGGTGGAACTCTGCATTTTTCACACCAATAACAGTGTGAAAAGTTAAAAGTGACAGATAAAACTCTTTGGTTTGACTGAGGATTGAACCTGTGACAGTATAATATAGTCTGTGTTGGTTAGCTGCCAGCTCAGTTGTGTGGTTTGAATCTATAAAGTAGTAACTTCTTTTACAAAATGAAAGAGGGCAGTTTCTCTGTACCTACAGTTGAGGAACAATGGAGGAATCTTTGTTTTCACCCCTTTGCTGTGAATAGGTGAAAATTCTAACCAACTCTTTTCTTTTCCTGTTTTCATAAATAGTTTAGATTTTCCTGGCCATCAGTTTGTATAGTTATACAGAAATAGACATCTAACAAAAAATGGACATTTATGATCTTCGACATCATCTCTTCGAGTCAATGTTCTGTTAAGTTCTGCACAGAAATAAATTGCAGTTAAGTCTCTTAACACATTTCGTTGAATCGATATTTGCACACAACTCTTAAGCTTGTTACACCACTGGGTGGTTATTTTCCTATTGTGCTGCTAACTTCCTGTTTGATACACACAGGGGTGATGTGCGTTTCATGTTTTTACCCATCAATAATTGATGCTCATCTTCCATCATTTTAGTTTCATTTCTTCTTGCACATTTTTTCGTCTCTAATTGAGGAATATGTGTAACCATCTTTTTGCAAATGTAGACCATACAGACTGATTGCTTTTTTAACACCTCTCTCCTTACAATGGAGGTGTTACCATAAAGCTCATGAGACGTGTTCTACATTTTCAAATGAGAAATTTCGACAATGCAAGGTCCAGATTGAAATGTCAATAATATGGGGATAGATAATAGCTTGCTGTAAAATTGATCACTGAACTGTCAGAAAAGAGTTAACTCATTCACACATGAAACAGCCAACACTGGCTGCTATGGCACAGGTAGCTTTCATGTGTGGATAAGTGATTGTGTGAATATACTGTTTTCTGATGAAGACTGCAGCTAAAATTTTAAATATCTGGTTTGAATGTTTGTCTTTTATGTCTGTTGGTAGCTCAGTGACTTTCTTCTTATGAGTTGTAACCTACAGATTTCTTTGATAAGAAAAGCATTCTACAATATTTTCACTTTTCTATATGCTCTTAATGCTAGGGTCCAAAGTTGAATTGAGCATATGATAACCAAAATATGGTTTCCACAAGAATGGACAAGCTTTAGCCTATTGGTGCCATTTTCTTCATGCAACAAGATTTCGGCATAGTTTAAACTTCCCCGTCGTAATGAGAAGCATTACACATTTCACGTAATCTTGCTTTTGCAAGTAACTGTTGACATAAACTAAGTAATACAGTAACATTATCTGTTACACTCTTCCATTTTAAAACTCTTATTATTATATTCATTAAGTCATTTGCTTTCGGTTATCACACGTATATGGACTTGTATAACAGCAACGGACATTTTTACGTTTAAATTAATCTTTGTAAACTAGCTTTGAAATACGTTCTTTATTAGCTAAGCACATAAACACATGTAATGATTATTCATTCATTCACAGTCGTACCCAGCAGTACATAAATTGTGTATCTATTGTGTATTCCACAAGACGTTTACAGTACGGCAACAACCCAATCAGCAAATAGGTAGGTTTTCTACGAAACGATTACTTCCTGAGTTTTTTCAGTGGTATGTCGGGAATATTTGTATTAAAATCTAGCTCCTTTTAATCCTGCTTTGACGAAATACGTAACTATATGCCGCGGTACTGTCTTTCTTCAGCTGGAGACGTCAAAACAAAACTGTCATTTAGTTCAGCATCTCGAATGTTAACCGAAGTCGAAAGATCGATATATGGCTTCTCTCTTCTTCGATACAGCATGGCTACGTCATAATGACGTCACGTGGGTTTCCATGGTCGTGAAAATAAGCTCTCCCAATGGATCACGAGCGAGCACTTGCGAATGCCGAAAGAACGTTGCTCGCGGACCATTCACACCAAAGACAATCATCTGTTCGCTTATGCTCGTTCGTTCCTATGTAAACGTACCTCAAGTGGTAGCTCAGCCACCGACGCCAGTTCTTCCTTCGCAGTCGTGACTCGTGATGCAAGAGGCCAAATACGCTTTTACACACTCAGAGACTTTCTACTGTCCAGACGTATTTTGTTAAGTGCGAGACAAGTCATTGTTGCGTGCACAGTTGTCAACTTTTATTTTCTATTGTAAGCATAAGTAAGCTGGATTTACATAATGAAATTTTAATTTCATTAAAACAATAAAGGCCTGCTTTGTGGGAGAATACCAAGACATATTCAACATCGAGACGTTAACGGAAACGTTTGCCATGAAGTTTGTTTGTGAATTGTTTTGTTGAATGAAAGGGGGGAAATGGTTTTGGTATGTCCATACTTTGCTTTTAGTAGGTACATACTTAATCACATACCTATAGACAGGAGGCTTCGACAGGCAGTCTTTTGTTTGCATACCTATTTCATATTGATTCCCCTTCCTTGTGATAAGTGTAGATAATTCTTGAAGTTAGGATCTTTGTCAACCATGCTTATGTGTAAGCTGCTTTGTTTCATTTAGGTTCAGCATTTAAAGTGATGTGCCCCACTTGTGCTTCATGGGAGCAAGCTACGTAGTTTGTGGTGCCAGCACTGCAAGATGTAGGCACTGTTTGTCTCTCCCCTTACCCATCCACCCCTCTCCCACAGCTGCCCTTGTTTGAGATGTGGCTTATTACCTCCACTGCCCCCCCCCCCCCCCATCCTTACAGAACTCTGCCATCTAACATTTAATATACTGTGCAACAATTCTCTCTTTGATACCATAAAACAACTACATAAATATTTCCCACCCTTCCACTGCATTTGATTACAAGTTTCTAGCAAAACAAGTTACAAAAACTAAAAGATAACATCAGAAAATGAGATAAAATGACACAAACAAGATTGAACACCACCACAGCACAAAGGTTAAAGTGCAGTATATGAGTCTACAACTGATGCTTGATGTGTAGACATTGGCAACAGCTTGAGGAATAATGGGAGTCGCATTCAAGTGGCCAAAAGAAACAATAAAGTTATTCGTTTTGGAAATAAAAACTTTTTCTTGTTGCTGATGACAATTGTAAAACATGTTATTGCTTAATTAAAGCAACATGTAAACCCTGCAAATAATTTCATTGAGATATGTAAATAAATGTAGGCCTAAATTATTTAACTTAATTCTCATGCGGAAACCTGTTTGGGTGATAAAAAAGCTAAAAAGGCTGTCTTGCATAAGGTGGAATTCCTCTCCAGTTTATCAAAGCAAGCACAGAAATAAGATCTGCAGCATCTACAAGATGATCATAATTTGAAACACCAAGAAAATGTTTAATAATAATCATCATATCTAAGGGGATTCCCACAAAAAGTGGGAGGTTTGGGTGGGCGCAAACTAAATTGAAACACACAAAATATGCCAACAATTTTGAAATTCATTAATGGCCTTAGGAAAATAAAGAAAAATAGACAAGAATCAAAAGAAACATCTTGGAATAAGTAACTAATTAGTATCAATTCCAACACTATATGCATAAAATTATTATTAACCCGTGAGAACTCGTTGACATATATAGGTCAATTCTAGTTACCAATACCATCCATTCATGAAATAAAAGAGGTCAATCCCATTACCCAGAAACAAATATTCCTTTGCAAACTACAAAGAGCTCTTATTGATAGCAAGTAATGAGGTGTGTATGTCGATTCTACTGCAGTGGCGGCGTAGTGTTCTGATAATGGAAATGCTCTTTGAAAATCCTGTCACCTAAAATGAGAGGAATAATCTTTTGTGTTAACCACAAAGAAATGTTTAATGTAGTTTCTGCTCTGTGGATGACAGGTTATGGTATGTACCCTTGCCCTGTCAGTACTTATGTTATGTATCCTGTATCAAACATTAGCACACTGTGCCACCATTGCAGTAAGTATAATTTAATCCATTTTCCAACAGCAATTATTTTAGGGATTCACACAAATAGGCTATTCAAGTTACCATTGTTTGTGAAAAAATGTCAAGATTTTCAAGAAAGTGGTTAGGCAAAAAATAAAATTACAGCTTAAGTTAATTTACAAATGGAAACACATTGTGAGATATAACTACTGATATACAATAATATCTGCAGCTTGTAATAACTACGAATGTAATCAGTAATGCGTACAATGACATAACACATTACATACTTGGTAAAAGTTTAATAATGGAAAGTCCAGGTTGGAATTAATAATATAGTGAGGACATGGCGACGAGCTGCGACAGGCACATACAAAAGACACACACATACAACACATTTAGCTATCGGCCATGGCCTTCTTCAGAAAATAGAGCACTCACGCAATCACACAGTCATACAACCATCACCTCCGACTGCCGCACTTCGAATCACGCTCTGCAGCGAATTGGGGACGGGGGGGGAGGGGATAGAAAGGTTACATCACGGTGGTGGGGATGGGTTAGATGGGAATAACGAGATGCAGCTTAGGAATGGAGGCGGGTGAGGGGAGAAAATAAAATAATAATAAAAAAAAAGTAAAATAAATATATGTATAGAAAATGCATGCACACTGGAAGTACACAAGACCGCATACACACACACACACACACACACACACACACACACAATCACACATTCAAACACCACTCAAAATAGGTGAGGTTTGGGATAGAGAGGTAGGAACTGTAAGGTATGGAAAAATATATATAGGGAAGTTATCGTAGGTTGAGGCCTGGTTGATTTCAACCTACGATAACTTCCCTATATATATTTTTCCATACCTTACAGTTCCTACCTCTCTATCCCAAACCTCGCCTATTTTGAGTGATGTGTGTGCGCGCGTGCATGCATGCATGTGTATGTGTGTGTACGCGGTCTTGTGTACTTGCAGTGTGCATGCATTTTCTATATATATATTTATTTTACTTTTTTTTAATTATTTTATTTTCTCCCCTCACCCGCCTTCCCACTCCATTCCTAAGCTGCATCTCGTTATTCCCATCTAACCCATCCCCACCACCGTGATGTAACCTTTATATCCCCTCCCGTCCCCAATTCGCTGCAGAGCGTGATTCGAAGTGCGGCAGTCAGAGGTGATGGTTGTATGACTGTGTTGTGTGATTGCGTGAGTGCTCTATTTTCTGAAGAAGGCCATGGCCGATAGCTGAATGTGTTGTATGTGTGTGTCTTTTGTATGTGCCTGACGCAGCTCATCGCCACGTCTTTGCGGTGAGTTGTAAACTGTCCTCACTATATTATTAATACTTGGTAAAAGCCAACATGTGGAATCAGACACTGCAGTTGACCTTTTAAAAACCATACTGTTCTCATTGAATTTTTTGAGGTTTTGTATCTCTAGATTTGCAAAATGTCTTCCACCAATTTTCTCCTCTGAATGTAAACATACTTTGTCAGCACCCATATTCATGAGGGAGATATGATCATCATAATAAAATAAGATTGAAAATGGAAAGATTTAGATGTTCCTTTTCCACTATGCACTTTCACAGAATGGAACAGTAGATATATACCATGAAAACAGTTCAATGAACCCTCTCCCAGGCACTTAAATGTGATTTGATAACAAATATTCCTTTTTTTTTCCATGAGCTATTAGAGAATGGAACTGTAGAGAAACATAAAAGCGGTTTGAGGAACCCTCTGCCATGTACTTCAATGTGGCTTGCAGAGTATTTATGTAGATATGTTTAACTTCAGGCCTCTGCTATAAGTTTAGGAAATATTAACACTAAAGACCTACTTGGTTATCCATGCAGTTTAAGGCAGCGCTTACAGGGTGGCATGCTGGCCCTCGTTTGAATCCACCCACTGGATTAGTGATGTGGGTCTGAGTGTCAAGCACCTGTATGTGTTTTTTTTTAAACAGTTTGCCACAGGTGAATATTAGGCTGGTACCAAAGTTCAACCTCCTTTACATGACTTACAAATATTTAGAAAACCTAATTATTCTGAAAGGAAAGACGCCAAGATCACAGTAGGAGTAATTGATTGACAACCGGTATTGATGTGCTTTGCCATCATCTTCTGGTGGTATATATTTTACAATATGGTCATATATTTATAAAAATAAAGTGCAACATTGTAATTAGTCGAAATATTTTTTTATATATTTATACAAAAACAGGAAGAGCAACATTGTGTTTAATCAAAATGTGATAGTCTGGCTAAGTGCAATGTTGCACTTTCTTTTTTTTAAACATGTCCACATTGTAAAAAATATATGACCAGAAAATGATGGCATAGTATATCAAAACCGATCATCAATAAATTAATCGTATTGTGGTCTTGGTATTCTTCCTTTTGGAGATAATTAATCATTGCAGATCACCTCCATTCTGCAAAGTCAGGTAATTTCAAATTAGAAAATTTCTAAGGGGGTAATTAAGTGACAATAGGTAGGCCATCCGGCCAGATGTTAAATTTAATCGCCAAATACATACGGTAGTAAATATTATTTAAAATAGACAGTGTGGCTATCCAGTACTTAGCTCAGTATCGTCAAGTCGTACAAAAAAAACAAAAATAAATTTCCATACGAGTTTTTCGAAATTTTTTTTCCTTCATCGGGTAGGATAGAGAAGAAATGGGATAGAAGGGAAGGGTAACTACACACAACCTAGGCCAGGCACGACGAACATTTCCGCCTAGCGGGCGCGCCCGCAAGCGGAGTGCACTATATTTCCCAGCTCCAGCTACAACCATATGTCACTAGTGTCCCACACGCCGCTGCACACAGAGCGTGGTAAAGGCTGCTCATGGGCGGTGCCGCGGGCACAGCAAGGGCACCACAGGGCGGTGTTTGGCCATGCCTGACTGTGGTCATGAGCAAGCATGGAGGGGAAGGGTGATATGTGGCAGTCAGACATTTGATTACTGTTGCTACTGAGCTAAGTACTGGGCAGCCACTGTCTCTCTTTGAAATAATATTGTTGCATCTCATTGTCGAGTATCTGTCAGACTATCAGATATGTAGTAATAATGCCAAACCTGCATCAATATGGGACAACGACAAATGGAAAAGAAGTAGCTAGGCCAGTAACAGTAAGAAGTTACTTCCATAACATTTAACACATTGATTGCCATGAAACCACAGCAGAGCCAAGGGGAACTGTGCCTTATTTTATAGTATTCCTTATAAATTTATTTAATGTTTGAAATACTGCCATAAATGCTGTATATAAATGGCACACATTTCTCTTGTACCAGTACTCAAAAGACAGACAGTGTCAATTGAAGACCAAGATACCACCTGTCGGCATTGTGTAATGACGTCATATCTGAATCTCACAAGATACTCTATGTAGCTATACCAACCAGCAAAACAAACACTATCAACGAATATAAACAGACGGGATAATATTGTAATACTCATGTATTGTAGATACTAAATGATATGTGATCATCCTCATAAATTACAGAATACCACAATAGGATATGCATTCGTTCACAGGTCTCAGTCCAAAAAATTTGAGCCTTTGGCGCTCACTTGCAAAGGAAAGAATAATCTCTTGGCCTTGATCTATACCTAACCATCAGAAAGAAGCTACATATCACTTTTTAAACGCAAAATAGTAATCTTTAATCTATGTTATGCTTGTAAACAAACTATCATCTTTAACTCAGATATGACGTCATTGGTTAAAGCCGATGGATAGTATTGCGCTCTTCAGTTGACCCAACACCATACAGTCAAGTTCACAGAATTTATTTGCAAATTTTTATTTATTTATTTATTATTTATTTGTTTTTTCTGTTCCATAGGACCCACTTCAGGAGTAAGACTCCATGGTCATGGAACAAGTCAATACATTAAGTGTTACACAATAATGGTAATAGAAAAATTTTAAGTAGTCCTTTGCACACGACAATCTTAAGACAAAGTGAAAAGAATCAATAAATAAAAAATAAATTAGCTTAATTGTTTAACTTTTCTAGGAGTTCCTCGACAAAATAAAAGGAGTGAGCCACGAGGTAACTCTTCAATTTAGATTTGAAAGCATGTGGATTAGTGCTAAGATTCTTAAGTTCTTGTGGCAGCTTATTGAAAATGGATGCCGCAGAATACTGCACCCCGTTCTGCACAAGTGTTAAGGTGGTGTGGTGCAAATGTAGATTAGACATCTGTCTAGTATTCACCGAGTGAAAGCTACTAACTCGTGGGAATAAGCTGATATTATTAACAACAAACGACATTAAAGAAAAAACGTATTGTGACGCCAGAGTCAAAATTCCCAGACTACTGAAAAGGGGTCGACATGACGTTCGCGAACTTACACCAGATATTGCTCGAACCGCCCGTTTTTGAGCCAGAAATATCCTTTTTGCATCAGGCGAGTTACCCCAAAAAACAATGCCGTAAGTCATAAGTGAGTGAAAGTAAGCGAAATAGACTACTTTTCGTGTTGAAAAATCACTTATCTCAGATATTGTTCTAATGGTAAATATAGCAGAATTTAGTTTTGGAACAAGATCCTGAACATGGGCTTTCCATGACAGCTTACTGTCTATATGAACACCTAGAAATTTGAACTGTTCAGTCTCACTTATCACATGCCCATTATGTTTAATCATAATGTCAGATTTCGTCAAATTATGTGTTAGAAATTGTAAAAACTGAGTTTTACTGTGATTTAACATCAACTTGTTTTCTATTAGCCATGAACTTATCTCTTGAACTGCATTATTTGATACTGTGTCAATATTACGAGCAACATCCTTCACTACCAAGCTGGTATCATCAGCAAACAAAAATATTTTACAATCACCTGTTATACTCGAAGGCATATCATTTATATAAATAAGAAACAGCAATGGTCCCAAAACAGACCCCTGGGGCACCCCATACTTAATTGTGCCCCATTGGGATTGCACGTCATAGCCATTTTCTACACTGCGGAGAATTACCTTCTGTTGTCTATTATTAAAGTAAGAGGTGAACCAGTTGTGGGCTACTCCCCGTATTCCATAATGTTCCAACTTCTGCAACAATATTTTGTGATCAACACAATCAAACGCTTTTGTTAAATCAAAGGAGACGCCTAATGTCCGTAGCCTCTTATTTAACCCATCAAGTGCCTCACAGAGAAACGAAAATATAGCGTTTTCGGTCGTTAAACCACTTCTAAAACCAAACTGTACGTTTGACAGGAAATTATGTGAACTGAAATGATCAATTAATCTTGAATATACAGCCTTTTCAATAACATTGGAAAAAACCGATGGCATAGAAATAGGTCTATAGTTGTCTACATTATCCCTTTCTCCTTTTTTATAAAGCGGTTTCACTACTGAGTACTTTAATCTGTTAGGAAACTGACCATTCTGAAAGGAAAAATTACAAATATGGCTTAGTACTGGGCTAACATATGGAGAACAGTACTTTAGAATTCTGCTAGATACCCCATCATATCCACAAGAGTCCTTAGTCTTTAGTGATTTAATTATTGACTCAATCTCACCTATGGAAGTATCATGAAGGATCATTTCAGGCAAGAGCCTCGGAAACGCATTTTCTAAAAACGTTATATGATTACCTGTAGAAACTAGAGTTTTGTTTAGTTCCTCTACTATATTCAGAAAGTGATTATTGAATATTGCACATATATCTAACTTGTCAGTAACAGAAACATTCCTACTACGCACTGACGTTATATCTTCTACCTGCTGCTCCTGACCAGACACTTCCTTCACGACTGACCAGATAGTTTTAATTTTATCCCGAGAGTTTGCTATTCTTTTTGCGTACCACATACTTTTTGCATTCTTAATGACATTTTTCAGAACCTTGCAGTACTGTTTGTAATGAGCTACTGCATCTTCATTCTGACTGCTTCTAACGTTTTGATACAACTCCCGCTTAGTTCTACATGATACTCTTATCCCCTTTGTCATCCACCCTGGCTGTCTGTTACTGAAAGTACCCTGTTTTGAGCGTTCTAGCGGAAAGCAACTTTCAAACAGCATAATAAATGTGTTCAGAAAAGCATTATATTTATCATCTGCATTATCAGCACTATAAACATCCTGCCATTCTTGTTCCTTAATTAGGCTTAAAAAGGTCTCAATTGCAACTGGATTAACTTTTCTGAGTAGTTGATATTTATGTTTAACATTTGTTTGAGAACAAATACTTTTTAGAATTAAAAGTTGGGTGTCGTGGTCTGATAGGCCATTTACTATTCTGCTGACAGAGTGCCCCTCTAATAATGAAGAATGAACAAAAATATTGTCAATGGTAGAACTGCTATTTCCTTGCACTCTCGTTGGAAAAAATACTGTTTGCATCATGTTATAGGAATTAAATAGATCTAACAGCTGACTTTTCCTTGAGCTATCACCTACACAATTAATGTTGAAATCTCCACACACAATTAAATTTTTATACTTCCTATACAGTGAACCCAGAACCAATTCCAGCTTGGGCAGAAACATTTTAAAATCTGAGTCAGGGGATCTATAAATAACAACTATTACTAGTTTAGTTCCATTAACATTAACAACTCCTGCACAACATTCAAATATCTGTTCTGTGCAGTGTTTAGAAAAATCGATTGACTCCGATGAAAAATCGTTTTTTACATACATGGCCACTCCCCCACACTGCAAAGAACTCCTAGAGTAGAAGGCAGCTAACCTGTATCCTGGCAAAGGAAGTCTCTTAATTGTCACACCACTTAAAAAGTGCTCTGAAATTCCAATAATGTCAGAATCAGTATCAATAAGCATTTCATTAACTTTATCTCTGATACCCTGTATATTTGGATGAAAAATAGTAATTCCCTTATTACTTATATTCTTAGACTTTGTCAAAGGTGGTTCATTTCTTAGAGGGACTTCCTTTAAGCACGAATATCTATCAGCTGTCTTCAATCTAAAAAAGGTGCAGCCCTAACACCAACTACTACAGGAATTTTTCCATGAGTGAAACCCCCACCCCCTACTACACTGTCACCTATGAGCTTTGCTAACCTCCCCTTCCCATACCTATTGAGGTGCAGACCGTGCCTAGTAAAATCCGACCTTTGGATAGTTTCAACTGGCACCACTGCAATGTGATCCATGCCCTCCGTCATCAGCGCCTTCTCAAGCCCCATGTTAAGACGGCTGACAGCCGTATTAAGACAAGGCCTATCATGACGCTGAAACAGCTGCACGAAATGCACATTCGTGCCACCAGTTTCAGTTGCTATCCTTTCCAGATCACCACCTATATCATATTCCCCGTCCCTATCAAGACTGTTCCCGGCCCCACCCACTATAACTACCTGATCCTCTTTTGAAAAATTCCTACATAAGTCCCCTATGTTACAAGTGACCTGATCTAACCCTGCACTAGGCTTCACTATGCTGGTGACCTGGTACTCACTCCCAAGTACTTCCTGCAACTGTTGGCCAACACCTCTGCCATGAGAACTACCTAGCAGCAGAACCTTCTTCTTCCTAAGAGACCTCTCTACAGATTTCGGCTTACCAAAAGCTGAGGTCTGCTGCGTACTTCCTACACCTACAGCTACAGGAGGTTCATCTCCACTCAACTCTGACAGTTGGTCAAACCTATTTGCAACTTGCAACGTAAAGCTATCTGAATACCTTCTCCTCGCTACCTTCTTGCCAACTGCCAGTTCCCATTCCCCAGCCCCCCTTCCCTTCCTCAACCTACCTAGTTCCTCTTCAGCGTTTTTCAACTGCACCTGAAGGGCGCAGATCAAACGCTCCTGCTCCTGTATCAACTTATTCCTGCTGCAAATCCTACAGTTCCAGGAGAGAACCTCACCACAATGCCCACTGTCTTCCCCACTGCACTCCCCCCCATGAAAATACTTCCTACAAATCCCACACTGCAGCCCACTACGCACGACCCTACGACAGAGCCCACACTTTTCACTCATGGTAAAATTTTACAATAATTTGTTAAGAAAAACTAGACGTCTACGTTATGAAGTTAAGTTTCTACAAAATAAGTAGGAAGTACCTCTTAACTACAGCAATCAACAAACCTCAGTCTCTACAAATCAAGTAACAACAACTAATAGTATCAGAAAAGAGCAAATAACACTACAACAGAAACTTTACCCTGTTGCTTGTATAAACAAGTTAAAATTCAAGCGTCACTAATAAAACAAGTAAACACTGTGAGAGTACAAGAGTTATCAAATACCGTAACCTAAAGTTTCCCAACCTCAACTACGTTAAAAACAGCAAGTCACCTGTTGAAAAGTACTAAAGTTAATAAACAACTAGCGCGATAACACCTCCTGAAATCTAAAACTTTAATAATTTAACTACAATACACAAACACTTATACAAATTACTATTAGATCGCAATTTGTGCAAGTACATCAAGAACCAGTCACTGCAAGGGTGTAACAGTTTGCTTTAGGTAATATAAATAGACTGCATTTATTCAGTGATAACTTCCATACCTATGACACCATTGGCCAAAGCTGACAGGTGGTATCCCTGTCTTCAATTATGCTGAAAGAGGCAATTTCTACATTCTATAATAGTCACATTATTTTTGCAATAGAAACTGAACAGAGCTTTTTGGCTGTGTGTTGTTTATATAAGACGTGGTATCCCTTCTTCAATTATGCCGTAAGACATAATTTCTATGTTCTGTAACAGTCATATTTTTGCAATGGAAACTGAACACATCTTTTTGGCTGTGTGTTGTTTGTATAAGGCCTAAGGTCCATCTATCGCAACAAATTAGTAGCTTTGGTTTATAATGTTCTTGTGAACTCCTCACTTTCAAATGTAAAAATGTTATTCTTTAGAATGGGAACTATTTAGAAATGTTTTTAACTTACAAGTTGTAGACCACTGGAGCATACATGTACAATTCAGTAATACTTTCAATTTGCAAAATTAAGATAAATCTAGTCATAACTATGAAAATTAACACACAACGTTTATGCAGGAGTAAGTGCAGAAGAATTTCTGGAAATAATCTGGCTATTTGCAGCTTTTTCTACAAAATTACAAGACATTAAACAGCTGTTGAATTGGCATCAGTTGAGCCAGGTACTTCCACAGTAAAAGTTGGTGAAGAGAATACTGAATTCTTGAAATAGTAATATCACACAGCAGCCTTATGTTCGAAAGGAACACAATTTTAGATTGTTCTTCCAAAGACAGGCAAATTACCGTGTTAATGTTAGACATTTCAAACTTATTTTTTATGTTATTTACTGATTAGTTTTGATGAAGGTATAAAAATACCAAAGCATAAAGAACATCCATTACTGCTATAATCTGTAACATTTATTACCTGCACTACCAACATTGTCACGGTAAGGAAATACAAATCGTTAGGATGACAGAATATTACTTGTCATACAAAAAACACGACTAAAAGAATAGAAGCAGGTGTTTTTCTAGCGATTTTACAACAGGAAACAAGCTACCAACTAACCACACAGCAACACGGTTAAATTAACACTCAGCAAATGATATTCAATTTCGACGAACTACAATAATAATAATATAGGAACAAATAAAACCATTTTACTTGTTTTTGTTTATACTTTATATGTATTATGTAAGATCGGATGAGCATTCGAGTAATCGATACATGCATGAATCGATCACATCCAAGATAATCGATTTTTATCGTTAATTAGGGTGATGCACTGATAGCTCAGTCTCCACAGTATGTAGATTTGTTACTGATTACTGAATATCATCATGGATCAAACATATACTGTAAAACATTTTGTGATGTCACATATTTTTGAGTTTGACTGACTCAGTGATGCTAAGACCTTTTGTGTATTCATGCAGGTAGCGTCCTTAAAGGGTATATTACACGGAGCCACCTCCATGCACGGAGCGTATTTGGTCGCTAGTCGCTGGCGTCTGTTGTCGCTCGGCGTATTGGCGAATAGCGAATGAATACGCTGACGCAATGACACGGAGCGACTTCAGACGCTAGCGTCTTCGTGAAAACAATTGAAACACGATGTAGCATATGATACACGTTTTGGAGGTTAGGTGAAACCAAACAGTTCTGTTTCCCAAGGTGCGACGTGGTCGCGAATTTATATCAGTGATCCATTTTGTAATTACTTTTAATATCTTTATTTACGTCGATCATTACAAAATTTCTCGTCGTTTTGACGACCGGTTTCGGTCAGTGATGACCATTTTCAAGTCTACAGCAAATCAGAAACACAAGGACACATTTAGTAATAAATTACCTTATAAAATATAAATAAGGCATTACAGTCATCAATACATAAAACGTGTTAAAAATATTATACATCATACCGGTTGTTACATTCCTTAATGAAGATACACTTATGCTGTGATGATGCCATATGGCAATATTACATGTACTGATGACTGTAAGTTAATACATTATTTATGTTTTCTAAGGTACTCTAATACTAGATGTATCCATCTGTTATGATTTGCTGTAGACTTGAAAATGGTCATCATTGACAGAAACCGGTCGTCAAAACGAGGAGAAATTTTGTGATCATCGACGTAAATAAAGATATTAAAAGTTCTGTGTCCCACAAAACAAAATATGAAGTGGAACTGTAATCAAATTTCTGAAAATTTATCGAAGTTTTCCAGTATTATGGGGCATTGAAAATAAGGATTATTTAAATTTTATTCTTGGCGAGATCGCCATCCTCATGCTGATATTCTGTTTCCTTATTTTATCCTCTACCATTTACAGTAATCTATCAAAATTTTCTCATGTGATCCTCATATTTCTGTAGGCAGAAGGACCTTCACACGCTAAAGGCCAATTCACACTGTCCGTCACGTCACGTCACGTCACCGTCCGTCAGAACATTCTGCAATGTATTTCTAATGGCGGCATTCACACTGTCCGTCACCGGACCGTCACGTCACGTCAACGTCCGTCAAGCTTTCTCGAGAAGAATGTTTTGACGGAACGGCCGTCTGCTAACATCGGAAGTTAACCTATTTTCGTCATGCGAATTACATGTTGCGGTCGACGATTGCACTGTTTATATGCAAATGTGTCTTATTCATCTTTGTGTTGTTGTTGTACGTCGTTTCAGGGGTAAATCTTAAATGTTTCATGACGACTTAAATATTTTTGTCAATTGAGTGTCCCTCTAAAATTGAGGTCGGATATCTGAAACCAAAATATGGTTTATGTTACGTAACATTGTAACAGAAATGAGTGAAGCAAACTATTTATTTGAATAGGATTGTAATTTGATTACGCATTTTTCATTAAATAACACTTTAAATGAAAATGTTAGTTCTAATGAAAGACAAAAATTCAGTTGTTTACGACGGTATTAACAATGTCAGCGAGCAAATCGTAATGGTTAAAGTATACAGGCGCTATTTATGCTCTTACAAGTATGGTTTGGTGTCTTCATATGCTTATTTTTTCGCTTGAAAACAGATGTCGATGTTTTGAAATGTTGGTTCAGTTCCCAGTAAGTTGGTCAAAAACATACACTTTAAAGTTTTCTTTGGCCGTTAATAACATTTAGCGTTGTTGTTCCCCCTTTCTAGTATTAAACTATGACTTTCTACGTAACAAATCGCCACTCATAAACTCACTTTCAACATCGCGTATTGAGATGGACGAATTGACGTGACGGATACGGACGGACAGTGTGAATACAACTTGACGTGACGGTTCCGTGACGTGACGTTGACGTGACGGCCAGTGTGAATTGGCCTTAATGCACCCAAAAGATTTGCAGTAGCACCATATTTATCCCTCCTCGCAATCCACCTTCTAATCCGTTTTCTTTTATTCTTTACTACTTTTCCGTTTTGCTTTTGGTTCCTTAATTGTTCTTTTAAAATTGTTACGAGAAACACAACGCCAGCATTTACAATTTCCTTACATTTTGACTCGACTGGTGGCTACTTTATATATGACACGGGGCGTCCAAAAACGCCAGCGACCAAAAACGCTAGCGACCAGCGTCTAAAGTAGCCCACGCTTCAACTTTAGACGCTCGCGTTTCTGAGCAGCTACTTTGCTCGCTGTCCCTGTTTACACAGAGCGAATTTAGAAGCTGCGTCCAAATACGCCAGCGACTAGCGACCAAATTCGCTCCGTGTAATATACCCTTAAGCGACATATCTGTGATTCCCTCATGCTATGAACTTTGATGTAGCTTGGGGAATGTGACAAGTATAAAACTTCGTCGAGAACTTACAGCAACTTGAGACTTGGAGTTGAAGAAGAGGAAGAAACAGAATCGGAGGCGCGATTATTTTTGCGCTCCGATTCTGTTTCTTCCTCTTCTTCAACTCCAAGTCTCAGTTTATTAAAAATATTTTCGCGATTATTTTTGCGCTGGGCTTGCATGTGAGTTGCTGTAAGTTCTCGACGAAGTTTTATACTTGTCACATTCACGAGCGGATATACACAGTACAAGAAATCGGCTTCGGGGGAAATCGGTTGTATGTCACGTGACCAACCTCACTACTGCCGCCCGCCGCTGCTGTTTATGTTCCGCCATATTTGAATCGTATCGTGTCTCGTGTGTTCGACTGTGCGGAATTCGTAAAAAAGGCTCTGTGTGAAGTATGCGGGAAAGCTTTTACGTTGAGTAAAAATTTGTACCAGCACCTGAGGGCATTCCACAACATAGACGGAAATTTGAAGGAGCCTAGACAAAAGTGTTTTCTGTGTTTTACATGTGACGAAATGTTTACCAGTGTAGCTGCTCTAAATCGTCACAAAAAGACACATACACAGGCTCCTAAAACGGTGAGTAAAATCTCATGAACAGTACTGTTCATTTTTTTATTTGTATTGTGAACAATGCCCTCAGATCCGATTCCAGTTAATATCTCTCTCCCTCGATCATTTTAAATGAAGATCGTGTTCTCATTGGGTTATTTATTACAGGATACAAATAATAATTTATGCATGATGAACTATACTACTCTACTTTGTGGTATAGAAAAATATTTCTTTAACATAGATGGCAGCCTATATACAGTAATTACATAAGACAAACACATCACATAAAATGCTATTAACTAGGCTACAGATAAAATTTAAATGCTAATATCCTCCTCTGGCAACTCTATGAATTCTTTATTATCGTAAAAATGATCTGATTGCCAGCTGTACCATTTAACTTTATAAATGTTTGGATCTATACATTTTGCATATGCTGGTAATATGTTGAATAATATTACTGGGTTCACTTTGTGAGAATTTCTATTTCTTGCTAACCTGTGTCTTGGTATATGCACGTTATTCTAGCCCTGGTGTGTGTGTGTGTGTGTGTGTGTGTGTGTGTGTGTGTGTGTGTGTGTGTGTGGTTACAAAATGGGATGGGTGAGTTACAGTTGTAATAAGTAGTTCAGAATTTGGTGTGTGAATATAACAAATTTTCAGCCTTTGTGGGACAGTTGAATTACAAAATATCGTTTTTAGCCTATACTTTTTTTGTTCTTGGTTAGGACTTTCACTTACAGGGCTAGTGATTTCTTTCTTTTTTATTCTGTAACATTTTATTTATTTGGTATTCTATGTACACATTTCTTATTCTATAGAGGTGACCTCATGTAATCAGATAATTTCTCTCATTTTTAAGCTTGCATCCACGGAGTGTGACATTTTTAAATGCAGCAACAGGAAAGAACTGAGAGAGCACCTGAAATGTGTTCATGCATTGAATATTGAAGTAAAAGATATGGAGTTTCATTCATGGGAAGGTAAGGAAAAAATCATCATTTACATCCCTGGGCCACTTGCAGCTAGTCTCTTAAACTATTTTCTGAACTTAATTTTGTTTTGTTATTTCTTTACAGAGTTCATCCAGTGGAAAATTAAAATGGAAAGGGATGAGAAAGTTTGTCTCGAAATACACTGGGGAAAGAATTGTGAACGGTGAGAAGTCCTGTTCGTATTACATTTGTCACCGCTCGGGTACTCACACAAGTAGGAGTTTGGGCAAAAGATTTAGGGCCCCATCAGTTAAAATTGACCGAACCTGTCCTGCCTCATTGACAGTGACGAAGATGTCATCTGGAGAAGTCAGTGTAAAGTTCTACATGACACATACAGGACACAGCTTCTCCATAGCATCTCTGCATCTTACTGTTACTGACAGGGCAATGATTGCTGGCCAAATTTCCGCAGGGGTAGCAGAGGGTGAAATTTTGAAGAGGGTGAGAGAGAGTGTTGCTGATGGATATTTTGGGAGGTTGCACCTACTGGAGAGGAAAGACATTCATAATATTAAAAAAAAATATAGGCTAGATGATTCTTCAGCGCATGAAAATGATGCAGTTAGTGTGCACCTTTGGGTTCAGCAGCAGCATCTGCTTGGAGAAGATTGCTCTGTGCTTTTTTACAAAGCTCAAGGGGAAGAAAGTGAAGTAGTAAGCAAGAGTGACTTCATTCTTGTAATAATGACACCATTTCAGTTAGAGATGACAAAAGAATTTGTACCCAATAAAGTGTTAATAGATACAACACATGGTACTAATAAATATGGGTTTCATCTGCCTACATTGTTGGCAGTTGATGATTTTGGGGTGGGTTGTCCCATTTCATTTTGCTTGAGTTCCCATATGGATACCAAAACTATGGAAGTGTTTATTCGTGCTGTTAGGGAACGTGTTGGAACAATCAAAACACAGGTGACTAAAACAGCATTTTGTCAACCACACTTTAATACATTATGTTTGAGGAAGTGTCATTTGCTGTAATTGTATTTTGTTTGTTTACAGGTATTCATGTCGGATGACTGTCCGACCTATTACAATGTGTGGTCCACAGTAATGGGGCAGTGTACACACAGATTGTTGTGCACTTGGCATGTGGACAAAACCTGGAGACGGAGTTTAAGATCAAAAGTTAAAGATACTTTAGTCAAATGCAATGTCAATAAAGTTCTGAAGGCATTACACTTTGAAATGAATAAAGACAAATTTAATGTAATGCTGGAAAGTTTCCTAAGATGGTGTGCTGAAGATGAAGCTACACAAGAGTTTGAAAAGTATTTCAGCAAGGAGTATGCACGAAGGCCAGAAATGTGGGCGTACTGTCACAGAGCGGGCCTGGGCCTGAACACAAACATGTATTTAGAAGCCTACCATAAGACTCTCAAGCAGTGGTACTTGGCATCCAAGGTAAACAACCGAATGGACAAGTGCATTCAAGCCCTCTTTCACCGCTCAAGGGACTTGCTCTTTGAAAGAGCAATAAGGTTGGTCAAGGGAGGCTTGACGTCGGGCCGTGTGGCAAGAATAATAAAGAGCCATAAGATGAGTGACACTGTCAGGGGAGAGAACATAAAATCTCTTGACAGTGATAAGTGGGAAGTCATGCTCAATGGCCACACACATGTTGTCTCAATGACGGACAGTGCATGTGTTGGATGCCCTCTGTCCTGTCCAAAGTGCATGGTATGTGTACTTGATTTCATCATTATAATTATATTTTGTTGCTTTGTGCTTCGAAGTCTGTGTTACTGTGTAATAAGTGTCTATTTACTTTTTATTTGTTTACAGGTGTGCGTGCATAAATATTTGTGTTCGTGTATAGATTTTATGGTTAAAGGCAACTTCTGCAAGCACATCCATGCTGTTGCAGTTCGCCAGACAGACGTGGGCCTTTCCCAAGACAGGGCAGGTCATGAAGAGGCACTGCAGGTACTTGCAGAAACAACTGCAATGCAACCATCTGTGGGTACAACTGTAAATTGGCAAGCTGCTTTGATGGACAAAATTGCAGTGCTCCAGTCAATGGTTGCAGATGTCACCAGTGAGGATGCGCCTGCAGTTATGACGTCACTGGACAAACTGATCCAGAAAACAAGTGCAGCCATTTCTGCACATAAAGAAAAAACACATGGCCAGACAAGTTCTCCCCATTTTCCTGTGAATGAAGCAAGAGGGCCAGCAAATAAAAAATGTGAGAAACAGAGTTTTCTACTCTGTAAAAAAACAAGAAAACAAACACCAAACCTGCAAATAATTTATCGGCCCCAACACAGTCAGAAATGATGGCAATTGAGGAAGGACTCTTAAACAATGTAAATGTAAACATTGGACATGACCACACTTACATTTAATCCAGTTGTTGCGCCCCCCCCCCCCCCCCCCCCCCCAAGCAGTGTATCTTAAATTTATTGCTGCTATGGGCGTTGTTATTTCACTATTTACACACAAATTTGTGAAGATTATTACATTTTTATAATTATCTATTATGTATTTTTTTTAATTTGTTAACTTTGCCAATATTATCTTCAAAGCTGATTTTGGTGCTGCACCAAGCAGTATCATTGGTTATAGAGTTTTGCAGCCTTCATTTCCTTTGAGGATATGGTTGTATCTTTTGCTGAACTTTACAGTGCCTTCAGTTAGGGTGTTTCCTTGTGTTTACTGGGACTGCCTTTTACACAGTAAAAGGAGTGCACCATTTTGAAATTATGGTTGTACCATGAATAATTGTTTTCAAGGCATATGCCTTTTAAGTAAGTTACAAATTTGTAACATCTTATTGCTAATGTTCATTTTAGTGTCCTCAAACTATAAGTATGCACCTGGTTTTTATCACAGAAGGTACACATTAGGTTGTCATTGAAGTACAGTGACAGAGTTCCAAAATATGAAAATCTTCAAAATATTATGCGCGCCTCAATGATACATGACTCATGTTGTTTGCAACAAGTTGCTGGAAAAACTTTTTTCTCAAAAGCAGAAAAATTAAAATATGACATTATTCACCAAAAAGAGAATGTTACCATTTCACTTCTTGAAGACTGTGATAAATAATAAGAGTATGCCATCTGGGGAAAAATAGACTTTTGAGTTAAGACTCAGAGAATTGAAAATATCCTCTTGCATTGACAACAGGTGAATTAATTTTCATTAAATTTTTCCTGTGTGTGCAAAATGTCATTACATTTTGCATATTGAACGTAAATATTTGGGGCAGATTAAGTTTCACAGTGATTCCTTAAATTTCAGTTGTAGGTATTGTGAAAAAACTGCACAATTTTGTGCTTGCTGTTGCCTGAGCAAAAGTTAATGCATCAGCTACTATGAATATTTTACTGCATTCTGCACTCGCCATTTTGTAAGTGCACCAAATCCATCTACTACTCCTATACTGTGGCTTTTTCCTGGGCACCATATGACTTAAGTGACAGTTCATCAGCTTTACTAGGTTGTTGATCTTGCCCATGTTTTCTCTCCCCCTAGTTTTTGCTCTTCTTTCTTGTAGCAACAATCATTAACTGGATAAAACTCTTAGTCTGTTGCCCATGTTAATTAGCATGGTGCAAATGTTGGCAATGTTGCCGTGAGCGGCTATGGCAATCAGAATCATATAAAGTAATAGGATTACTTTTTCACACTGACTGTGAAATAATTAATTCTATTCCTGCTCTGTGGAAGACAGCTTATCAATGTAACAAGCCAAACAATCGCAGCTTTGGTGCTCTCAGGCTTCGGCGCTTTGCTCATCCTGCCAAAAATAAAATAAATCCATCTTCCAACCTAACCACAACCTCGAGTAAGCTACGGATCAATCTGTTACCTAGATCAATATTTGGTAATTTTCAAGATAACCAGAACTGCCATGGCGGCCGCCGTCCTAGCGATATATATCGAAGCGGTTCATATATATCGAAGCGGTAAATATCGAATCTACTACCGCGAAAAACCACACGATTTGAATCGGTTCTAGTGAACAGTACTAAGTTTGTGTAGTGAAATGGCTACTACTAGTGAGGCGGGAAGTGAGTGTGCCGTTCTTACATGGGACGTATTAATCCCTAGGATTGCGACGAAAGAGAAGAGTGTAGAATTTTGCAGAGAATACAAATTATTACCGGATACAGAACCGAAAAATTGTGTTGTATGCCGCAAGGAAGGTAGTGTTAAAGTTGTTGCGAATAAGAGGGATGTACATATTCCATTTATGTTATTTTGTGCACACTGCAGAAAGAAGACAACGATTAGGAAAAATACGTGGTTTGAGAGAGCGCGATTCTCTATAAAGCAAAATATTATTGCAATAGCTTGTTGGGCTAGGGACTATACTTTGCAGCAAGCGGCGTCAGAAAGTGGTTTGTCAGTACAAACTGTGTGTGACTATTATTCCTTTTGCCGGGAAGTCTGTTATGTTATTGTGACGAATAGTGCCAGACCCATAGGAGGACCCAATAAAATTGTTGAAATTGATGAGTCGCATATCGGTAGAAGGAAGTATAATAGAGGACGTATGTTAAGAAATGAGACTGAACATATTTGGGTGTTTGGTGGTATCGAAAGAGGTTCAAAGAAGTGTTTTATAGTTAAAGTGCAGTCGAGGGGAAAAGAAACGCTGGTACCACTAATTAAGCATTTCATACTTCCGGGTACCAAAATTATTACTGATGGTTGAAGTTCTTACCAGAATCTCAGTGATGAAGGTTTTGACCACGAATTTGTCAATCATTCTGTACAATTTGTCTCCGGTACAGATCAATCAGTCCATACGCAGAATGTTGAGCGTCTTTGGAAAAACGTGAAGAGTCGCATTAAGCGTGAGGGTCGTCCGGGTAGTCACGATGCAATGTATTTATTTCAGTACTTATATTTTCATAACTTAGGACTTGCTGGAAAGAAAGTGGCAGGAGAGATTCTTCCAGTGTTTTTGTCAGATATTTCTCGCGTGTACCCTGGATATGGACAGAAAGGACTCAAACCACTGGCTTATACGACTACAGGTATAACGGAAGATGATGGGGACGACGACGAAGGCGACTCAACGTATTGAGGAAGGTATGGGAACTTTACATATAAATATACAGTAATTTGTCAGAATCCTTGTACATCGAAGGAAACGGCATTGCCATCGATATATATCAAATGTTCGATATAGTGTTTCTGAACCGGAGATTCGGGCGCTACGCGCCCTCACGTACTAAAAAAAAAATCTTGTTTAACCTCTACCTAACCTAACTTCGACTTAAAAATAGTGATCTGTAGCGTAGCCTTAACAGGTTAAACGAGTTGTGTTTTTTTTTTACGTGATGGCGCGTAGCGCCAGAATCTCCGGTGTCCTATGTACACGGATTCTACGTGATCGATATCTCGATACGACGCTCTTCGATATATGTCGGAGGGTCGCCGCCATCTTGATTTTTACAGCAGTTCCGGTTATCTTGAAAATTACCCAATATTTTACATGGAAATTTTCTGTACCTCCTAAACTGCAAAACTACCCCTTGTACAGCCAGTAAAAGTAAGTCACCGGAGCAATTCATAACAAAACATGTAGTGTTGCCAACATTTGCACTGCACCTAGGACTGCAGCAGGGTGTGGGCAATAGACACTAGAGTTTAGCTGTTAACTATGGGGACTTTGTTTCTGCTTCTGTTGACTTTTTGTAGCTTCTTCCAGATTCTACTTCACGATTTCCTCACATTGTCTTTAATGCTATAACTTTTCCCCTCATTTTACCTTTCTGCTGCTGTTAAGGGACTCCAGCACTTTTAAAACTTCAAACGATATAACTTTGACTCAGATTATGTGACTGATGTTACTCATTTAATTTTCTGTTTTTACAATTTTGATTGAAATCTGGAGATTTTTAATAGTCATATCAGTTGTACATTCACTCAAAGAAGTATGTTCCTGAACAAGATAAAGCTAGCTCTAAGATTCGTTAATCTGGGGATAGAAGCAACTTACCTTAAAGACAATTGCTGAGCCACTTACAGAAATATCAGAGAAGAATCACTTATACACAACCACCAAACATTGCAGACCCAGCAATACTTGTACCGAGTGATTTTTGTATGAATCTTCGCTGACGAAGGCCATGGCCGAAAATTCGGAAGTGTGTGAATGTGTTGTCAGCGACTCAGCAATCGTCTTTAAGGTGAGTTGCTTCTATCCTCCGATTATTGATATTCCAATTTGGCCCTTCCATTGTTATCTCTAAAATTTATCATAATACAAAAACTTAAATATTTGGTAAGTGGGTGACTCATCTCACATGAAAGTTAATACCAGCGGATATACACAGTACAATATTATTTGTTTTAACCTACAATTTTAGCTACTTCGATTTTATAGTGGTTATGCAACACATTATAGCATGTAATTACAACATAGATAATGATATTCTAATTCTTTATTTAATTTAATTGAAATGAAGGTTGGAAATCTTCAATAATTCACACTCTCATAGCTTGCAAAGTGTGGCCTTATAAAAATGGGTACAGATTGTGGAAAGAAAGCAATAATGGGCAAGAAATCATTTTCTTTTAACAATTTTTGAAAATTGTTATAAAAAAGATGGTAAGAATGTTTCTTTAAAATATGACCCTTGAAAAGTCTTCTGATTAAAAAATTGAAAAATCCTTTGTTGCTACATCTGTTCCATTTCTGGTTCCTGTCGTTAATTTTCTGCTGAAGTTATGCTACAGTTAAGTTAATTTCGGAGAATCGGCTAGTTGTGGCAGCATATGCACAGAGGGAAAAATACTACCTTATACTGAAATTATGCGGTCTGGTTCAGTTTTATTTGTTTTATGACTGCTTCTTGCAGAACCAGTGGGAATATGTCCGCTTTTAGTGCTGGTGTTCACCAAAAGGTGATGGAATATGCTAGTTTTTAGTTTTGTATTTTTAACTGTTCACGTGTTTTCTTTCAGCATTTTTATTTAAATAACACCACACTGAGAACAAACTGTTTACAATAATTGCTGATTGTTTACTTATTTTGTTTCCCACACTTTGCTTTGGACAGGGCCTTGATGTGTTTCAGATAAGAAATTGGCTGTGAAAATGTGCATTTCAAGTGCAGTTTGTTTAAATGATGATTCATTTTATACAATGTGTTATTACAGTAGTCTGTGTTTGTACATTTTGAGTGATCAATAAAATATTTTGTTTATTTAGCTGTGTTTCTTTCATTTATACACTCTCCTTATCACATTAATTTACGGAATAGGTTATTTGCACCACTGAATTTTGTATGGCAGGTCAGGCAATGGATACAAATATTTATGTTTCAAACTGTAGGCAGCAATTGAAATACCATTTCCAACACTGCCATAAAATTCAATTGTTTAATAATGAGAAAGTGAAAGGATATTATTTACTTGTTTCTCAGGCTGTTTACAGCCCGGACACAAATTATCTTTAAATATTGCCAATGGGATATTAACAGCATTAAAATTCTCTACTGGCATCAAAGCAGTTAAATTTTGTAACATTTAGGTGATGTAATAATTGTACAAAATCACAAATTTGTAAGGTAGATGTGTCAAAAACCTGAAACTAGGTTCTGTATTGCACATGTAACTAATGGTCTACTTTCAGTTTTTCTGTTGTCTTTTACACACTGTGCCATAAAGTAGACAAAAAATAGTGTCAATTTTTTACCTTCCTAGTTGGGGTAAAAATGGACATTGATGGGTAAATAATGAATTACTGAAATATCATGATAAAATTTAACAGCTATGGCAGTGGAAGGAATGGAAAGCTGAAACCACAAGCTTGAAACTTTTTTTTATGAATCTCTGAAATTTCTTACTTTTTGGCTAGGAAAGTATGCCGATTTCTACCTTAATTTTCTTTTTTATTATGAAAAACTTTAAATTTAAATTTTTTTTATTAAATTGTCATTTTCATACAAAAATATTTACATCACAATTGGACCTTTAGAAATGCATTTTTACACTCTTCTAAGCATTGGGAAAAATGTTTTGTATAATTGCAGTGTAACAATTTATTTCCTCTTTCCCCCTCTAAACTGAATCCAACAAATTCCTTTATAACTAAACTCTGTTTTTATGTCAGTATGCACACTACTTCCATTCTGTTTCTTTGTTTATCCTTTCTTTACAACTTTTGACAATCTAGACTCATTTTTTTTTCTTGGATGAGACAAATGTATTATGATGCTTTTGTTTCATTGGAGTAACAATTTTGACCCCACTATTACTAAAACTGAAAATTTATAAAACTTTCAATTAAGAACACTAAGAGTCAATCAGATATGAAAGATTATGGCAGATCTAAAAATTATTTAGAAGAGTTTAGCTTACTTTTCCTTTTGGTAACTGTTAAATTTGTAGCATTGGAAACTTGTTTTCAGAAAATTTGCCAAGAAATGCACTATATTTTATTGAGATTTTGCATAGCATAACAATACAAAAACTTTACCCATTGCTATACTCATTTACATTACTAATAATAGTTAACCACATATCTTCTAACAATGTATTGTATGCTTTGGGAAAAACGAATTGCCTACTTCTTGAAACTTCCTGGCAGATTAAAATTGTGTGCTGGAACCGGGACTCGAACCTGGGACCTTTGCCTTTTGCGGGCAAGCGCACTACCGACTGTGCTATCGCCTCCTACTTCCAAACTTCACTTCCTGTGAACCATGCAAGACTAACACTCCTGGAAGAAAGGATATGGTGGAGACATGGCTTAGCCACAGCCCAAGAGATGTTTCCAGAAACAGAGCTTCTGTGAAGTTTGGGAAGTAGGAGGCGAGGTACTGGCGGAAGTGGAGTTGAGGGGGCATCGTGAGTCGTGTCGGGATAGCACAGTCGGTAGTGCGCTTGCCCGCGAAAGGCAAAGGTCCCAGGTTCGAGTCCCGGTTCCGGCACACAATTTTAATCTGGCAGGAAGTTTCATATCAGCACACACTCCTGCAGAGTGAAAATTTCATTCTGCCTACTTCTTAATTGTCCAGATTGTACCCTACTTTAAAAAAATAAATTCACGTAAATTTAGATAATTAAAAAGGGACTAATTTTACTGTATGTAAATGTCATTTCTAAGTACTTTTCCTCAACATACTCCATCTTAAACTGCGTGTTTTGGAAAGATCTTTAATGCGCAGTTTCATTTTCCCTCTAAATGTTCGTAGAAAGAAAGATTAAATACGAAACCCGTCAAATACGGTACAGTAGCTTGAACTGAGGGCTTCACAACAGTGTTCCTTTGTTATGCTGAGCACAGACCATGTGATGTAGTTAGCCAACCACAGGAGACTGTAATAGCATTAATCAGCCAATAGTAGTCATTTAACAGTACACTTTCCCGCTGCGGCAACATGCAAATATGTATGGTTATCATTCATGTTGAAATATGCATATTGTATTATAAGAAACAAAGTTATGTCTTCACATGCTATGCCCGCACATTAATCTGGGCAATCCTGTGAGATTTTTTTCTTTTTTTTAATTAAGTGAAACATGAAGATTCATATCAAACGTTTTTGGAATAGTTTGAACTATCAAATTTATGGTTTTCTGAGGGCATTGTTACATGAGGACAGGTGATATAGTAACCAGACAAGGGTACAACGAGAACCTGTCAACCATAGAGCAGGAACAATGTTAATTAATTTCTGCAAATTTTTCACTAATTCCAAGGGCAATTTTACGTTGGGACTGAAATTGCAGTAGGTGAACATTCGTGACGAGAAAACCTGCAAATCTCACTGCTGCTGCTGCTGCTGCTGCCGAATCTTCATGTTTCACTTAATTAAAAGAATCTCACGGGATGCAGGCGGATATATCTTTTACTGCAATCACAGGATTGCCCAAGTTAATGTAAGTTCGATTGTTTTGAAAAAATTAAAGCTGATACTGCTGCATGGTTGACAGGTTCTCGATGTACCCTCGTCTGGTCAATAAATGAGCTATCGTACTTTGATTGCTAACTCGCGATTGACGGTCAGAAAAATCTCAGACTTCTGTGCCATGTGGATCTCCACGTCCTATACGAAAGACGTATATCAAATTTCGGCGAACCTATGCGTATGGTCGTCAATTGATCTTCCTTTTGTTGTGAAGTGTGTATCGAGTGGGCAATAAACAATTCTCAACAGTTAGGAGGACCAGGAGTCGTCGAAATAGATGAGGCGAATTCTGGGAAAAGGAAATATAATAAAGGTCGAAGAATCATTGGAAATTGGGTGTTCGGTGGAATTCAGCGAGGGTCGAAAAAGTGTTTCCTTGTTCCCTCTGAAGATCGGACCAGGGAAACCTCGTTTAGAATCATAAAAGAAAAGATTCTCCCTGGGACAACGATCATTAGCGACTGCTTTAGTTCATACTACACTCTTAAGTTCTGAAGGTTTTCAGCACCTTAGAGTAAACCATTGTTTTATCTTTGTAGATCTGAAAGATTGTCAGAGGTTCCTCGTGTACTTCATAAGGCACGGTTCTGTGTGTAGTGCAGTACATAGTGAACTCAATGAAAAAGACAAATTCTGAGAAATAGCTACACATTAACATATAAAACTGCAAACAGTAAAGCAATTCTTGAAGAGCGACTTATCTGTTTAATGATTACATTATTGATATTCCAGAAAATACACTGAGGTAGCTTTTTATATTGAAAACCACATGGATCCACTACATCATGCCCAAGACAAATTTTATTAATACTGTCTATGAAGAAGGTGTGCAAAGGTGATTAAACACTCATTCAGCTGATATTTATTTCGTTCATGTGATAAACTGGGGGAAGCATATGTAGAACACTGTAACTCATTTGGTACAAGAATTCATAAGAAATAAAGCTATACCCGTATTTTAAAGGTATGGTCAGTGGTGTGATGTATTTGAAGTAAACGTATTTAGAATGAAAATATAAAATACATATCTGTATTTTGAATTTGAAATACCTTTTTAATGAAGGTACTTTGTATTAAATTCATGTTAAATGTTTATTGTATTCGTAAAATGTTGACAATAAAAAATATTTTTTAATCTTCCATCAAAGCTTGTACTGTGTACCTAGTCCTAGTGTAATGTATGCATCCATGTGATCATTGAAGGTCTCTGTGATGGGGCCACTGTTACTAAATCTATGCCTTTAATGTAGAAACCAGAGCAAAATTTAGTATCTCCCCCCCGACCAAAGCATTGCATCTGTTTCTTCCTTGTGACTTGCATCTGGTGTAAAAGTGTAGTGTGATTCTCTTGCTGTTTTTAGAATACTACTTCTTATCATTGTGCTGACTACATTAGTAAATTTCACTTTGATTATTCTCTAGTAAATAATGAGCCATATACTTATGGCCTGAATCAGATTTTGATTCAGTTCTAGGGATATGTTCCTGAATACATGAATGAAAAGACATCAATTGAGGCGGTTAGATGCAAAGGGTTGTGACATTTCCCAGAAAAATGAGATAAGTGTGGTAAAGCATGTAAAACTATTAAGACTAAGAGGCAAAAGTAGACTCACTCTCTGTGCTGCTGCCTGCTGTGTTATGAAATGCAAATTGTCAAATTTTGTCAACTTTAACTATAGTTTTCTCAGAAGTGCAAGAAATGCACTTATAAGCCTTTGCTTCTAACTGCCTCAATTTTATTGTTTATAGCAAATTGCTGTTACATACTCACTGCCTTTTTACCTTTAAAAATTAGTTATATTACAATTAATTGAATACTTTTATATTTATTGTTAATAAATAATCATGTCTGTATGTGTGATTTGCACTATATGACAAGAAGTGAGGCCGAGGAGTGAAGAATGAAATTTCATGTCATTTTACAAGATGTGCCAAGGGTTTTCCTGTACGGTGAAGTTTTCTTACAATGACCAGCTACAAACGAGAATACAACATCATTCGAAAAGATATCTTCAGAAACACTACCACTGAATTAGCGACACTGCTGTTCCTAACAAATAGTGACAGTGATTTGGATTCACTAAATAAATATCCATTGCTAAAGAAATTTTATGACCGCTCGGTTAGCCATGTGATCTAACGCGCTGTTTTCTGAGATGGGGAGGCGTACCAGCCCCAGTTCAAATCCACACGGCAGATTAACAAAAGGGGTTGGAGGGCTTGCCAGCCTGGATGTGGTTTTTAGGCAGTTTTCCACATCCCCTAGGTGAATATCAGGCTAGTCCACAAGTCCTGCCTCAGTTACATGAGTCGCAAATATTTCGTAACACTTTCACACTTATAACACTATACACCGACATTTGGATACACATTTCCTCCCGGTGGGCTTGGAGTGGCATCAAGAAGGACATCCAGCCACCCCGTAAAAATTAACACACTACAAATCCAGATTAACAAGCTGACCCTGCATTTGCGGGAACATGGTTAAAGCTGTTCCTATAGGACAACTTTTGTTTCATTTTGTCTGACTGATGAATCGACCTTATAAAAGAAAAATTAATGAATTGTTTCAGAAATTAATAGTTTTGAAATTAATTTTTTTAAAAAAGACCGTGGCATTGTATATTAATAATAGTATTTAGAAAATATTTTGTATTTAAATACCAAGTCAAAATGTATTTAGTAATTACTATTTCAAATACAAAAGTTTTGAAGTATTTGGATTTTGCATTTAAATCCTTTTTAAAAATATTTTCACATTTCTAGATATGGTTTGTTTGTTGATTTTTATTTATTTATTTTACAATTTAGTGTACTGTCATAAATGATTTCTATGTCATAGACACAGTCCTCCTACAAGACACAATATTACAGTTAGAGGTGCAAACTGAATAGAAAGAAACTTGTGATATGAGTAAAGGCTGTTATAGTAGCACCAAACGTTAGAGTGTATGCACCCACAAAAGACAAAGAGAAATGGTTAGCAATGTGAAAACAGAAAATGTGAACTCTCTTATTTATTTATTCGTTCATTTCAGAAGCATCTTATAACATATACATGTGACGCAAAACATAGCTTGAACACAAATAAAAAAATGGAAATCAACAACTATAAATACATCTTAACCATTAATAGTGCACACATTTACAATTCCATTAGTAAACAGTACAAAAGTCTTTTCCCCAGGAAACTATGCTAGCCCAAAATCTGGCTACATCACACGCATCATGGGTAGCACCAGTCAGATTCTCCATGGTATAAGAGGCTGTTTTGAAAGGTACCTTGCAAAAAAAATCCGAAGAGTAATCACCCACTTTTCAATGCTCCCACCAGTACAGTGCTGAGTGATTCAGATGTAGTCTGGTGAGAAAAAAATTCTCTGCAGGCAACCGACAAAGAGTATGAAATGGCTGCACTTCTTTTTTGGATTAGTTTGTCCAGTGACGTCATAACTGCAGGTGCATCTTCACTGGTGACATCTGCAACCATTGACTGGAGCACTGCAATTTTGTCCATCAAAGCAGCTTGCCAATTTACAGTTGTACCCACAGATGATGGTTGCATTGCAGTTGTTTCTGTAAGTACCTGCAGTGCCTCTTCGTGACCTTCTCTGTCTTGGGAAGGGCCCATATCGTCTGGTGAACTGCAACAGCATAGATTTACTTGCAGAAGTTGCCTTTCACAATAAAATCTGTTCATGAATACAAATATTTATGCCACACAAACCTGTACAAAAAATAGACACTTATTACACAATAACATAGACTTCGAAGCACAAAGCAACACAATACAATTATAATGATGAAATTCAGTACAGTACTTAATTTTAGTACTTTGGACAGGACAGAGGGCATCCAACACATGCACTGGCTGTCATTGAGCAAGACTTCCCACTTATCACTGTCAAGAGATTTTATGTTCTCTCCCTTGACAGTGTCACTCAACTTGTGGCTTTTTATAATTCTTGCAACACGGCCTGACGTCATGCCTCCCTTGGCCAACGTTATTAGGGCTAGAATGCATTGTCCATTCGGTTGTTTACCTTGGATGCAAAGTAGCACTGTTTGAGAGTCTTGTGGAAGGCTGTTAAATACATATCTGTATTCAGCCCCACGCCTGCTCTGTGACATGACTTCTCACTGTTCACAATTCTTTCACCAGTGTATTTTGAGAATAAAAATCCTTATCTCTCTCCAATTTAATTTTCCACTGGATGAACTGTGGAAAGAAATAACAAGAAAACAAATTTAGTTCAGAAAATAGTTTTAAGAGACTGGCTGCAAATAATCTTTTTGAAAGTGACAAAGTGACCTAGGGATGATTTTTCCTTACGTTCCCATGAATCAAACTCCATATCTTTCACTTCAATATTCAACGCATGAACACATTTCAGGTGCTCTCTCAGAACTTTCCTGTTGCTGCATTTAAAAATGTCACATTCTGTGCATGCAAGCTTAAAAATGGGAGAGATTATCTGATTACATGAGGTCACCTCTATAGAATAAGAAATGTGTACATATAATAACAAATAAATAAAATGTTACAGAATAAACAAAAAAGAAATCACTACCCCTATAAGTGAAAGTCCTAACCAAGAACAAATAAGTTTAGGCCAGAAACGGTATTTTGTGATTCAACTGTCCCACAAAGGCTGAAAATTTGTTATATTCACACACCAAATTCTGAACTACTTGTTACAAGCGTAACTCACCCATCCCATTTTGAAATTACACACACACAGGAATAATTAGAGACTGAGATACCACCCGTCAGCTTGACCCATGTCATCAATATGTCTGACAACAGGAGTACGGGATAATGTATGTATTCTACATAATAATCTGTGTTTATTCTCGTAAATTACAGATTACAACACACTGTACCACCAATCATAGGTCTCAGCCCAAAAATTCGCACCTTCCATGCTCACGTGTGAAAAAAGGAACCTCTCAGTTAACCTACACCTTACCGTCAGAGAGAAGCTACAAATCACTTTTTAAACACGAAATATTTATATATAATCTATATTCAGCTTGTAAAGAAATTATTGCCTTTAACTCAGCCACTTACAAAACAAACCCTCACACCTGAAAACTACCATGTACTGATGGCGTCACAGGTCAAAGCCGATCGATGGTATCCTGTTCTTTAGTTAGTGCCCCCCCCCCCCCGCCCACACA
This sequence comes from Locusta migratoria, assembly GCA_026315105.1. NCBI lineage: Eukaryota > Metazoa > Arthropoda > Insecta > Orthoptera > Acrididae > Locusta > Locusta migratoria. The sequence goes on from CM048754.1 coordinate 97,817,570, forward strand.
CACACACACACAAATTCTCACAAAGTGAGCCCAGTAATATTATTCAACATATTACCAGCATATGCAAAATGTATAAATCCAAACATTTCTAAAGTTAAATGGTACAGCTGGCAATCAGATAATCATTTTTACGATATTAAAGAATTCACAGAGTTGCCAGAGGAGGATATTAGCATTTAAATTTTATCTGTAGCCTAGTTAATAGCATTTTATGTGATGTGATTGTCTTATGTAATTACTGTATAGGCTGGGTATACATTTTTAGCTTTGCCCAATCGCAGTTGATGTCATATATTCTGTGAATATTAAATAATAACAACTGCAGGATTAGAAGTGACGTCTGTTCTTTTGGAACAGACGCCACATGTATATGTACTGTATATAGGCTACCATGTATGTTAAAGAAATGCTTTTCTGTACCACAAAGTAGAGTAGTATAGGTTATGACATTAACACACAAAAACTCTACCATGTATTAATTATTATATTCGTGTTTTAATGAATAATGTATCTTATCGATAGTAGGCATAGTTTATTTTATTATCCTGTTTGTAATACAGCATCCTGTAATACGTATTGCATTGACAAAACGAATATCATTTAAAATGATCGAGAGAGAGAGAGAGAGAGAGAGATATAGAGAGAGAGATAATAACTGGAATCGAATCTGAGGGCATTGTTCATAATACAAATAAGAAAATGAACAGTACAGTTTATGAGTTTTTCCTTGCCGTTTTTGGAGCATGTGTACGTCTTTTTGTGACGATTTAGAGCAGCTACACTGGTAACCATTTCGTCACATGTAAAACACACAAAACACTTTTGTCTGGGCTCCTTCTAATTTCCGTCTATGTTGTGGAATGTCCTCAGGTGCTGGTTCAAATTTTTACTCAACGAAAAGTTTCCCCGCATACTTCACAAAGAGCCATTTTTAAGAATTCCGCATAGTCGCAAACACGAGGCACGATATGATTCAAATGTGGCGCTAACAGGCAGAACAGCAGCGGCGGGCTGCAGTAGTGGGGATGCTCACGTGACCAAAAACCGAGTTCACCCGAAGCCGATGATTTGTACTGTGTATAACTGTATATCCGCTCGTGTACGTTTCTACGAAACAACGTATTCGAAAACGAGGACGGAACGCTACAAGTTTCACTTGTATATACAAAAAATACGGATACGACTTTCATAGCATCATCGCTGTAGAATACCTTCAGGAATGTACAAGAACCATGACTAGATGAATGACAGGTTTTAATAGAAACAGTGCATTTCATTTGTGGAGAATACTGATTCCTTAATATACAAAATACCTAGCAGTCAAAGCTACGTCAAGGAGAAAAAAATACCCATGTAGTGATTGGGTCGCCATGTAATGTAAAGATCTGTGGTGATTTTAGAGAAGTACATAGTCACTACATGGTTTTTTTCCTTTGCGTTGCTTTGACTGGAAAGTCAAATCATAAGAAATAAAAAACTTGGTCACTCACAACAGAAACAAGTTCCCGTGACTGAACAAAACACACATGTAAATCGCTCGTAAATAGTAGTATCATTTAGTTGCACATCAGATATTTCGGTAATTTGCAAGACTTTGTACACGGCGGTGTTCCCGTCGCTATATATCGAACATCGTACTATAGAACGATAGTTTCTGAACCGGAGATTCGGGCGCTACGCGTCCTCACGTATTAAAAAAAATTCTTCTTTAACCTAACCTAACTTCGACTTTAAAGTCTGTAGTGTAGCCTTAAGGTCAGGTACAGGTTAAATAAGATTTTTAGTACGTGAGGGCGCTTAGCGCCCGAATCTCCGGTCTAGAAACACTGTCGTAGTAACGCGAAGTACATTTGACGTAGTATTTACGGAAATTAGTACAATAACTAAACACGTGAGAAACACTAAATAGAATTTCAATGTGAAACACTGTTGCGAATGATAGATATTATTATTTACCTGTTAAGTCTTGCGCTTAGTCACAAAAAGTCACTAATTTCCTTCATCACTTGTAACATCAGATGCTTCACTTGTGACACAGGAACGAGGCCGGTTTCACCATAACCGGGATACTCTTGCTATATCGCGGAGGAAGATTGGCAAGGTATCGGGACAGTTTTCCCTTTCAGACGTAAATTTTGTAAATATAAGAATTATAATACGTACAGCTTATCGCGATCACCGGGTCTTCCTTTTTTTTCCACACCGTATTTAATTATATCCATTCTTACAATATTTTGGGCATGGACACGAGTCGTCAGATGAAACATTGTATTGAGTGGATAACTGAAATTCTTAATTTTTTAGTTTCGTAAGATTGGAAGCCACCTGTTATTACTCTCGTTCCCGGTTTAATGAAATGTTCTATTAGAGCTGTCAGTTTTTGCCCCTTGAAGTAACACGTACGATAACACTTTCTGGGTCCAAGTTCAATGCCGCCAAATACCCATACATGCTCCGTTTGGTTTTTAGAAATCGCCCTTTCCCAAATTTTCTTGTCATTAAGTGCGATTCATCAATTTCCACTATTTTGTTGTTGCCGCCAATGGGGGTACTCTGATTAGTAACTATAACGTAACACTTTGCGGCAAAATGAGTAATACTCACAAATGGTTGTGACATAAATTGGTTTCAGCAGCTGTTTCTTCCAGAGTATATCTCCTAACCTAACAAGCCACGAGAAGTACACTTTGCTCTACAGAAAAATTACAGTACCGAAACCATGTATCGCCATGCTGGTTCTTTTCTTGCACTTACTACATCGCAACTGGTAAGGGAACTTGACATAATTCATTCTACTGCAAACGTTCACTGAATTTTCTGCTCCACAATCAATACAATTTTTCGCGTCCAGATTAGGAAGCAGCCCATATTCGTAACATAAAGCTTTTGCTTTTCCTACACCACTTAGAAGTGGAATAGTGCCTCCACGTGAGAAATAGTGGCACTCCACATGTTGTAATGTATTTTCACTACTCAAATCACTCAAACACTTCCATGAACAGAACAAAAATCGTATTTCGCACTGAATTCATTCCCAGTAATCTCATTGGCTACTATAACGAGGACTCCTCATTGGCTCCTACACTATCGTTGGATTCGGTACTACAACAAAGGATATATCGACGGGAACACCGCTGTGCACAAAGGCTTTTGAAATATGCGATATTTCATTCCATGTCTCTTTCATTGCAAGCATTCTTGGAAATTAGCTCAGAAATGGGTGTTTAACAGCATTTACTGAAATATTCTACAGTTGGAAGTGACGCGGGGCCCTCGCGTGTGCCTTCCTCACTTCCCTCTGTTCCAATTGCGTATCGTTAGCGAGACAAATACTGCAGCTTAATCTCTAATCCTCGCCATATTTTTTCGCGCGATAGTTCAGTATAAAATGCTAACGATAAGAAAATTTTACCTATGCTGAGTAAATGCAATCCCAACTAAAAGTGCGTGCTTCGATGCGTATGAAGTGAAAAGAAATAGGACGAAGAAAATACTGTGCTTATTCGCTACCATAAATTTATCTACCACATGTATGGCCTTAGTGGCACACATCTAATTTATCATCTCGAGGAACTAAGGCTAAAGTGTCAGAAAAATGTACCTGAAATATTGCAGCCCATCAGATTTAACTGATGAACGTTTATTTCTATATGTTTGTTTCATTAAATTTCACGGGACTTAAGTAAAAAGGGGAAAGGCAACAGTGCACCACTATTCAAATAAATGTTGGAGTATTCTTGTAGTAAAAATTATTATAGCATTAAGGTTATTTACAAGTTAAACGTATAATTTAGCGAATGTGTAATACATTTTATGGTATCAACATTTGTAATATTCAGCCTTCATTTGACATGACTTACTCGTAAATGGAATTTGTTCAGAGAACCAAACCATCGTTCGGGTGTAAGCTTATTGAACGAGATTTAAATAAAGCATTCAGATATATGTTTTGGCCATCGTCAATGATTACCCATACATTGTCATATTTCGTCGTATGCAGTTTCAGTGGAACAATTACGTGTAAAATTTCCGTTACCTTCAGTCATGGCAGCAATGATTGTACCAGTTTCTGTAGTGTAAAACTCGCCAGCGTTTTCATTTGTACTTCCTTCATACAAGTTTGTACACAGTTTCTCCTTCCAGTATAGTTTTATTTGCCTTGAATATCTACTGCTGTGCCATCTTTCAAGCTATCCTCAATTTCAGGCCAGTCTTGTCATTCGTACGACTTTTATTCCAAATGTCATTACTACTAATACAGACAATTAAAAACGTTGTTAAACTGAATTATATAGCACTAGTTTACTAATATGTAGCTATATAATGTTAAATGTAGCAAAGAAGCCTATAGATTATCAACACCCCCAAATGTTAAGAGAACTTTTTCTGTGAAACCATTGGAATCATATTTACCTTGAGTAATTTGGAAACCTGGCCTATAAATTCCCTCAATACCACTGGCATCCTTGAAACGCAGGAGACCACATGAAAGATTACGAAGCAATGTATCTGTACCACAACTGAATTTACCTTGTAGTTTTACTTCTGTGAATATTGAAACTCTGCTGCTAGAAGAAGTTGATGCATTACTGTTAAAATAACCTCACATCAACGTGGGGCTAGCAGTTTCTTAAAGGTGTTATAATATTTCGTAACGTGCAGCATACAGATGTCCTCATTTCTATTGTTACGTAGCAGTAATAGTACCTCCGTTATTCTGTTTACTTCCTGTTTCGGTAGAGCGTACGAACACGACTGAAGTGAATTCCATGTATGCCTTTCGATCTTCGTAATATTGCACAGTAACGTAGTATTCCCACTACATAAAAATACATTTTGATAGTAAAACTGGTGCTACAAATGGCGTGGTTGCTAAAGTCAGTAAAAGGGACTGTGCGTTTGTGTTCTTCACGTTCGCTTGGTACTGGGGAAGTTCTAGGCATTCTCAGATAGTTCCATGTCGTTCGTAATTTCCATTTTTTGCAAAACTGGACGCATGTAAAATCCATAAGACAGGGCTGCATTCTTCTCGTGTTGAGAAAGTTCACAATTTATAACCATGATTTTGCCAACCAGTTTGCACTTCCGTAACTGGGCACATGGATATCGGCAGCTTCATCGCTTCGTATTGTGAAGCTCTTAGCCACTCACACCTGTACCATCATCGGTTTCTTTCTCAATCACTTATTCAGAAGAAACATTACTTAACTAACGCTTTATCCAGTTCACAGCGTTTGTCCAGGCAGTGGGAACGTACGTTTTGTCCAGCGAGAGTATGTCGTTGGGGTGGATTGGCGTGTCGTACGCCTTAAGGATAGCATTTTCTTAGTGAGAATACAGCATCCAATTACCGTACCACAAACCAAACGAGCATTCGGTGACGACACATTGTGGGCATAGTGGCGTGTCGACCAAGTGGATGGAATGTGGACGATGTTGTTAACCACTGCTACATCCCACAATGCCCGAAGTTTGGAGCGCAGTACATCTTCCTTCGCTCACAACCAAATTCTTCGCCATTGTATTCTTTGGTACTGTTGTTCGATCACAATGCGAGGGAGTTGACGAAGCATCTTTCGTTGTGGGCAACTTGGTTTCCCAGAAAACGTCCTACAGGTAACTTATCAACCAAGTTCCCTAAGATGTGCTAGCGACGTCGTTACGTGATCAACAATTAGCCACGCATGGAGTGACTGAAGGGGTTCACTTCGTCGATCAAAATGCCCATTAAGGTGAGATGTTCGGTTTTCCAAAAACGTTGCTGCGTGTTAAGAGAACGCCAGAGCTCCGTTTATAACGTTGACTACTCAGATGCCTTCCTGCGGTGATAATGTCAGGGTATCGTATCAGATTCTAGAGTACTGAGCATGTTAGGTTACTCTTCATTTTACATGGTGAGTATCCCCAGTAAGACTATAAACTTTGATGTCCCTACAGGGATAAGAGAGTGGTTATTTACATTTGGCACCTGAAAGAGCGACAATGATAAACATCAGCTATAATCACCAATTTATAGTAGTAATTATTACTTCGCTACAAAAATACTAATTAAACATTCAAAAGCCACAGTAACTTCTGTGAAATTAGGGTGCTTGTGATGGTTACGTATATATGAGATATTAGACAAGTAATATAAAATACAATGTCTATATAATTGCAGTTTAATGCTGCTTCAGAATATTTTGGTCAATGTTAGAAACTCTCAAAATATTTACACTCCTTACTCTTCATATCCATTACTAATCATTTCGAGTGCAGCCTATCCTTTATGAAAACTCAAGGAACCCACTTATTGCTATCACTACTTCTCATTAACTTCTAAAGGTACACTAGTCCTTACAGGATGGGTTGTAGCTCACTGTTTTCTCACAAATCAAGACCCTTCTTCCATTTTCCAAGGAATTTTCAGTACATATTCAAAAGTAGTAAGAAGAATTGATACTGTGCATTAAAAAATGTTCCTTTTTGGGCGTGACTAAGCACTAATGGCATCACTGGAGATGACGCAGTTACATAAGCATGGCAACAGCAGCCACACAATTTTCAACCATGTGACAATGGCAGGGGAGATTTAAAAACTCTGGGACCGTTAATCCCTCGATGCGGCTAGAAACAAAACAATAGTTTTCACCTCGAGTACATGCATTCGTACATAAATGCAGTTCAGCAAAAGCTACCTGGCGATATTACATGTGATATATATCGTCATTAGAGATAAATGGTACAAACCATCAATGGAATTACAACACAAGAACAGAGATTAGCACATGCATATAAATCATAAATAAATGGGCGTTTTAAGTCGTAAATATAACATACCCAACAAACTCCGGCGCCAATGGATGTAGCTTAGTAGTTTCGAGTATTCTGAAAATTCTAATTACAGTAAAGAAATCACATGCAATGCCGTGTATTTAACATAAAATCAGAAGAGTAAAACCTCAATACATTTACCTCTGGCATACCTTTTTGGTTATTAGTATTAATGGCTGTGAATGTCAGTCGAGAGACTGACTCATTAATACCACTCCAAAATGAAAATATTCATTTTTATACAAATAAGAAATCCAGTTGGAATGTCAGTGGAAAGGTAACTCAACAAAGAGGCTCGCCGAGCTGCAGACACACGAGGCTCTGATCGGTGGGAATTAGGCCCGGCGCACACTTGACGCAGCAGAGGCAGAGGAGAGGCAGAGGCGAGGCCTCCGTCCGTCTGCACCGCATGCTTTCTAATGGGGCAGCCTGCCGCACACTTAACGCAGCCCAGGCAGAGGGCAGGCGTTTCCTCCACTGGGTCACGCCTCTGTCCCGTTGTCCGAGGCGCACAGTTTTCCTGCGCCTCTGTTCCACCTCTGTCGCAAAGTGAAATTTCAAGTTATCGGATATGCTTCGAAAAAAATTGTTTTATGTAGACGAATATAAGCTACATCCTTCTCTGTATTTAGTTTCTTTGTAACACTTTTACTTTCTGCGTAAAAAAAATTAAAAATACTATTTTTCGATTTGTGCGTGTTTTGCGCTAACGCAGCTTCCACAATCGATTTTGCAGAAACTACTCACTAGAAAAAAATTATTTTTCTGTATCATATAGGCAAAAGCCACCGCATGACGTTGGGGAGGTTTTCTTTTCGTTATTGTACATAGTTATTGTTATAGTAAAAACTAAAGTACAACGCCGCGCATATTTTGAAGAGTTTGCAGTGAAAAAAGTAGTCGCTGGCTAGTTTGCGTTTGCTGCGTTTTACACCATACATTACTGCGAACGAAATGTAGCTAACATATCGAAATTGTTTTTAACGGTGGAATGAGAGCTATATCTCTTTCGATTCTCGAGAAAATACGTGAGATACACGTTCGATGCGCCGCGGTCGGCAGCTACGCGGCACACGCGCGGCTGTTGCCGCTGCTGTGCCGAGTGCGGAGCTGCCTCGTGTCTCCCTTCTCCGTATGCTGCCGATACATACCCAAAGCTAGAAACGAACAACTTACTGAAATAGAAAGACACCGAGATTCATAAATCGAAGATGCTGATTGTGTATTTTTACGGTCTATAGTCTCTGGTTTCAGTAAACTTTGTGGCAAGCATGAAAGCACTATATAAGCTAAAATTCCCGTTACTACTGAATAAAAAGTTCGGCGAAACCAGAATGGACGTGCAACGATTTTTTTTTTACCATCAGGGACCTTCTTAAATTTCTTGAAACAAAATGTCCACCCCTTCGTGGAGCTTCAGCTCACTGCTAAACCATAGATGATGCTAGGAACGTCTCTCGTCAGTATTTCTAAATCTGAATTCTATACTACGTTCAGAAATTCAACATTTGCAAAAGTATTAGCATTAGCTTCACTAATTACTAACAAATATAATTACTGCTGAAGGTAATTATCATTAGAAATGATGACAGAGACAAAATATGAATGCAATGTAATAAAATACTGCATGTACATGCACATCTGCCGTCATAGAAGAAGAAAAAAGCAAACGTCAGTATCTTAGTACTCAGGAGCATGGAAGAGCTACAAATAAAGACCTAAGTAAGGAATCACTTTGCGTGCAAATGCAGTTAAACAAGGAAACCATGGTTTGCAAAATTTTTCATATCGATATATCTTTCAATCTAAGACATAGGAAAAGCATACCAGGTGTCACCGAGAAGAAAAGAGTTTCTGATCGTATATATTGCACCACAATCAGGATTAAATATGACAGTTGTATAAAGGTTCTTTCAATTATTGAATTTGCTGTGACACTTGTTTCACTGAATTATAGAAGAAATGAAAGAAAAATAAATCTGACTTTAATTAAATTCCTAAAACATATCCCTAATTTTTCATTAGCGGGTATGACGAGTCACACTATTTTTCTTCTGTATTAAGTCCTTCATACACAGCATGTGACTCTCTTTGAACTGTCGTCTGTTTAGTCGGAATAGCTCAAGAGCTTAAAATGAGCTTCCATGGACCAGAGAAGTTCAGCATGTATTCGTCACTTTTGCCTTTGCTCTTATACTCTATCAGAACACACACACACACACACAAATTAAATTAAGTGAGTTTTGAAGGAGATCCAGGAATTAAACCTGATTGCATGGAGAGGTTTGCAGTGGACACGCAGCACGTGCTGTTGCCCTGCTCTGCCTGCGCTGCGTCAAGTGTGCGCTGACCAGCAGAGGCCCTGCGCCTCGCCTCTGCCTCTGCTCTGCCTCTGCTGCGTCAAGTGTGCGCCGGGCCTTAAAATGGCAGCCATTAATATAGTGAAGGGGCGGGAAAGGATAAGTGAGGTACAGTGGAATGTGGGAGGGATTGGGGGGATTTGAAAGAAAGAGCAAATCCCCGTAATTAATTTTTCATGGTAGTTCATAGGATTCACTATCACACAGCATAATTGTTTACCCTCTGCTAAGCACCATAGGCTAATTAAGCATAACGTCAAATTCCATATTGTTAGCACTGGACCCACCCCCATGAACCACAGACATTGCCGAGGTGGGGTGGCTTGCGTGCCTCAACGATGCAGATAGCCGTACCGTAGGTGCAACCACAGCGGAGGGGTATCTGTGGAGAGGCCAGACAAACGTGTGGTTCCTGAAGAGGGGCAGCCGCCTTTTCAGTAGTTACAGGGGCAACAGTCTGGATGATTGACTGAGCTGGCCTTGTAACATCAGCTAATGTGGCCTTGCCACACAGCTACTGCGAACGGCTGAAAGCAAGGGGAAACTACAGCCGTTACTTTTCCCGAGGACATGCAGCTCTACTGTATGAACATATGATGATGGCATCCTCTCGGGTAAAATATTCCGGAGGTAAAATAGTCCCCCATTCGGATCTCCGGGCGGGGACTACTCAGGAGGATGTTGTCATCAGGAAAGACAATACTGGCATTCTACGGATCGGAGCGTGGAATGTTAGATCCCTTAATCGGGTAGGAAAATTAGAAAATTCAAAAAGGGAAATGGATAGGTTGAAGTTAGATATAGTGGGGATTAGTGAAGTTCGGTGGCAGGATGAACAGGATTTCTGGTCAGGTGAGTACAGGATTATAAATACAAAATCAATTGGGGGTATCACAGGAGTAGGACTGATAATGAATAAGAAAATAGGAATGCGGGTAAACTACTATGAACAGCACAGTGATCGCATTATCATTGTCAAGATAGATACGAAGCCAACACCGACAACAATAGTACAGGTTTATATGCCAACTAGCTCTGTCGATGATGAGGAGATCGAAGAAATATATGAGGAGCTAGAGGAAATTATTCAGACAATTAAGGGAGAGGAAAACTTAATTGTTATGGGGGACTGGAATTCGGTAGTAGGACAAGGAAGGGAAGGGAAGATAGTAGGTGAATATGGTCTGGGCAAAAGGAATGAAAGAGGAAGTCGCCTGGTAGAATTTTGCACGGAACATGATTTAATCGTAACAAACACGTGGTTTAAGAATCACAAAAGAAGGTTGTATACGTGGAAAAGAGCAGGAGACACAGGAAGGTATCAGATAAATTTTATAATGGTAAGACATAGATTCCGGAACCAGGTCCTAAACTGCAAGACCTACCCAGGGGCAGATATAGACTCTGACCATAACTTGTTAGTCATGAACTGTAGGCTGAAACTGAAAAAACTGCAGAAAGGTAGGAAAATAAGGAGATGGGACTTAGATAAATTGAAGGAAAGTGAAGTTCTGGAGAATTTCAGAGGGAGATTTAGGCAACAATTGACAGAAACAGGGGGAAATAAAACAGTAGAAGAGGAATGGGTAGCATTGAGAGACGAAATAGTGAAGGCAGCAGAGGACAAAATAGGTAGGAAGGCAAGACCAACAAAAAAGCCTTGGATATCACAGGAAATTCTAAATTTAATAGATGAAAGGAGAAAATATAAAAATGCAGTAAATGAAACAGGCAAAATGGAGTACAGACGACTAAAAAATGAGATTGACAGGAAGTGCAAAATGGCTAAGCAGGAGTGGCTAGAAGCCAAATGCAAATCCGTAGAAGAATGTATAAGAAGGGGAAAAGTAGATACCGCCTACAGAAAAATAAAGGAGACGTTTGGGGACAGGAAGGGCAGCTCTACGAATATCAAGAACTCGGATGGGAAACCAGTTCTCAGCAAAGAAGGGAAAGCTGAAAGGTGGAAAGAGTACATAGAGCAGCTCTACAAAGGAAATGAACTTAGAGACGATGTTGTAGGAAGGGAAGAGGAAGTAGATGAAGATGAAATAGGAGATAGTATACTGAGAGATGAATTTGACAGAGCCTTGAAAGACCTAGGTCGGAAGACTTTAAGAAAAATGTAATAATCCCCATTCCAAAGAAATCAGGCGCAGACAGGTGTGAAAATTACAGAACCATCAGTTTGATAAGTCATGGTTGCAAAATTTTAACACGAATTATCTACAGGAGAATGGAAAAGCTGGTAGAAACTGATCTCGGGGAAGATCAGTTTGGATTCAGGAGGAACGTAGGAACCCGGGAGGCAATACTCACTTTACGTCTTATCTTAGAAGATAGATTAAGGAAAGGCAAACCTACATTTTTAGCTTTTGTAGATTTGGAGAAAGCTTTTGACAATGTTGACTGGAATACACTCTTTCAAATTCTGAAGTCAGCAGGGGTAAAATATAGGGAAAGGAGAGTTATTTACAATTTGTACAAAAGCCAGACAGCAGTTATTAAACTCGAAGGGCATGAAAGGGAAGCATCAGTTGGGAAGGGAGTAAGACAGGGTTGTAGCCTTTCTCCGATGTTATTCAATTTGTACATCGAGCAAGCGGTGAAGGAAAGCAAGGAAAAATTTGGAATAGGGATTAAAATTCAGGGCGAAGAAATAAAAACATTGCGTTTTGCTGATGACATTGTAATTCTATCAGAGACAGCAAAGGACCTGGAAGAGCAGTTGAATGGAATGGACAGTGTGTTGAAGAGAGCGTATAAAATGAATATTAACAAGAGCAAAACAAAAATAATGGAATGCGGTCTTAGAAAATCAGGCGATGCTGAAGGAATTAGATTAGGTAACGAAACAATGAAGGTGGTAGATGAGTTTTGTTACTTGGGTAGTAAAATAACATGCGATGGTCGTAGTACAGAGGATACAAAATGCAGAATGGCAATGGGAAGAAAAGCATTTCTGAAAAAGAGAAATTTGCTAACATCGAATATTAATTTAAGTGTAAGGAAGTCTCTTCTGAAGGCATTTGTGTGGAGTGTTGCCTTGTATGGGAGTGAAACATGGACGATAAGCGGTGCGGACAGGAAGAGAATAGAGGCTTTTGAAATGTGGTGCTACAGAAGAATGCTGAAGATTAGGTGGGTAGATCGCATAACTAATGAAGAGGTCCTGAACAGAATTGGTGAGAAAAGGAATTTTTGGCATACCCTGACTAAAAGAAGGGATCGCTTGGTAGGGCACATTCTTAGACATCGGGGAATCGTAAATTTAGCATTGGAGGGAAGTGTGTGGGGTAAAAATCGCAGAGAGAGACCAAGATATGCGTATAGTAAGCAGAGAGCTGCATCAAACCAGTCTCCGGACTGAAGACCATAACAACAACAACAGCACTGGACACACATTTGATCCACTAACTGCAAAAAAAAAAAAAAAAAAAAAAAAAAAAAAAAAAAAAAAAAAAAAAAAAAAAAAAAATCCAAAAGTTTCCCACAATCAAATTGTTACTGGCTACACTAAATACAGATTACTGAAAGTTCTGTTACATCATACTAAGTCAAGAGTTACGTCACATGTTAATAAAATAAATATCTGAGAGGAGCCAAGATCTGTCGAAACTGTTATCAGTAATTACGTTTGAAGCATTGTTACACAATCTGTTCTTTTTTGTAATTGTTAAATAATTACCCCAAGAAGCTGACAGTCCGAAATGGCAATCATAAATGCACTTTCAGCTTCTCAGTCATCACTAAGGAATCAGCATTCTCTCCCCAAAAATGCATAATACCCTGTTCACTTCTATTTAACATGCTGCTTGTAATTGCGGATTGCAGTAACAGGTGTCAGGATTTTACATGTAGGGTATGTTACCCATTCGAAACACTATCACATGAGAACTTCCTTTCGCTCTGTCAGGATACTAGGGATGGGTCAATTAGAGTTAACTCGGATTAAGACCGTCTTACGACTACTACCGACTCGAGTTGAGTACGTGTTACTGTCACCGTTGCGTCGCCGAAATCCGAGTTGTCGCGCCGACAGAACCCGAGTCAGAATGTGACCGCCACGGCACTAGTGACATGTAGCAGGCAGCAGAGGCACTAGGCAGTATGCAGCCACTGCACAGGTGCGACGCAGCAGGCAGCACTGCGCATGCGCGCGGAACCCGAGTCGGCTTAACTCGAGCTGGCCCTGGCAGGACGCAGTTGGCACCATTACTCGAGTAGGCAGCTTGCTCGAGTTTGTACGGCCTTACCTGTAGGCGGTGGCACGCTGCAGTGGCTGCAGCCCGAGTAGACCCGTACTGTCGCGCGACATACATAAATTCAAAACGACTTTCATCCCCTATTTCCCGCCTTGCCCATAATTGCACAATAAAACACTAGACGAACTGGAGTGATGTATTATCGAAAGAAATATTTGGCTACCTTGTACAATTCCTGGTTTCTTTTCAGAATAATAATGAAAATTTACGAGCTATATGCAGTCAGTCAAATTTAGGCAAAGTAGCCCGATAAATCTGCACTCGGGAAAGTTTCAAAGTTCGGCATCTTGATTGTACATCCCTTGGACGAATGGGAACCTTGGCATGTAATAAACTAGTAACAGTTCCAATTATAAAGGTTCATTAATGTACCACATTCGAATAATTTATTTTCGACCTGGTTTTACATTACACTATGTTCTATAAAACTGGTCTCACTGCGATATGTGAAGCCAATTTGGATGCCAATTTATTCGGGCGATTTACCTAAAATTTACAGGATGAATGTGCCTTTTAAAATTCGTTTCACCATTCTTTTAGGAGAATGCATAACGCTGTAAGAGACCGCCAAATTTCCCGAGTTGTAATAAATTCGGCAGAAATTCATGCTCCCTCTTTGCAAACTAGGGCATGGATTCAAACCAGTGACAATTATTGTTTCGACGAGTGTTAACTTTACCTATCTCCATCGCGACGGTGCGAATGTTCATTTGAATTTCCACCGAAATCTGTGATGGTGTCGAGCAGGGTGGACTGATTGACTTAACGGTACGACACTTGTGCTTCACTAAAAATATTTAATTTCCAAAGTAAACGCTTGTTCCGGTTAGCCTTGGCAATTACAACACATGAATTTGAAGGGTAAAAATTCCGCAGATAACTTGCTATTCGTAATTCCTTGAAGCCAAACTTGGCGTGTTCCAATAACTACATACTTTTACCTAGTTTAATTAAAAATAGTTCATTCTTTGCCTGTTGAATGGTTTCAATTGTCACTATGAAAAAGTCTACAATGTGTTGAAACACATTGATTGCCGAAATAACCATCCACTATTTACCGATGACGATTTGCTAACCATGACGCAAAATGCAAACGAAAGTTTTATTTTTATCTACATTTTGGCTCGTTAATTCTAGCGACTGCTGTATAATAATTTTCTGTAGATAGAATTCGTTAACTGAACGGCGAATGAAACTGGCCGTTAACGTACATTTTTGTCCTTACTCGGGTTAGCCATCTCGAGTCAACTCCGTTAATACGGGTTGGCGTGGAACCCGAGTACGCCCATCTCTACAGGATCCATTTGCCATACAATTACTGACAAATAAGTAGCACCTTGCCTTGCAAAACAGCTGCAAGACAGCTAAACATAATTATAAGCATGTCGCACATATTGGGTACATCTGCAACAGTTACTAAGAAACCATTCAAGCCTTGGTTCCCCTTTCAGTTTGACACTGCATAGGCTTCAACAGGCAATAAAAATTTACTTAGTAAATTACTATCTCTAAGAACATAAACAAATTGGTTCTGACACCTATTCGTAAAAAGCATAACGAAGTAAAAGCATCGATGGACAGAAGTATTATACTTCAGTCTCGAGAGTGTAACTGATGGTACGCAGATTTTCTGAATAAATAAATCTATTATATGCAAGAGTGAATTTCATATGGGTCCTTATCGTCGAAATTTGTAAACTAATTGAAGTAATCCCTCACTTCTTGTTTCAAAGGCCATCAATTAGTGCTACTGAGGATTGTACTACTTTAAAGTTCACTAACGATGTTTGTGTATGGAATCCCATGTTTACTCCCTTCGTAAAGTAAAATCTCTATCATATTTTAGTAAGCCTGATTTTAAACTTAAATTGAACGAAGCCTCTTACATTAATTTTGCGCGCCCTTGTGTTTAGTTACAATTCCCAGAAAAATTAGTTCAGTCTAGATCTTAACGTTATTATAAAAGTGCTAGACCTCTAGGTCAGTGTTGCCATTCCTACAGCTAACCATAATTCTAGTGGGTCCTTGCTGTAGTATTCATATGGAAATATTTTCTCTGTACATTTCAAATATGGCTAGTGGTCATTGTTCTGATTGGTTATAGGTATTCGTTGTAAAATTGCACCAGCCTTTAAAAAGAAAATTGTATTCTGGGGATTCAGTAGTTGCAGCCAGTATAAAAACATTGCTTAAATTCTGTAATTAGCAAGTTGCATTCGTATGTAAATTTGTAAAATAATCATGTGCTGAACTTTGGGTGTGTCTGTAGGAAATTAGATTCTACTTGTAGATTGAATGTAACTGTCTATAGTAAAGAGATAAATTAGGTAAGAACCCTAGGTTTCAATTGAGAATTTCACTTAGGCATAGGTGCATCATAATAAAATTTGAGAAACATGCAACCAAGAAATAAAGATTTGATTACAATAGCTTGATGTATGATGGAATGTAAACTAAACTACTGCATAACGTCATATCTCAATGTAAGATAAATAATTAAGCATTCTATTTAAAACTGATTTTTCACTGTTCGTAAAAGTCCTAGTATGCATGTGTTAATTGGACTAAAGCCATTCAGGTATGAACTAAATGAAAACTGTAAGTAGCCTGTTAATGTAGAGCAGTACTAGATTTTTCCATTATAACTAAACATAAAATTGTACGAGGCTTCAACGACGCCAAAAAATTCTACCGAATTTACATACAAGAAGTCATCAGTAGAAAACAATATTGTCAAAAGCAATGGTCTCACGCATTACAATGTATGAATTGTCAGAAACACGTCGTGTCTCGCCACTGGCTAGCTCTTACCTCACATTGTTTCCACTTCTGTTTTCTTTCCTGTCGGCCTCCCTTGGCCAACTCTTGCCTTTTCGACCCCGACGGTATTTGGTTGCGAGGCCGGAGGGTGTCTTTCATTTTCTGTTTATCTTCCGAGGTATGGTAGGACAGCTCAAGACATCAAGCAGGCATTTGTAACTGAAGATACTGAATTGGGCGCGCTCAGTGATGGTTGCATGTGGTACCTCTGAAAAGTTTTGGAACAAAAGGTGGCTCCACAATTCTGCGTCAAAAGCTTGTCAGGATGGACTCTAAACACACAGATATGATCTAAAAATGCAAATGGGTAGTTAAATCATTGCAATGGAAATCTGCAATGTGTTCTGTTCTACCACCATTATTTCAGGGACACCCCTAGTGAGAACCACACCACAGCGCAGTACTAAAGTGGTCCTGAAACTCGGTGAGCAAACGAATGTCGGAGACGTGACATTTGCCAGTTCTTTCGTACACCGTTTGACATGGTAATACAGAGAAACAAGGCAACAGTACTTAACAGACGGCAGGAGAGAGATCTGAAGTGGAAGACAATTGCAGCAGAGCTTTACCCAAGGAATCTAAAAACCAAAGTAAATAAAATACAAAAGAATCTCGTGTACACAGCCTTCTGTGACACTAAGGGCAAAGTTTGGGTGGACGTTTCAGGCCTCAAGCACGATTGCATGGACACTATTCACCTTATCGCTGCAACGAGAAGTATGTTAATGGCTAGCCGGAAGGCTAGCGTTCAAGCGAGCCTAATATCCCTGAATAATCTTCGCCTGCAATTATCCTCGTGGGCAAAGCATATCGTCTGTATGTGGGCCAAGAGCTAATGTTGTGCTGCTGTAGTAGGCTGCTGACATTCGTCTACGTGTCTGCCTGTTAGCATCCAATGTACTACAGTAAGGGCAGTTTAGTGCCTCAGATGATAAACGTGGCATTCTGCAGCAAACTACTGCATGTAGTAAAGTGGCTCATGCGCTTCTTGTCTCGATATCTTAGTTCTAGCACTTAAATATTACAGCCCCAAACTTCTGGCGGAACGTGTGCTAAAGTGGACATTGACATGGGTGAACCGTAATTCGTTCAAATGACCTTTCTCTGCAATATTGTAAATTATTGGGCGATACATTTTAAAGTAAATAGTTCACCATTTGGCGTAATTAGTCGAAAAGACTACACAAGTTTCTTGTTCATTCGTAATTTTTCGTTGGTGTAACATGAATGTACTGCAGACAGTGGTTTGTAAAATAACCACACAAGCTGTCACATAACGTTTCCATGTGGCTGTCTTGGACTGGTTATTAGACAGCTATATTTATTCTAAATAAGCTGTACTACAGAGTTCTAGGATTATTATTATGTAGATGTGATATAGTTGCTTTGTTGTCCATTTGTCAGTGGTTCATTGTTGTAACTTGAAAGCAGTTGTTCCTGTAATGCAGTGATACGTAAAAAACAATTGGATGTAGTGCTATAGTGTGGTTGTTTACAAAGTGAACTCATACACAGTGACAAATGGTATTCTCCTGGATAGTTTTAGTTATATCTCTAAATTGTCATGCTAGTTTTAGGTCTGCAATATAACTAATCTGCAGATCGAGTAGCCAGTCAGTTAATGATGAACTTGTAAAGGTTTCCATTAAAATTCGTTTTAAATATTCGTTTGCAACCGTATATAATTTTCTCAAAGTTAATCAAGAACTGCATTTAATAACTTGGTAAGAAAATTGGTGTTACAAATAGTTACAGCTTTTGCTTTAAATGGTGGCCTTGTCAATGAATGTGCATCATAGCTGTATTTACCTAAAAACATTGTAAATCCAAAAAATCCAGTTACGCAAGTGTTCGGTTGAAAATGTTATGCACATTCCCCAAGCTGTAAACCAATATAGATTTGAAGCAAAAACTTCAAATTTACCCGTACATATCAAGATATTCTGTATATGAATTTGCAAAATGTTAGTATACAGAACTTCAGCTGTCGGTGTATGGAATTTAGATTCAATTGGCACACCTGCACTCGACTAGAGGACGAAAGTATGTAATTCGAATATTTTCAGATAAATTGCTTAGCACTACAATGACAATACTGAAATAAGGCTCACCCATGTGATGTATATACTTACATCAAGGACAAAATAGATGACATGATACATTGTAAGACAACTTAGTTACATGTCATACCTATATCTGAAATATATTTGTCACGTGTGTACTTCTCGCCACTAATGAATATAGCAAAAATTTAACCGCATGTACAATTGGGACTCAATACTGTAATTAGCCTCACTTGTCTACAGTATTTAAGAATTTTATTCAGTGAACGTCTTCACACCGTCAATGACATTGGAATGCACGAGTTGTATTCCAACTGTACTTTGCACTTAACATTGCCTGCACTCTACGTCTTAACATTTTCGAAATGACGCATAATGTAAGTTGTTTTCAGATTTTATAGTTACTTGCGTTAATTTTCCCAGTTTAAGCAGCAGTAACTGTAAACAGATAAATAGATTTAGAAATGAACGATGAAAAATCAGTCCTGTGGTCACTTAAACGTAATTTAATCGTAACTACCTCCAAATGCGCGAGAGTAGTCGTGAACTGCATGTCCGAATGGTCTAATTTCGTGTATACTTAAGTATGCAGTGTGGACATGTATATACGGCAATGATGTACCTGTCAGAATAAGAACGGAAGTGGAAGTAGATCTGACGTATCACATGCAGTGCAGATAGCTTGAAATACAAACTAAAATGTAACTCCTATTACTTCTACGTGTACTCAGTTAAACGAGATATTTCTTCGCAGTAAACCTTAATGTGGTTAAAATAACCTCAGATACATGTCACACATTGATAATGCTTTTGTAATACTTACACCCAGCAGCCATATTTTATGGTTTTATTAATATAAAGCAGAGGGTTATTGTTCCTTCATAGAGATCTCATCAGCAAGCTGTGCTGCATGATACCCTTATGTGATAAAACAGTTTACCGTTGCGACTAGAACTTATTGCCTCAACCTGCTATGAGGAATATGATGTTCCTGCAACAAAAGTGAGCGATGTCATGCATATAAAACTGTTGTAATGGTTGCTGATGTGTAAATCCCTGGAGAGACATACAGAAACGTGGTAAAAGTTTTTCACTGAATACTTCAGGTAGCTGATCTTCAAATAATTAAAATTGTCATGGTACATGTAGAACTAATCACAAAATAATTTAAAAGTAATATGTAGTTTACAATACTATGTAAATAATTAAAATATTGTTTCATTCCACATTTTCAATTTTCAATTATAAATTTGCTTCTTGTATATGGTAATTTACTGAAATCCACAAATATTTGCAGGTACCCCAGAGTAAGCTATTATCCGACATCTAAGAAAAATGTAAAATGTACGCATTATGTCGTAAGACTTAATATGGATCTTCAATAATTCCCATTAGTGTTGCAGAAGTCGCAGAGGACGTCGGTTTTGATAAACATGTGCAGTAATGTGCAGGACTAAAATCTGCATAAAGATCAGTAGGTGGCTCTACAGCCCTTAAGTGTGCAATGGGAATTAATGAAACCTTTTAACTACCCAATGAGTACCGAAGTCTGAGCTTATTGTTGAGACTAAATAATTGTCCTACGTAAATAGGTCTGGGGCATTTCACTTACCATTGATTAATGAAAAGCAGTTGCTACATTCATGAATAGTATTGTGTGGATGTTTTACGTGTAAGTTGCCTGTTTGAGAGAATTGTTACATTGAACTATATGGCAAGTTCAATGAATAACTAGGCTTTGTAAATTACACCAGTATTTGTAGGAAATATTAATCGAATGCTGTAAAATATAATGGTCCCTAAAAATTCACTGTTCAGATTAAGAATCCAGATGACTCCAATGAAGTAATATGCATGCCCCCAAATATGACTTCAGTCATTGTAATTGATAAAACAAAATTTATGCAGAGAATATACAAACGAAAGTAACGTGCTTCACTGCATGTATTGTAAATAACACGACTATCCGCTGTATAAATAACTTCTAACGTGTGACGATTGTTTTCAATATTTCTCTAAATATGTAATCCAGTATCATTTGAGAAATGATTTAAGCTTAGTTCGTGAGAATTCGCTAATAGCAGCGCAGTGAATTCCACTGCTTAGAAATAGTTCCTATTTTTAAGTGTAAAACTTAGTTACTCGTCACAATGGGCAGAATTTCAGTATCAATATGCATTAAGAAAATGTTTTTTGGCCTTGGATTAAGTTTCTAAAAATGCTTCCATGTAGTTCAGGTTGAGAAAAACATAGATGTGTTGCAAGCATCGGATCTTTGCAGAGAAATCTGCAGTAGTTATTGTGCTGGGTTGACGGGAAGTGGGTTTCAGGCTTTCTCGTGTTCCACTAATAACGGCCTGGTTGTCAAACGCTCATTACCCAAATACACTGGTATCAAAATTAGAGACTACATTCCCAAACATCTTTTAATTTTTCCTCAAAACAGCATAAGAAGCTGATGTGGTAGAAACAGAGCAAATAATAAACAATGGAAGACATTTCCTGTTTTCCCATTTTTTGTGTGGAAATGTTGGTGGCGACGTACATACGATCCGTCTACTAGCGAATGTGGACAAAATTGCACCCAATATATGTCTGACGAAGACTAGTCATGCTGAGACTGACGTCATATATTCAACGTTAAAGAAATAACGCCCTTCCGTCCTGCACAACTACTCGAATGCCTGGCAGTGGTCGGTGCATGCTGACGTCATTCAACCAGTCGCCTTCGTGCACTCGTTGAGATGAAAATGGGAAAACGAGGTGGCCAAAAAGTGCGCAGTATATTCAGCTTCAAAGGAAACGGCTACCCGCTCTGAACTAGGTCAAATACTGTCGCCCATCAGTACGTCTGGATCACAGCACCACGTAACAACCGCACATGAGGTCGCAAGTCTTTGCCGAGTCACATAGTACGGGTAAAAAAGTGTTGGCGTGGTAAACACGATAACGGACCACATGGAGATGCTACATATCATTCTCCATGCACAATGATTTGATTGTTTCTTCCAGATGCGAATACTAGATTCACTCTCAAAACTGAAATGACTGTCAAATACATAAGGCCCGATGTTGGTCCAGTTTGCATGTAACCTATAGACAACCTTGTCACTCTGTCGAAACCTACACATCGCTTACCTCGGTGCAACCTGTACGTTCGAAAGCGCGAAGCTCGATGTGACCGTGACGTCCTTAGCGCCAGATGACAATCCGCTTCGTGTCAAATTGTCGGCCCTGCGTTAGAGGTGTGCAGCGGGCCTGTACTGCCCACCGGGGCCCGTAGCCACAGCGGCGGCACCGCGAGCCCTGGTACAGTCAACACCTAGAGATAAGGCCTTACAACAGTGCCTACGTCACACTGGCTGTTGGCTGGGGCACGCCCACCGCCGCGCAGCGACCGGCCAGATGGTGGCCGCGGCCTCTCAGTGTGACGTAGGCACGGCCTGTTGTAGGCCTTGTCTTCTAGGTGGTACTGTCCGCCCGGCCGCCCGTGGTGCTCTGCTGCTAGCCCGCCAGCCACTACTCTTAGCGGAAAATACGCTTCTGATTTCCACACTGTAAATACTGTTAACCTTACGATCATTCCACATCGTATATTTATTTCATCCTTACAAGCCTATACCGGTTAAACATGTCCAGATAACCTATAACCTGTCGCTTCACACTTTCTGCTCTCGTAGCTGACCGATCTTCGCGAGATGCATCCCATTGTTTGCTAAATTTCATTTCGGACCTTCAAACGTCGGAATTCAGCAAAATCTGTCGCGAGAGGGGCAACGTTCCTGCAGTGTACTAAATTCGGAAATTTTGTATCTAATACTTCGAAAACTTAATACTTTCACAGTTCAGTCCTGAATGCGACCTGATTCCACTGTATATCGGTAGATGAGTGTTCGTAATCTAAAGAAACCAAGGGAATCCCTAAAACTCCCCACCAGATAACTCAGGTCCAGAAGTCGGTGGCCATGACTGTCAACGAAGCCTTCGGCTGTGACCTTCCACTCGGCTTCCAACCAGATGACCCCGATCCACTCGGGGAGCGACGCTGCAAAATGAAAGCTTTGCTTGCACTCGCAGCTCGAGGCCAGGTGTCTTCACAAATTCCGCCGAGGATTAGCTCGGAACCCCAGCGACAAGTCAATAATGCTGACGTGAGCAGTTACTTGTAGGCGACTGCAACCCGTTCGGCGTACTCCCAATAGCCGCAAGCAAAGGAGGGAGCCAAGTGTTAACAACTCGGTTTGTATTCACACAACAGTAACAGTCCATATCCATGACTACAGTATTCAGAAAAGGAAACATAAACCCCTTAGAAATGCATGCAACTAATAAATTGTTGCATATCATCTGGAATACTTTGTGCCTTTTTGCTTCAATCGTGTTTTGATAACTGCTGTCACCTTTAGCCACTTAACCCCTACACTTGCTTGTACCTGCGTTAAGGACATGTCAAATGGCATTCAGATTACAAAATATAGAATATTGAGACTAGAATCACGAAACTACTGGATGTACCATAGAAACTCTAAAAGGAAACGTTTAACATTGCATTTAATAGCAATTAACTTACACAGCAATTATTCATTATGGATTGGTGTTACCATACATCCTAAACATGCGTACCACACCTGATAAATTCTGGCGCCAAAGGATTTAGCACTGAAGTCATAGTGAAAATTAAAATTGCATTACATTAGAGTTTGATAGATACTGAAAGGGAAAGTACAATAAGTCAAAGGGCATATATCGTTCACAACTGCCTCGATGGATGACGCGCACACATTTTCAAAGTCCTTTTGTGAAGTATTGTAATTATTAGTAGCCTACATAACATACAGAGCTATATTCTAAGACTAGTATATTAATACAAATATAAAATTAATATTTTACTAGATCTTCCCAATGAGAATATCATGCCTGATGATCTCTGGTGCTTCCGGGTCCAGATTTGAAGAGATATTGCAAACATATCACTAAAAGGGACGGTATAATGAAAGCAGTAAACAAAAATGGATTGTTAGCATAAGTACATTAATGGGAATTCTGGATAGAAGCGTCTATGGAAAGGTTGAAAAAAGGAAAACTGCAGGACTGCAATGTGAAAATTCCAACAATGGACTGAGGGAGGAAAGTCACCTACATAAGCAGAAACTAAAATAATTACCTGGTACATATAATTTACAGAAAAACCCATTATCGAAATGATATACAGTGTAATAAACTAAAATTGCGTCTAAATCAGTTCGGTTGGAAGACATTGAACAGTTTACGCCATGTCCTTTCATTACGTTAATGACAGTGATCAGTCAAGAAATGCTTGGCATTGCCAAGGATAGATCAAATGTTGTAATGGTGAATAGCAAGAAGACATTACCCATTACCTCAACATGAAACATTGTACCTTTATTCTCCATAAAAAATAGGGATAGTCCTGTGTTGAGAGGCAGACAGTGAAGGCACTTTGTGGTTGTATTGCATTGGAGGCATACAAACATGAAATAAATACGTATTACCTCTAAAGTGGTACAAGCTAACTCAGGAGGTAAAAGTTCTAATGGTACATGTAGGATTACTAGTACCTGTTACTTCAGTCCACTACATATTGTATGGTCCTGAACAAGTTGCAATGAGCACTCAAACGTGACAAAGGCATTATTTGTCATTGAATAAGGCAGCTTTGATACTAATAATTCAAATTGTGACACTACAGATAAAGGGAAACTGATTGTTGCCATGTGAAACAGGTTTTGTCAGGCTGTTGTTCCCAGCCGGCCGGCAAACAGTTCGGACCTAGTGAATGGAATACAGGTAGTTAGGATTTTCCTAATCCGCTCGGAAACCGGAAAGGCTTTAGCTGAGCGAGGGCGACTCTCCCACATTGCACCTGAAATAGAAATCTATCCACACATTCTAAAAATGCGTATAAAATCAGGGAATGATCGTACGGCAAATTTAATTATACGAATGTGTTCAGGAGATTTGTGAGAATCAAACGCCGTAATTACCATTTCAATACCCCTTACAGATAAAATGCCGACAAATTGCAGTATCATAATAATACTTACATTCACAATTATTGATACGTCATGTTTATCAGTAACCATTTAAGCAGCAAATGGGCAGAATTGCACCACGCTACCTATCTTCTACCGCACCACGTTATTTCCGTATTCTTTTAATAAACGTTTACTCTTGTTCTTTTTCGTTCATGTAATAGCGTTCTTGTTCCACAACATAGATTCAACCACAGAAACACCATACATGAACTCAGCAAAGCGCATTACATTTATATATTTTTATGATGTTGAATACTGTTCGTAACGTTAATTTTATGCTGTGGACGGCCACGCAAATTTTTCATGGCCGACTAAAAATAGTAGATAGGCAGCAGGTAATTTATACTTTACAATTGTATTTGTGGAAAAGAACTGAATATATTGGCATAACACCATGATCAATATTGTGTAACTATATTTCGACGGAGGCAGTATATTTGAAAAGCGAGACACCACGCTTTAAAGCTATCTTAATGTTAAACGATTTTAGTATTGTTAAAGATGTTTTAAATGTAAACATTTGTAGGGAGGTGGTCAAATCATGATAGTATACATCTAAATATTTTGGAAGTGAAATTTAATTTCAAATATTTGGCGTTAGGATGTGCGGATGGATAAAATTTTGGGAGCTGGTAGAGCACGCTTTCGAACGCTTGGGAGGGGACTCTTACATTGGACGTTGTGGTGAAAGGTTGACGCTGGGCGATCTGAAGCCGCGATACGAACTTGTGCTTTGAAGAGACGGGCATGTGTGGATTTGGAAAATTTACAGGACTGAGACTGCAGAACTTGGTCTCTGGGTGAAAAGCGGGAACCTATGGACGGTAGCAGGTCTGTGGAACTGTGATAATTCAACAATCGTGTACTCGTGTTACGACGAGCGGTTTTATAACAAATACTGAAATCGCGGATTAATTAGGAACTGCAATGATCGGAATGACTTCACTAATTTCAGAGTGATAATTTGGAACGTCTACTCTTCAGTGCCTGAGATACTAATTGTGCCTCTCATGAACAACAGTTGGCGAAATATTCAGATATTTACCGATGTACAAGGTAGGACCACCTCCGCATTTTAAAGTCCAGAAAAACTACATTTACAAAAAAATTACTTCGTGAGTGAAGCACTTCATCTTCGAATCCATTTTGTTTGTTATTCAGAGGTTTGTTTCTTAAAATAGTTTCTCGTCGTCATAGGCAGATATACTGCCAAAAATAAAGATTATTGATCTTGTTTCAAGAGATTGAGTAGCTGTTTAAGGCATATAAAACGACATAATTCACCCCCAGGTATACAAACGAGCCATAAACCTTTTGCTACCCTGAGTTACGTATTGCCCAATTCCTATTGGTGAGTAGCGATAGGAAGGTCGCAGAATGTTACATTTAACTTTTGACCACATTGGCAGTGGGAAGCATCTAAAGGATGTATAGCATAACACGTACACAATTAATACCTGATTTCACATCAACATTTGACTGAATAGTATTCAAAACGATTTCAACAAATCACTTTTCAACAGAATTTAGGGCTAAGCACAGCAAATCGCCACAATTTTTTATATTTGATAACATTGGCTTCACTACCCCACAGCAGAGGGTCAAATAAAATAAAGCACCATACGCTAATTAGGCATAAGATTAAATTATGTACTGTTACCACTGGACACACATTACATTCGCTAACTGCAAAAAAGCAGAGGTTGCCCATAATCAGTAAAAAAACTATTACTGGCTACACCGTATCAGCCATAGCCCACATTCCCGCGGGTGAAGTACTGTAGTTCACCCTCCTGCCGCTGTACAGTTTCCAGAGATGTGTATGCTGCTTTCCTTCAGACATCTTTAGCAACACCGTATGGAATTCAGTACCAAAAACATTTCTCCACACGGCGAAGTCCAAACCATACATACAAAATTGCCATGTGTCTTTCACCCCATTTTCTGACTTTTTTATAAGACTCACTTGACTAAAAACGTGCCGAACCTAGCCATTTGAATGTGGTAATCACAAAGCCAATGACGCCAATTAAGCAAAGGATTATCCTCAGCGGCATCTTTGGTCAGACTCAATTCTAGCCACAAATGTACAGTCGTACAGTGGAAGACTGATTGGGCCATATTATGAAGCTTATATTTCTCTCCTGATTTTCAATCTTGTCAATATTATCCCCATATCATAAAGCCAAAGAGAAATGCGTTATATGCAGGACTGATTTCAGGACTTCGCTGATAGGGAGCCTGTTCTGAATCTCTCAAAAGTTTATTAGCAAAATTCGCAAATCTTTAACGTATATTTTTTGGGTAGTCTTCGGGCAACTCCGAATTTTTCTACTAAATTTCAACCGAATATCCGAAATAGGTATGACCCTATCCTTAAATACCTGCTTTTAGGGGATCAATTCTTAACGTAAGATTTAAAATTGTGCCACTTCAAAAACGCAACAAAGATAAGGATTCCAGTAATTTTTTAGGTTCTGCACTTTCCGACTCGAATAGTTTGACACACAACCTCATTCGACATTGTTCATGTATTTTATATTTATTGTACATGCTGAACAATAGTTCTGCTGAATAAGAATTTTCATAACGTAGTGCAAGATGAAAATGTGATTATAATGATAAATAACTTTTACAGCGGTTCAGTTGACACCGAACGAGTGGTACACATTTCGCGAATTTGTAAAGGATCACATCCATACTTCTCTGTAAGCCAGGCGACGCATTATGAATTGTGAAAACCACTCACTGTCTCACGAATCATAAATTCAATATTTTTAGGTAAGGCTTATTCAATGGCACGTGATAACGCTAATTGCAGAGAATAGCAAATACAGCGAATACGTATACTGGCATTGTTCTGAAACTCATTTTTCATTTGGACATCTGCACCATTAACACCACACACAAGTCTAGCATTGTTGGTTCCGACACCTTGAATTTTTTATTTAAATTAACCGAAGTAGTTTGAGCTCGCACAATACTGGACGCATCACACGTTTCTAATTCCGCAATACCCAGGAAAGTTTACATAGTCTTTCCATTTGAGCACTGAAATAGCTAATACATACAGCCAATAACTTTGATTCATCAGATATATCAGTTTCAATTATAATTCTGAACTTTGTCACTAATCTATTAACTGATAACAAAATGGGGAGCAAGCACATTAACAATTCTTTGCACTCGGTTCAATGCCAACGAATATCTAGTTTTACAATCCCTGAATGTAAATATTTCTTCATGTAACAGTAAGTGGTAACTCGTAATGAAAGACTAAGCAGCAATAAGAGATTTGCTTCAGCTTTGTTTCTGTTAGCAACTTCGGTACGTCGTTGAAAATTTCTCAAGTCATATACTAAAGGGCTGATTTCTACTTTAAAAAAATTGCAAAACAATTTCGTTCTATCCGAGGAAATGGACTGAATCCAATCTTTGAATTCCGAATTGTTTTCCCAGTCTTATCGGTAATTTTGTGCATATTGAACTTTCGGCATCCTGTAGAAACAAAACACATGAAAAACTAACAAAACTAACAACGCGTATTCTACCTCGCCTAAACACTTGTTCCACCACAGACATCCAAACGACACATTCGACTGAAAGCAATGCAGAAGCACGTGCTAAATGAGGGCATGTCAACTGTTATTCCCCTGTTATCAATCGTGATGACGTGAGGTTTCATTAAATAGGGTGAATCAGGAACCAACAGCGGCTATATAGCATTGTCAGGGGGAAATGAAAATGGATAGAAGTAGCTAAAGAGGGGAGGAAATGGCCACTGGCAGCTTTTCTCACAAACTAGTGGCTAGTTATGTTTCAAAATGCCAGATATAGCCACAAAATGCTTGTTAAACGTAACTAACGCCTTTTAAAAGTAATTATTCTCAGCGATATAGCCTACCAAAAACAATTCGGTATTTGCCTAAAGTACACTGAAAGAGTATTTTACACTTTCATGAGAGCTTTAAACCATGGCTTGCGATTTTTTATATTGTAATAACCTATACCATTGCCGCTTTAGTTTATTCCATTTATTTGACAAACATCTAATGCATACGTTTAGACAAGACACCCGCATATAACAAATCCGATTACCTCATTCCAGATGGTGAGACCGTATGAATAAGGGTTTGGGAGGAAACAAGCTAGATCAATAGATAACAGAAGTAACGTCATTCCGAAGCAACGACATAATCAGAAAAATAACGGACATAACTTTTTCCAGGATAAAGCGAAAGAACACACAAATGGATATGAATATTTCTCTTTACTTACGAAGCAAAACGAATACATTAACGCAGGTCGAACGCCCACCCAGGGCAAATCACGTTGCAGAAAATGGCATCGGAAAGAACATTAACGGAAGTGAATTAGTGCCGCTAGATAATTTAGCACATACCACGTACCCCTTACAGAACCAACACGTAATCTGAAAAATTAACACTTCCTCCCGATCAAACGGAACAATAAAAAGCAAACGTACATCTGCAATGTTAAATTCGTAGAAAAATAGCTTACATAAGAATTCTCAGCTTCGTAGAAGAAATAAAAAGTAGCTTAAGTAACGAAAAATTTACTGTAAAATAAAATTCGGCTGGAGCTTTACCCTTCATGGACCTCATCACACTGTCCAACCATCCAATTTGGCATTTATAGAAAACAGACGACGGATACGGTAAGCCATAGTTCGTTCAACCACACCTTGACATGACAGCCGTTAGGCACAGAACTTGTACCATGTTCCCATTTCGAAGGAAACATGGTAGTGTACCAGCTAAATCAGTACACTGCCTTTTCTAAAGGATATGACCGCGCCACGTTAAGAATCGCGCGGCCTTCCGCGTCGGAGGTTCGAATCTTCCCTCGGGCATTATGCGTGCGTCGTCCTTGAGTTACTTCAATTCAGTTTTAGTTGGTAAGACTAGAGAATGTTTCGTTCCATTAGAGCTAAAACGATTTGAACATTTTAACGTACATGATGTAAACTTCGACATCAACTAGAATCCTGAGAAAATTGAACAAAGTTCACACAAATAGGTACAACTGCCAAGTTACTCTGTTGCAGATTCTCACAGGACACTATCACCGTAGTCCATATTTTGGTATAATGTCGGAAAAAGTTGGGTCGCAGTTGGGCAATAAAAACGCAGCATTTTTCATACCATAGAATCTAGGGAAGAAATATAGGCACAAAGAAACTTCTATAGATAATAAATACAATAATGGTGGTATCTAGTGCATGTAGTGTGACAACTGTGCCATGAGATAAATTGGACAGGCAGAAGTACCATGTTCCTTAAATCTTGTGCAGAATCTTGCTAACTCAGTCTGCAGGAAGATAATTTAAATTCTCCACAGGAAAAGAAAGGGACAAAACTTCAATATTCTGGAAGAGATTGAAATATTAAGGTGCAAGAAGCGTCTCCCAATGTACACAGAACGGACGTCTTCAGCTGCGCCATTGCATCATCTTAGGAAATTTTATTTCAATAATGCAAAAGTCGTGCAGTCTTTATGTAGGATACCCAAAGAGAACCTACTTAACACTATTTAAATCCAAAATAGGTATGGCAATTTGTCCTATAATTTTATTGCCAAACTAAAACTAGTGTTCAAAAAATCTCTTTACACACTAACACATACATACGTACGTACACAAAAGTTCGCGGCTTTCTGTTTAACGATGTAAGACAGGGATCTAAATTCATTCTATCCTCAAGAACATATTTTGTGATATGTAAACCTTCTCAAACTTCTGTTACAATACTGTTTTCAAAGCGCTAACCGCGTGCGCACTTCCGACTTAACAGCGCTGTCACGAACACCACATAGCTGAACAGCAGCCCCAGCGCAACGACATCGGTATGTATGCTTTATTTTATGTTTACCGTTTACACATTGTTTCAGTTCGGGCAATCTAATTCACCATTTTATGGAGTAGGACTAGAGAAAGTTAGGTTGTACATGCACCGATAAAATATGAAATAATTTATACTTGCACGTACAGTATTTTTATCTATAGCCAAATGTAAAACACCATAACCTGATAGTTAGTGGCATTTCGTATACAGGTAACCCTGATGAGGCTCCAATGCCACGAAACTAATTGGTTTAAAATACCATACAGCTGAAACGGTTTCCATTCAATGACTCAAGTCTACAGCTCCAGATGCCCACAACATATAATTTGTTGGAAAAGAAGTGTTTCAAAAAAGATTACGGAAAAAACTAATGTGCATCCGGCAGGATTCAAACCTGGAACTTCTATTTGTCCCCTAAACCACTTTTTAAAAAATTCTTTGCTTCGTATTTAATAGGAAAGGAACAAAAGTGTTTTGTTAGCTTTTTATTTTTATCTTTATTGGTATTGCCTTCATATATTACGAAACAAAAGGTGTCCCAGCTAGCCGGAGGGTCCGTAAGTAATGCAGCCAAATAGTTTGCAAATCGTGTTCTATATTTTTTCGTCGTCTTTAATCTTGCATGTTGCTCTTGCTGTATGAACCAGAAGGCCAAGACGTCTTTATCTTAGTCACGATACAAATATCGTGCCCTTTATCCAGTTCACAGCATTTGCCCAGGCAGTGGGAAAGTACGTTTTGTCCGGCTAGAGTATGTCGTCGGCGTGGATTGGCGCGTGTCGTACGCATTATTAGGGCCAGCATTTACTTGGCGCGAATCCAGCATCGCCGGCCGCGGTGGCCGAGGTGACTGAGGCGCTCCAGTCACGGTCAGCACGGCCACTACGGTCGGGGGTTCGAATCCCCCCTCGGGCATGGATATTTGTGCCGTCCTAGTTCGTAAGTAGTTCATAAGTAGTTTGTAAGTTTAGGGACTTATGACCCCGTAGTTAAGTCCCATAAGCTTAACAAACATTTGACCATTTGAATTTTGAATCCAGCATCCAATTGCCGTACCACAAGCGATCAATCGGTGACGTCACATTGTGGGCATGTTGGTGTATCGACCGAGTTGATGGAAAGGGGACGATGTCGGTTCGGCTATTTGTTGTTCACAACTACAGCCCCAGAATGGCCGAACTTTGGAGCGCAGTACATCTTCCTCCGCTCACAACCAAGTTCTTCGCCATTGTATTCCTCGGTAGTTTTGTTCGATCACAATGCGAGGGAGTCGACGCAGCGTCTTTCGTTGTGGGCAACTTGGTTTCTGGCAGAAAGTTCTGCAGGTAACTGTCATCGAAGTAGTCTCTAAGATTTGCTAGCCACGCCTTTATGTGATCAACATTGACCGACGCATGGAGTGATTGAGGGGTTCACTACGTCGAAACAATTGCCCACTAAGGCGACGTGTTCGGTTTCCCAACGTTTCGCAACGTTGCAGCGTGTTAGGAGAACGCCAGAGCTCCGTTTTTATCGTTGACTACTCAGATGCCTTCCTGCGAGGATGTCAGGGTATCGTAACTGATTCTAGAGCGTACTGAGCATCCTAGGTCACTCTTCATATTACATGGCGAGTATCCCTAGTAGACCTATAAACTATGATGTACTACAGGGATGGAAGAATGGTTATTTACATTTGGCACCTGAAACAGACAATGATTAACATCTGCTATAATTACCAATTTATAGTAGTAATTATTGCTTTGCAACAAAAATACTAATTACACCTACTGTTGCAATTGCAAACATTCCAAAGCTATAGTAACGTTTTTGGAATTACGGTGCTTGTGATGGTTACGTATACTTAAATGAGATATTAGGCAAGTAATATAAAATACAAGGTCTATAAAACTGCAGTTAAATACTGCTTCAGAATATTGTGGTCAATATTAGAAATTCTCAACATTTACACCCCTTACTCTTAATATCCATTACTGGTCATGTTGAGTGCAGCCTATCCTTTATGCAAACTCAAGGAACCCACTTATTGCTATCAATACTTCCCATTAACTTGTAAAAGTACACTAGTCCTTACAGGATGCATTCTAACTTAGTTTTCTCACAAATAGACCCTTCTCCCATTTTCAAAGGAATTCTTCAGTTTGTGTATAAAAGTAGTAAACATGGGAATTGATACTGTGCATTCAAATAACTGTTCGTCTCTGGGTGTGACTAAGCAGTAATGGCAACACTGGAGATGATGCAGTTACATAAGCATGGCAACAGCAGCCACACAATTTTCAACCATGTGACAATGGCAGGGGAGATGTAAAAACTCTGGGGGCCGTTAATCCCTTGTTACGGCTAGAAACACAACAGAATAGTTTTCACCTCGAGTACATGCATTCGTACATAAATCCAGTTTAGCAAAAGCTACCTGGGGATATTACGTACATGTGAGAGATATCTTTTCGTTAAGGATAAATCATATAAACTATCAATGGAATTAAGAAACATGAACACAGATAAGCACATGCATATAAATCCTAGGTATGTCGTAAATATAACGTACCTAACTCCAGCGCCAATGGAAGTAGCTTACTTCTTTGGAGTATGCTGACAATTCCAATTACAGTATATTAAAGATATTGCATGCAATGCCGTGTAACATATCAGAACAGAGTAAAACCTCAATACATAACTTTACCTCTGGCATACCTTTTTGGTTATTAGTGTTAACAGCTGTTTGTCAGTTGCTGAGACTGGCTAAATACCAGTCCAAAATGAATATTTTCATTTTTATACAAATGGGAAATCCAGTTGGAATGTCAGTGGATAGGTAACTAACAGGCTCGCCGAGCTGCAGACACACGAGGCTCTGATTGGTGGGAATTTAAATCGCAGCCATGGATATAGTGAAGGGCCGGGAAAGAAAGTGACGTACAGCGAAAAGTTGAGAGTTTTTTTTGGGGGGGGGGGATTTGAAAGAAAGAGCAAATGCCCATAATTAATTTTTCATGATAGTTCAGAAGATTCACTATACACTGCATAATTGTTTATCCTCTGCTAAGCACCATAGGATAATTAAGCATAAGATCAAATTCCATATTGTTCAAAATTACTAAATTTCCGGGCTGTTACGCCGTGGTCTAGTGGATTTACTATTAAAGCCCAACGTTTCGTTCCCGACTGCGGAGGACATGGTGGCACTTCTGGATGTCCGATGCACACCCTGGCTCGCTACTGACTGAAGCCAAATTCCGTTTACAAGGGCTCGCGCGCAGTGGTGTGACGTCAGTTTTTGACATGCGCGCGCAATTCGTCGTTGCCGATTGCCTCAGTCCGTTAATGTCGTCCCATGGTGGAAGACTGTTACATTTCTTCTTCGAAACCGGAATCCAGATATCATTTAGCTTCATGCCTTCCTCCAGCCTACTGAAATTATTTGGGTGTTTTAAAATTTCAATAGCCTCTCTGTACAGTCATTCGTGGTATCCTTCTGTGGCTGCTAACACCTGAGTCTTATCAAATAGAATAAGGTGGTCCCCTGGTTGAAAAACATGTTCAGCAACAGCTGATCTGTCATCTCTCCCCTTCTACAATTTCCCTTGTGCTCATCTAGTCGTTTTTTGACTGTTCTTTTTGTGGTACCCACGTATACGTCCCCACAACTACACGGAATTCTATAAATTCCTGCTTTTTCCAGCGGTTTACGAGCATCCTTCGCCAATTTCAGGTAATCCTGTATCTTCAGAGTATGTTTGTAAATGACTGCAACATTCCCTTCCGTCAAAATTTTACCGATGCGGTTGCTGACGTCCTAAAAGGTAGGAAGACGTTATATTTCACAGGAACCCTTTCATCGTTTTCAACTCCATGTGTCGGTCTCAAAGCTCTCCTTACCTCTGTAGAATATCCATTCTTAAGTATAGCATCACGTCGAGTAATTCCAGTTCGCAGATGTTCCTTGCTCTGTCCGCCAACGTCTTTATAATGCCCGATTTTGCTGTGTGTGGTGGTTTGAATCCCGGTGCAGATAACGGTCTGTGTGGGCTTCCGATAAACTGTATGGCCCAATCTGCCATTCCCCTTTTTGAAAACTGACACGTCAAGAAAATTATGTTTCCTGTCTACTTCTCCATGGTAAATGGGATTCTGGAATTAATCCCGTTGAGATGTTGGAGAAAACGATCTAGTTCCTTTACCATGCCTCCACACAACAAACGTATTGTCTACATAGCGAAACCAAATAGGTTTTTTGTTTTCAATGCCTTTTCCTCGAATTTTTCCATGTAGAAATTTGCTATAACTGGCCTTAAGGACTCCCCATAGCTACACCATCTGTCTGTTCATAAAAATCATCGTTCCATTTCAAATAAGTGGTCGTGAGACAATATTTGAACAGATCTGCAATGTCTGGTGGAAAGAGATTTAGCTGTTGCAGCACCTCATTGACTGGAACCACAGTAAACAGGGATACCACGTCAAAACTAACTAAAATGTCCCCTGGATTGACCAATATATCATTCAATTTACTTATAAAATGTTTCGAATTCTTGATATATGAATCTGAGCGCCCCACATGCGATCGTAATATTGTTGTCAAGAACTTGGCAATCAAATAGGTGGGTGAAGCAATTGCACTAACAATTGGTCTCAGAGGAGGAACGTTTTGCTTTTCTTTGTGGACTTTCGGCAGCCCATAAAGTCTTGGCGGTAGTGCAACTGAATTGAACACTCTTTCAACACACTATTCGATGGAAGAATTTTTTATTAACTGTGTAACAGTTCTAGGAACTTAGTAAAGATCCCACTGACTAAGTTTCCTGTAGGTCTGCGGATCTAACAGTTCCTTAATCTTGCAATGGTAGTCACTCAAATTTAAAACCACTGTACAATTTCCCTTATCTGCGGGGAGAATAATACTATCGTCCTCATTCAGGCTTTCTATAGCATTTTTCTCACCCGTTGTTAAATTACTTTTTGGAGGCTTTACGCGAGCCAATCCTGACAGCTTCTGTACATATTTCCTCAGCTGTAACGTCGTCTAAATTGCGAATACCCGCTTCTATGTTGGCTATAATTTGCTCTGTAGGCACAACCCGCGGACTAACGGCAAAATTTCCGCCCCTGGCAAGCACCGACCTCTCACTGTCAGATAGCAAATGTCCCGATAAATTGATAACAGTGCGGGAAGAATCTAATTGACTGACGGTTGTTTCTGGTCGCAAACTGTCAAATTTCTTTCGCTGTCTACTAGACGTTGTCAACACACGCTTGTTAATGGCATCGCGCAACAACCTGTCAATTCTATCCCAGTCACTACTACACACACGATTACTGATAGAAATATGGACAGACAAGAACTTACAATTTGTGCCTGCCAGCTCCCGCCGGGTCTGTTGAATCCGCTTCCGTAGTAGAGACTCTTCCGTCCGTTTGTAAATACGCTGTGCCTTGGCTGTGCTACATAATTGTTTCATCCTCAGAAATTTCGGAATAACACTGGCCGATCTGCAACGAGACAGATGTGAGGAACACAAAAGTTGCACTTTCTCCTTCTGGAGACATTCCATGCGTCGCACATTTGATATTTCCTTCCCGTCCAAATAACCTATAACCTGTCGCTTTACACTTTCTGCTCAGCAGAAGGAATACTTTCTTGGCTCTCTCTCTCTCTCTCTCTCTCTCTCTCTCTTTCTCTCTCTCTCTCTCTCGTAGCTGACCGATCTTCGTGAGATGAATTCCACTGTTCGCTAAATATTTCATTTCGGACCTTCCAACGTCGGAATTCGGCAAAATCTGTCCCGAGGATTGTCAGAAGTGCAACTTACCTGCAGTGTAGTAAATTCGGGAACTCTGTATGTAATATTTCGAAAACTTAATACTTTAACGGTTCAGTCCTGAATGCGACCTGATTTATCTGTATATCGATAGACGAGTGTTCTTTTTCGTTGATGTCATAGCATTCTTGTGCCACAACATATTCCACCACAAACACCAAACATGAACACAGCAAAGCGCAAGACATTTATATATTGTATTATATTTAATAGGATTCTTAGTTGCGTTAATTTTATGCCGTGAATGGCCACGTAAATTTTTAATGCCCGATTAAAAATAGTAGATAGGCAGCAGATAATTTACTTTCCAATTGTATGTATTGTGGAAAAGAACTGAAGATATTGGCATAAAACAATGATAAATATTGCGTAACTATATTTCGACGGCTGCATGGTCTTAAGCGAGACAAGACACCTACAGGCAGTTGCCGTCCGCATCACTCTATCCACCTTTTCCTTTTCCCTCTTTAATATCTACTCGCCATCGTCATCCGCTCTTACCAGGGCGGGTGTGCTGCATCTTTCACCAGCTCCCTTCACCTTTCGTGTTGGTAGGCCACTTTAATGCCCACCACCCCCTATGGGGCTCTCCGGCACCTTGTCAGAGACCCACAGCTCTTTTGTGGGTACGTGTATGGCGCGCACGGGGCTCCGAGCCGAAACAGCCTTTCTTCTGCCCCAGGCTGCTTCACATACCCTCCCGATTTATGCCTTCGCCCGGAGACGGGAGTCCTTGGCGAGTTAAGTTGGTTTCTTATCATGGTTTCTCTCATTCCTTGGTTTCTTCTTTTCCTAACTGAAATAAATATGCTGAAGTGTGCCGGTGTCTGGGGTTGTTTGATGATAGCCCAACTGTTTCCAATTATTGGCTGACATTCTGCCATGTTTCGGATTTCCATGTATCCAATAATAGCCGGGCAATACTATAAATGGCTAAGTTTTCAATATTAAAATTACAAGGTATTTACTTGCAGTAATAAACTTATTTCAGTTTGTTTCAAAGATTTTTTTCCAATATTTATACAGACTTAGAGTATGGGTTAAGCAGTTACATGCTGCTAAATGTGGGGTCACTTAGTATTCATTAAACTTACCAAATGTTTGACCTCTATTTTGCTTGTGGTTTCCCATTTGTAACATTTAGCTTAAGAAATAGCCTATCCATAAATTGATTTGTGCCTATGAAAAGCTTCCTGCAAGTATACAATCTTGCGTCTTCTTACTTTTGTGTAGTTTGTACTGTTGTCAAATGAACCTTATGTTCTGATACATTTATAGGGGAGACTGAGCATAAAAATGTACTAGTTTAATAGCATAACCAATAACATCGAGCCACTATTCTGGCCAACTGCTTCTGTAATGCGTTTCTTTATATTGTTCTATGATTTATGGTTCCCACCTTTGGTATATATACGTTGATGTTAAGTTTGTAAATTTCTGTAATTTAAACTGCGGCAAATGTCTTATTGTTACTGGTTAGTGCTTCAGCTACTAGTTGTACAATAAACTTAAAAATTGGTCTACTTTGTCGATTTTTTTGAGTCTTCAGAAATCAGCTTGTCAATATTTATTGTTAACTTTGTGTTTGGCGAGTCGTACGCGATTTACATTATGGAGACTTGTTGTTAGTGGGATCTATGCCTTTATTGGATGTAATACAGTATGGCTGAGCAATGAAAACTATCTCCATTGTGTATTTATTACACTTTACAAGAAAAGCTAAAAGTTATATTAAAAATGGAAAATGAGATACATGTAGCTACTAAAACTATAACTTGTCATACTATGTGATCTGATAGTAACAAACATATTGCATTCCAAGAAGAAAAGTGACAAGTAAAAGGAAAAGCAGCAGTTTTTAGTTTCACTGAAAATTCATGTAAAGCCACAGCACAAATATTTTCACATCTTTTTAGTAATTTGTTACCTTGAGGGCATTAGTGTTGTATCTTTTGTAGCCTAGTTTGTGTGTGTGTGTGTGTGTGTGTGTGTGTGTGTGGTTTTTTCTGGTTGATTTTTTTTTCAGTATTGCGCTTTTTACTTATCATTGTTCTGGCTGGCCTGTGATATGTTACTGGTTGTCATTATTAGGTTTCTTTATCTTTTCTTTGCTTGCACTCAAGACCACGTGGTTATTGACTTCTTGTTGGTACCATTCTAAGTGAATTTACATAGTTACCTGGAGCACTTATGTTAAAATATTTGAGACAAAGTA
The DNA here is from genome assembly GCA_026315105.1 of Locusta migratoria. Classification (NCBI taxonomy): domain Eukaryota; kingdom Metazoa; phylum Arthropoda; class Insecta; order Orthoptera; family Acrididae; genus Locusta; species Locusta migratoria. Next base: position 97,855,848 of record CM048754.1, read on the forward strand.
ATAGGTTTTCTCACAGATATCGATATTGTTTCCACCTCTGGCTGGTGGCATGTTATACATTTCTCTATAATCTCTTATCAGATGTGATCAGGATGTACTTGCCAATATATTTACATGAAGTTGTCATTAATGCAGATGTAAATTTACTTTCTGTATTTAAATGAGTCATTTGTACTCTGTTGTGTTGTAGAGAGACCAGTTTTCTGCCATTAAGGTAAACAAAGATGTGCTGCACTATGTAACTTCATACTTGTGCATGTAAAGCATTGCTTTTTAATACATTATTATATAGATACTTGTACAGAACAACTTGACATATGTCAGTCTGTTCATTCTTTACATGTTCTGGTTGTAACAACCATTTTCACACAGGACTACAAAAAATGAAATGTTACATACATAGCATGTCAAAGTATAAATAGTATATATAATTGCTAAAACACAGTTAATTATAAAATTATTCATAGTTTCTTTACTTTACGAAGGGATTGAAAAGTTCATGTAACTGACACTTCAAATGTAATTTAGGTACAAAGTTTTGGTTCACTCATATTTCTAATTTTTAGTTAATGTGTATAACAACATGGATATAGCTTTGGTTATAGAAATCAGTTTCTAGCATATTGATTTTCTGTACATTACAACAATGACATTGATTGTAAAATAGTGCTGCTACTGTTCAGGTTGTAACTTCCTTTCTTTTTCATGCAGTGATACATGCTGATAGGTAATATCACTCCAGTTTCACTTAATAAGAATATACTTTTGATGTAAAACATAGTATTTTGTCATGTCGATGCACGTGTAAACATCACGTCAGTGTCACTGTTACTGCACGTAATAATAAGCGCTAAGCAGCACAACAGTAATAATTAATTTTTTACAAATGTAACAACCGTTAATTAGCGTAATTTCATAATTTGACTTGTGTTCGAAGGTGCTGTGATCGTGGTGTGTCATCACTAGCAAAAGCTCTCCACTAATACTGACTTTGCTTCCACTCACCCATACCACACTCGTTTTCTTTCCTATCGGCCACTCTCGGCCAACTCTTGTTTTCTTCGACCCCGACGGTATTAGGTTTGCGAGGCCCGAGGGTGTCGTTCACTTCTGTTCTCTCTTCCTACCTTCAGAGAAGTGGTGGCAGAGATTTAATCCTGGCTGCTTGTGTAGCTAAAACTGCTAATATTATGCATTTATTTACAAGAACAATAGGGAAAATTGTGACCCATAGTAGGACATTCCTCTGCCTGAGAAGTGAAGTAGGCTGGAGGAGAAAGAAGTGTTCCACATATGGACGCAACCAAACATGTTAGATGTAGACCGCAGCAAGTGGAAATGTTGCTCTTGTATATGCCATCATACAGGATGTAACTAAAATCTTGGACAGCGGTAGTGCTTCAGAGACGATGATGCAGAGAAGTACAGCACTGAAGTGATTGTGGTGGCAAGTGAGACCCAGCAGGCTGTGATGGAGAAATGCAGTGCAATGTTAGGGCAGGCTGGATTTTGTTGGTGCCATGAGTTTGAACAAGGGGGAAGTTAAAATAAGACAACTTTGTTGTAGTGTTGCTGAAAATATCTGAGCAGCTGGTGTATTTTGTCTCTAAAGAATCTGAAGTACAAGCCTCAGTGTCGTGTTTGGAGATGTGTGGGATGTTACAGACAACTGCACCATTTGTCTTCACATTCCTGGACCCTCCTTTATGCCGACGATGTGGTACGTGCCGAACGAACCCACCCGGAACTCCGACACCGGGTTCAAATATGGACTGCACCTCAATGTCCGGAGGACTGAATATCTAGAATGTGGCTTCCAAACCGAAGGCACCACAAGTATCGGGGAAGAAGACCTGCAGAAGACGGTGCATTTTAAGTACCCGGGGTCCGTTGTCACATCAGACTGACACACAACTGTAGATACTCGGACGAGAGTGAATGCAGCTTGGTTCGAGTGGAGGCGTATCACTGGAGTCCTCTGGGATGAAAGGATGCCTTGAGATTTAAAGTTAAAAGGGTATAAAACCACGGTATGCCCAGCAGCAATCTAAGGGACTGAGTGTTGCCCTATGACAAAACGCAGGGGCAAATGTTAGATACCGAGGAGATGAAGGTGCTTAGTCGGTCCGTGGGGCTGACTGGATGTGATCGTGTAGGAAATACGGAAGTCCAGGAAAAGTTTGGTGTTGCACTCATCAGACAGAGGGAAGCCCATCTCCAGCGGTACGTTGTGACAAATTGGGACAACGCAGTTGCAAAAACGGTGCTCCACATCGACCCAGGAGGAATGACACCACTAGGAAAACTGACAGAGAAACTGACATCAGGGCAGACATGCACACTGTCAGTTTAAGACCAGGAGACGTCAATGGCAGAAATGGAGATTATGTAGCAAAGCAGCTGACCCTGCAAGTAGGGATTAATTCTTGGAAAGAGAGAGAGATTTTGGTGACTACTACTAGATGCAAAGTGACTGACATTGCAGAAGTGTTAGACTTCCACAGGAAGTTAGTGTTCCAAACAGGTGACAAGTTTCCTGAAGTATCTTCAACTGCAGTCTTCCTCTGGGGGGGAAAGAAGACAAGCTGCCTGTGGACCAGTGTCCTCCCCCAAAGTGCAGAGCAGCGAGTTTCTTCAAGTTATGTACCTTTAGCGTCTTTAAAATGCCTCCTGTGTACCGACATATGAATGTAAGTTAGTTGTGATGCAAATGTGTAATACATGTTAACATTCCTTACTTGACGATTCATTATTGTTAAATGTGTAATACAGATTCATTTTGTTGTAACATAACCACACCAAGCTATTGAAAGCCTTTGTGATTTATAAGTTTATATATATATAGTGTGTGTGTGTGTTCTGTTCTTTCGGACATGTCCGCAAGAACAGACGCCACTTTCGATCCTGCAGTTACTATCTAGTCATGTTCATTGATTTGCTTGGTGTGTTATTCTGCAGCAAACTGTGCTGCATATTTATTTTAGTTAATTTTAATGCAGATGCAGTTTGGTAATTATGAATTCCATTATCATATTTCTGGTCCAGTCATTGCTGTAATCTGTAATACACAGCTTGTGGTAGTATGTTACTTCTGTAATACAATAAATTGTGAAAGATTAGTAAATGAAAGTAGAGCTGCTACAATGGTAGCTTGCAATGTGCAGACCCTTGGAGAGTTTCGAGGAAACATTGTAAAGTCTAATTTTCCACACTACCTTTTGAATTGCACTCAGTGTTACTGATATTAATCACTATCCGTACAAAAATGTAAGAAGAGTTTGTTTCTAAATATTGTTTGAATGTTGAACTCTATCATAAATAAGTTCTTACATTACATTTAAGTAAAATGTCTTTGGTAGTTGCATGTGGTCATCAAGGAAACGTTACTAACATACATGGTGTAAGATTTTATGCATGTTACCTCAGGTAGATCAATCTCCCCCATCCCCATGAAAAATCTAAATGTGGGATGTTGCTTTTTTGCCAACTGTATAACGGGCATTCAACAATTCCACTTGCAGAGTGCTAGGGATTGTACAGGACTTGGTACATAGTTTTCTTAGAGTACTTGTCTGGAACAGAAACATTTTCATGTAATTTCAGTTGAAAGACAAGAACATCCATCTACAAACCCTAAAGTTATTATGGATTAATATATTAAGTAAAGAATTGAGGGTGCAATTTTTAATTATGTTGTCTGTTGACTTCTTTTGGAGTTTGTTCTACACACTAGCATCATAGAATGCTTGTCAACTAAGTTTGTATCTCTGTACACCAGTTATTCAAATTCTGTTTGTGGGTAAATTATCTAATGATTCAGAAAAGTTTTTAGACTTGTGGAAATGACTTCCTGAGAACTAGATTACTTTCATTGAATAATGGTTGATGTACAAATAAATGTATTACGTAGATATAGTATTATAGTGGAGATAGTTAGGTTATTCGTCTATGCAACTGATTATAGATCTTATTGCCATATGCATTTCGCCTTTATTTGGAAGGCATCATCAGTGGCCTGTAATACATACATGATTGTTTTACAATATTTTGAATGTATGTTTTAGTATTTTAGGTTATAAACAGTCCTGTTGTGTTATTTCAGTATAGTTACTAATATTTGGATGTTATTACTTACAATATTTCGTGGATCCTGCTTTACATGTAGTGCTGATTGGTGACTTCCAATTGTTTTGCTTCAATTATGTTCCTTTTCTGTTATTTGATTTTCATCACAAAAGGAACAACAACATAGAAATTTGTTTGCGTATTACCATTATTCTCATGTAATCGCCAACATTATTTATTCCACTATAGGACCTATTTCGGCTTTAGCATAATCTTCAGGTATGTCAGATGGTTGTGGCATCCACATACATCATTGGTTTTCCTGCTGTCGATTTCTTTATTGCTTCATACGTTTTATTAAAGCAATATTTGTTCAAAAATGTTTTAAGATTTTCTAAGTGATGTTTGACAGCTTCTTGATAGATAACCACTGATGTATTCAAAATACAACGAAACCATGGATGCTCATTGATAATACAACATGTTGTATTTAAAGTATCTTTAATTTGAGGTATCAGGTTTCACATTACATATCCCTTAGACTCAAACTAAGTACCATTTATAAAAAGAGCCCCAGATGTCTGACTACTTTATAAGGTGGTTAATATGATGAATATTTGACTTAAAGGTTTTGAGCAAGAAAGAATTGAAAGGTGTGAAATTGTGTGTAATATTTCAAATGTTGCTAAGGGCTCTCATTATCAAATACTGGATGGAAATAATTCAGGTATTGATTGACATGGGCCTTCACAATTGCTAACTGTAATGGTTATGGTATGTTACACCGTAAAATTGTAAGTTTAACACAACAATACAATGAAGCAGTTGTTTCATACATTCTGTTTAATGAGACGATATTTCCAAGAAATAGCAAAACTCAAATCTTTCTTGCCTGTGGGAGCCATTGGATAGGTTTTAACATTGCACCTCATCACCATGACTGTAGTAATATTTGTGCTTAATTAATACTGTCCGCAAAAGGGATTATTTCCTTCTGACACTTCTTACTATTAAAGTTCCAGTTGTTCCTCTGTCTTGTTAAAGTGCGCCTATCGTCGTCCTATCGCGGCTATTGCTGCAATCTTGAGGTTTTTGATGGGTGCCCTATACCCAGTGCTACCTTTAATTGTTGATGCTGTCAGGCTTTGGTGTGATATCCTTTCACAGCTGACTGATGTAAAACATTAATAAGTTTCTGATGATGCTCCAAAAAGGTGAGACAGGTTCAAGAAAATACATTATTGTGCCCGAGAGTGTGTTTTGTTAGAAGTTCCAGCTCTGTAATGTCTGACGAGTGTTATGCGTGTAGTTGGTGGCGTTACCTCTGATACGTAGAGTATGTCCCAGTACAGCTTCTCACACTGTAACTCTCATCTTCTGTGCTGCCGATCAGAAAACTGTGTGCGGTTGGAGCCCAGTGCCATCTTACCTTATTAACATGTCTCAAATGTGCACAGTATGAAGGACAAGAACTTCATGATACTAGTACCCTGTGTTCTATAAACATAAGTTTTCTGTACTTCCCTATTTTTAATATAATTTTTAATCTTTATTTACATCAGCATCCTAAGCTCTTTGTGCAGTCCTGAAATCATTCTGGTCTCGATCTACAGTAAACCAGTGTTTTTCAAGCCTGTCCCCTCTGGCCTTTGTCAGATTTCTGTGAAGTTGAAGTAATTATTGTGCATGTGCTAGTTTAAATAAAGTGTTGGATTAAATTACTGATTCAAACTTACTGGGCACTGCTCTTCATAATTTCAAACCAATAGCGTACACATGGAGTTCAACTCTCTTATTCGACTTGATTCAGGTTGCTGCAATATTGAGATTTCAGGTGCCATGTAAAGAGAAATTGCACTAAACCCAGACATAACAAGGTAACACTCTAAATGTGCCATACTTTACACATTTGCGGCCTAATCCGAGCCGAGCGGTTACGTCACAATTGGTGAGGTGAGGTGAGCTGGCTCAGTTTCATCACATCGAGACTCTATTTTTGTCGTGCGAATAAATGTATTTTGTTGTTTGGTGCATCCTTTAGAGATTGTGATGATACATGAGGCAGGAGATATATGGGTAAGGAGGAGAGTAGGGAGAGGAATTTTTTACTTAAATTTAAAAGAAAGCCATAATTAATTAGTTAACTGATTAAGATATATTTATTATCAGTTGATAGACCACAGATAATTCATAAAATGAGATATATAAAATTAATCTCAAAGAACAAAAAACAGTGGTGCTTTCTTATGTTCTTATAAGAGTGGAATTAGTCAGTCTTGTTTAATTATCTGAAGTGATGGGAGCAAGCTAATCTTGTTAGAGTTTCAAGAAATCAGAAAATAACAGCAACCAGTCACCTTTCTTATGTATTTATTACCACAACCGGTTTCGAACTGCCTGGCAGTTCATCATCAAGCGGTATACACGTTTTGTATGTTGCTTACAACATTGTGGAACTCGTTTGGAGTTGGTTCACATTGCTGATTGATTGGTAGGTGATTTTTCAAGTGTTTTAGTGCTCAAAAGTTGCCCACATAACACAACACTCGCTTTCCACATGTTTTACAAACATAAACAATACAGAGATATGTACAGCTTTTGTAAGAGTTTCATTTTGTAAAAGTTTTGTCTATTAAATTTTCTGAAGTTTTTTCTCTCAAGAAAGAAGACTTTTCATTTATTAGTGATGAATTCATTTATAATTGACCAACCCACAAGCCCCGAGTATCCAGAAATAGTAAATTGTCGGTATTCAAGCATGTAATTAATTACCTTCAATTAGTAATTTTTGAACCAAATAGTAATAAAACCACTAAAAGACTATATTTATAATAATATAATATAAAAAAATTTCACCAAAGAAAGACTAATAATATAATTTTCATTATGTATTAATATAAGATTCCTGTCGGTGCTGATCCCACCGTTGATCTGTAGAAGTGTGCCTAGCACGTGATGCTTCTAGAATGACGTTCCTCCAGCACTGTTGTTGCTATATGCGCCAATGTCCACAGCGATAAATTTGTATTTAGAATCTACTAACGCTAGCAATACGACGGAAAAAGTTAGTTTGTAATTAAAGTATTGTGAACCACTTTCTGGTGGTGCGATAATTTGATGTTTTCCAACAGTGGCACCTAAATAGCTTGGAAAATTCCACATTTGCCAGAATTCTTCAGCAATCTGATTCCAGCTGTCTACAGTTGGTGTGGCATTACTTCAGCACGACATCAATTATAGCTTGGCAAACTTCTCTCACAATCTCGTGCACAATAGATAGTTCAAGGCGAAAACTGAATGAAATAGTTTGCAGTGAATCCCCAGTTGCAAGGTAGCTGAAAAATTTAATAAGTGGTGTTAAAGACAATATTCTGAAAATGAAATCTTACACAACATGTTTATAAATAGTTACCTATTTGCTTTAACTACAGGACCTACTTCCTATTTGGCAATTTTTCGAAGCACCTGAGATTTGCTGGCTATATACTTCTCAATAACTGTTTTGAGTGTAATATTTGTTTCAGGAAAAATTTCACCCATCATATCAACTTGAATGTGGGTAAAATGTCTTATTTCAGGTTCGGAATGTAAGTCCAGATGGACATCACTACAAAACCAGTATAGGAAAACCTTAAATAGGAAAATAAAAAGTGGCCAAGCTGCAACAAAAACATGCCCATGGAAATATGAGTCTCTAATGAGTGTTTTAATCCCATATTTCAGGGAAAAGAGACAACTTCAAAACTGTATATGTTTTTCTTAACTGGCATTTCCATAACTACTCCTTTTTTTATTCCAAAATGCGTCTTTTCAAATAGTATTAGAGTACCTGCTATCGTTCATATCGTACTGTTTATTATGTTGTCAAACTGTTTCAATCAAAATTTCATCATCCATGTTGCAGTTAACAACAAAGTACAAGCAATAACAACAAATTAAGAGACAGACAACTAGACGAAAGCACAACCAAATAAAAACATGGAGGATGTCGTGGACATGTAAAGTGTGTAAACTGTCAGATGGCAGAGTTGTGCGGGGGAAGCGGAGGAAGCAAGCCACGACTCCGTCCAGCAGGGCTGGCAATACAAATGCTAATTCTGTAGCATTAGAGTCGCAGTTGTACGGTGGAGAGCGAACGACCCGGTGCCCTTTGCTTTTAGCCACCAAGTCGACAGTGTATGACCTCTCAGCTGGCTTATTCGCACGCACTTCTGTGTACAGCTCGTCCTTCCAAATATTTTCATCACAGGGGATATTCCTGTATTGCGGCCACTGAAGCGTTCTCAGTTTAGTGTGAAACTTATTGGGGTTTTTTCAATCTGTCTGTTACGGTAAGGTGCGTTATCCGTAACAATTACAGACTGAGGTGGGAGATTTGGCAAAACATTTTCTTCGAACCACTTCTCGAAATGTGCGGAATTCGTCTGACCGTGATAATCGACCTTTGTCAATTTCGACCAGAACATAAACTGCGCCGCCTTGGTAAAGCCTTTCTGTGATCCGACAATTGCGGTTATTAGTCGTCTTGCTGAGCTGCCCCGTGCTGACACCAAAGACACTCTGCACGCAAATTACTCTTCCTGTGCCAGCATTTACTACACGTTAGGTTATTATCTACCCACAACTCAGTGAGACAAAATATTTCTTTACCAGCTTCCCTAATATTCTTCATCTCTACAATAAAACGTGATCCTCACTGCACAACGTCCCCCCAGGGGGCCCACAGTTCTTTTGTGGGTACGTGTGTGGCGCGCACGGGGCCCCGAGCCGAAGCAGCCTTTCTTCTGCCCCAGGCTGCTTCACTTTCCCTCCCGGTTTATGCCTTCGCCCGGAGACGGGCATATTTCGTGAGATACGGTGGTTCTTGTTCTTGTTTTTCTTCCTTCGTTCCTTCCTTTCTTACCCTTCGTTTTCTGTCTTTCTCTCCTTGTACTCTCCTAGCCTTCTTCCCCTCATTAGTCTCCGCCTCGGCGTTTGAGACACTTCTTTCCTTCTTTCTCTTCATTTCCTATCCTCTTCTTCTTTCCTCCCTGTGCGTGTCTGAAGGCCGACCCACGCATTATCATGCGTAGCAGGTGACGGGGTAACGCGTAATTCCCCGCCCCGGGTAGACAAGTAAGGCACGTACGTACCCCCTTGTAAAGGCCAGGCCCAGGGAGGGGTGATTACCCGAGCTGGTACCTTCCGAATGTGCCGATTGGTCCCTCCATCAGTTCTCGGGAGGTGTGACCTGAGGTGTGAACAATCACCTAAGGCGGGTAAGCCCTCGGAGAGGGCCCCCACTAGGAAGGAGCGCGCCATCGGAGACGCCGGTAATCATGGGGGACACTTCCGCGATGACTTCCTTATCTTCTTTCGTGACGTTGACCCAGAAACGTAAGTTAGACTCGCCTCAGCCTAAAAAGACTCTGCCTAATGTACCTAAATTTCTGGTTGTCTCTCGCACCGACGGAAAGGATTTCAATTCTGTCAATCCTTTCGTTATACAGAAAGGTGTAGATGCAATTGCTGGCCCTGTTAAAACTTGTTCACGTCAGCGCAATGGCACATTGTTGCTGGAAGTGGAAAGTGCCTTCCAAGCCCAAAAACTGATACGTACTACGTTGTTGCACACTTTTCCAGTTAAGGTAGAAGCGCACCGCACACTCAACTCGTCACGGGGGGTAGTTTTTACGAGATCCCTTGACGGGTTGTCTGATGACGACATCCAATCGTATATGTCCGATCAGGGTGTGACAGCCGTCCACAGGGTGATGAAAAAGGTCGATAACCAGCTGACACCGACTCGTACTGTGTTTTTGACGTTCGACAAAGTTGACCTCCCGTCGAAGGTCAAAGCAGGGTATGAAGTCATCTCCGTCCGCCCTTATGTACCTAACCCAACGCGCTGTTTTCAGTGCCACAGGTACAACCATACCCGTGAACATTGCCCAAATGCAGCAAAGTGTGTCACTTGTGGTAGGGACGCCCATGAGGGGGATTGCCCACCTCCGTCCCCTCACTGCCTAAACTGCAACGGTGACCATGCGGCTTCCTCTCGCGACTGCCCTGTCTACAAGGATGAGAAGGTAATCCAGCACATTCGGGTTACGGAGAAGGTATCGACATCTGCCGCTCGTAAGTTGTTGGCGAGTCGAAAGCCCACTGTCCTCCCAGCGGGTACATACAGTAAGGTACTCACTTCAACTCGACCTACCAAGGATTCCAGTACCCAGACATGTGACTTCACTTTCGCTGACACAGTTGTGCGATCCGCCAGCCCGAAGATTGCCCGTTCCACGTCCCCGCTTCCTCCTGATGCTTCTAGGGTACAGTCTTCGTCAAACTCTAGTAAACCGCGAGCACCTAAACAAGATGCCTGGACCTTGAAAAAGGAACCCGTCCGTGAGGATTTTCTGCGTTCTCAGGCTTCCCAACCGTCAACTGCCTCTTCCCGCCGTCACTCTTCCAGAAGAGCTGACAAGAAAAAGAGTTCCTCTCCTTCCCCGCCGAGGCGTGACCCATCCGTCACGCCGTCCAACAGTTGCCGGCCTCGGCCGTCTTCTGTTTCACCGGGTCGCTCCGTCTGCCGGGCACCCGGCCCCCTACCGGCGGTGGAAACTGCCCCTCCTGATCAACTCAAGGAGGTGGCAGGCGCGTCGGTCGAACCTATGGACCACGACCCTTTGCCCCTGGACAGCGATAGCAGTGCTCCCTCGAAATCGGGTCCTCAGCGGCCGTCGAGGTGACCCCGCTTGCTAGTTGGTTTTTATCCTTATTTCTTCTCTCATTTTTATCATGGCGCTCCTTCAATGGAATATTCGCGGCATTCGTTCTAATCGGGAGGAGTTAAAACTACTCCTTCGATTGCACTGCCCGCTTCTAGTCTGCCTCCAGGAAACTAAGTTGCGTCCGCGTGATCGTGCAGACTTTCCACACTACACCTCTGTGCGGTTCGACCTGCCACCCGTGGAAGGTGTCCCAGCCCATGGAGGGGTTCTGATGCTCCTTCATTGCATACTCACCTACAGGCAGTTGCCGCCGCATCACCCTATCCACATTTACCTTTACCCTCTGTAATATTTATTCGCCATCGTCATCTGCCCTTAATAGGGCAGATGTGCTACACCTTGTTGATCAGCTCCCTTCACCCTTCGTGTTGATAGGCGACTTTAATGCCCACCACCCCTTATGGGGCTCTCCGGCACCTTGTCCGAGAGGCTCCCTTTTGGTGGACCTTCTCCAACACCTCGATCTTGTCTGCATCAACACCGGTGCACCGACCTTCCTTTCTGACACAACACACACTTACTCCCATATAGACCTCGCAATATGCACTCCTCAGCTTGCCGGTCGGTTTGAGTGGTATGCACTTTCTGACACGTACTCGAGTGACCATTTCCCCTGTATCATCCACATTCTGCATCATTCCCCATCTCCTCGTCCCACCAGTTGGAACATTTCTAAAGCCGACTGGGGGCTTTATTCTACCATGGCTGTTTTTCACGATCGGGATTTTCCCACCTGTGACAGTCAGGTCGACTACCTCACAGAGGTTATTCTCACAGCTGCCGAACGTTCCATACCTCGTACTTCCTCTTCTCCACGTCGTGTCCAGGTCCCTTGGTGGACTGCAGCCTGCCGTGACGCGCTTAGAGCCCGGCGCCGCGCTTTACGCACCTTCCGCCGCCACCCGACTTTGGAGAATTGCATACATTATAAACGTATGAGAGCGCAATGTCGTCGTATCATGAACGACAGCAAGAAAGCTTGCTGGACTGCTTTTACTAGTTCTTTTAGCCGTTTTACTCCCTCCACGTTTGTTTGGCGTGGCCTACGCCGTCTATCCGGCATCAAGGTCCACTCCCCGATTCCTGGCCTGACCGTGGAGAACGCAGTCCTCGTGGACCCCTCTGACGTTTCCAACGCATTGGGCCGTTTCTTTGCGGAGGTTTCGAGCTCTGCCCATTACCACCCTGCCTTTCTCCCTCGCAAACAGGTAGAGGAGGCCCGGCCGCCTTCTTTCCACTCTTTTAATCGTGAAAATTATAACGTCGCCTTCACCATGCAGGAGCTAGACCGTGCTCTCGCCCTGCTCCCGGACCCGATTCCATTCACATTGAAATGCTGAAGAACCTCTCTCCTGCGGGCAAGTGCTTTCTTCTCAGTACCTACAATCGCATATGGACTGAAGGTCATGTTCCCACAAGTTGGCGTGAAGCCACTGTTGTCCCCATCCCCAAACCAGGGAAGGACAAACATCTTCCTTTCAGCTATCGTCCTATTTCTCTGACGAGCTATGTCTGTAAGGTGATGGAACGCATGGTTAACGCTCGGTTGGTCTGGCTCCTCGAATCTCGCCGCCTCCTGACTAATATCCAATGCGGTTTTCGTCGACATCGCTCTGCTGCTGATCACCTCGTTACGTTGTCGACCTTCATAATGAACAACTTTCTAAGGAAGCGTCAAACAGTAGCAGTGTTCTTTGACTTGGAGAAGGCATACGATACCTGTTGGAGAGCGGGCATTCTCCGCACATTGCACAGATGGGGCCTTCGGGGCCGCCTTCCTCTTTTCATTCAAGAGTTTTTGGCGGATCGCAAGTTCCGGGTACAGGTGGGTTCTGTTTTGTCAGATACCTATTGCCAGGAGAATGGGGTACCACAGGGCTCCGTCTTGAGTGTGGCGCTCTTTGCCATTGCAATCAATCCATCGTGGATTGCCTTTCAGCCGACGTCTCCGGATCTCTTTTTGTTGACGATTTCGCAATTTATTGTAGCGCCCAGCGGACGTGCCTCTTGGAGCGTTCTCTTCAACGCTGTCTTGACCGTCTATATTCCTGGAGCATCGCAAACGGCTTCAGATTCTCCACTGAGAAAACTGTGTGTATAAACTTCTGGAGATACAAGGAATTTCTTCCACCCTCTCTACATCTCGGCCCCGTTGCTCTCCCTTTCGTGGAGACTACGAAATTCTTGGGACTCATGTTGGATCGTAAACTTTGCTGGTCCACGCACGTGTCCTACCTGGCTGCCCGTTGTGCCCGATCCCTTAACGTCCTTCGTGTCCTCAGTGGCACGTCATGGGGAGCGGACCGTACCGTCCTGCTTCACCTTTACCAGGCCATTGTTCAGTCGAAGCTCGACTACGGAAGCCTTGTATACTCTTCTGCACGGCTGTCGATTCTCTGCCGTCTCAACTCTATCCACCATCGGGGATTACGTCTGGCGACCGGTGCATTTTATACTAGCCCTGTTGAAAGTCTGTATGTCGAGGCTGCTGTATTACCCTTGACCACTCGGCGTGACATACTTTTGTCTCGGTACGCATGCCGCCTGCGGTCGATGCCCAACCATCCATCTTACCGATTATTTTTTGACGACTCACTCGATCGCCAATATCAGTTGTCTGCGATTGCCTTGCTTCCACCTGGAGTTCGGTTTCGCCGCCTACTACAGCGGCTCGATTTTACCCTTCCTTCCACCTTTCGGTTGAGCGAAAGCCCATTGCCACCGTGGCATAAGGCCCCGGTTCACACTCACCTCGAACTTAGTTCGCTCCCCAAGGAGAGCACTCCGGATTTGGTATACCGCTCGAGGCTTGTCGAACTCCGTTCGCGGTTCGATAGCGCCATATTTATTTACACTGATGGTTCCAAGAGCACTGCCGGTGTCGGATCTGCCTTCGTCGTCGAGGACAACCGTTTCCAATACAAGCTCCCTGACCGGTGCTCTAACTTCACGGCTGAGCTTTTTGCCCTCCACCAGGCCGTTTTGTACACCTGCCGCCACCGCCAACCTTTCTATGCCATCTGTTCGGACTCCCTTAGTGCCCTGCTGAGTCTTAAGGACCCTTTCTCGAACCATCCTCTCGTGTATCGGATCCGACGCTCCCTCCAGTTGCTAGCAGATGACAGCTGTCACGTTTCTTTCCTGTGGGTCCCTGGCCACGTAGGTGTGCCCGGGAATGAGACGGCCGACATAGCGGCCAAGCCGCAGCTCTTTTACCTCGCGTGGCTACCTTTTGCGTCCCATCTGACGATGTTCAACGGGCTCTCCGCCGGAGTATCGTGTCGCAATGGCACAGTGCGTGGTTTTCAATGTCCAACAACAAATTGCGAACTGTAAAACCGATCCCGACCGCTTGGAGGACCTCCTCACGCCCCTCTCGGCGGGAGGACGTCATCATGGCCCGGTTGCGGATCGGTCACTGCCGTTTCAGCCACCGTCACTTGCTGTCCGCCGACCCTGCACCGCTGTGCCCCTGCGGTGAACTGCTGACCGTGCGACATGTTTTACTGTCTTGCGTACTTTTTAATCATCTCCGTTTAGCCCTTCACTTTCCGTCTACTCTGGAGGAAATTTTAGCTGATGACACACGAGCAGTTGCTAGAGTTTTGCGTTTTATCAACTTGGCCAACTTATCCAAGGATATTTAACCCTTTTACTTGTCTTTTATCTTTCGTTTTTAGCCTCTTCTGGATGTTCTGACAGTCCCTATTTTTTTGAGGCCATAGCGAATCTGTTTTTGACTGGGCGCTAATGACCATAGCAGTTGTGCGCCCTAAAACCACAAAAAAAAAAAAAAAACAAAAAAAAAAAAAAAAAAAACTGCACAACGTCTGGATGCTCCAACAGGATATTCCTCTTGTTTTCTACTTTGCACCATATGTAGCCCATTGATGTGAGTACTTTTCTCAGAGAGACAATACTCCACTTCCAGCCTATTTTGTCGTGTAGAACAGGTAGTAGTTTTCGCAGACTTGGCTTTCCTAACAGAGTAAAATTCCGCTATTGTGTCCCGTATCACGTGTTGATTAAAATTGTCCAGCATAACATAAATTTCTCCACTTCTTTCCCCAAGTTAAAAGAGAATGATTTGCATGCTTTGTCCTGTGTATGTGCCAGCTCTCATGGAGACATGTGGATGGGGTTGGAGCAATTTCTTTTGCTGCCTTTCCGTTTCGCAGCATTGGATCACACGCAATATAATTTTGCGAGCGTCACTCCGTGACACAGATTTAGTTTTAACTTGGTGTCTGCCAGTAGGTGTTGTAGGAGACTCCTGAGATGGACCAGCAACTGCCTCATCACTCATTTTAATAACGTACTGCACAATACAGAACAGTGGTAAACAAACAATAACAAAACACAGCAGACGACGATAGCTGCTTCACACAGTACTGCTATGTTCAGTCCGCAAGGTTGGCTGCAACCTCAGAACAAAAGACTGCCGGCCGAAGCCTCTCGACGTCTACAGACTTCCCCCAATTCGGGACAAGGGAGAGCTCTGCCATCTTAACAGTTAACACAGTAGGCTGTAGGAGTTTTAATGTGGTCTCAGTTACTTCTGATCATACTGGTTACTAAATGTCTAAATGTGGGCTATCTGTCTGATTAATGGTTCACTTTACAGCTCTTACTCTTTTCCAATAAGCATCAAATACCTTGTATAAGTGATATTTGTCAGGATGGGCAGTTACTCTTAGTATAACACAAGGAATATTCATGTTGTTTATTTGTTACTAATCACATGTGTGGGACGTGAATTCTCTCGGCTCAGAGGTGGAAGGATGTTGAAATGAGATAGCATTGAAGCAGATATCTCTATTTGTAAATACAAAGCTAATAGTTCTGGTACTTTCCGTACATTTAGTTATTTTCTTATTTGAAGGCAGCAGGCGGCAGATAGCAGATGCAGTGGTGCGGTTACTCGTAGGCGGCAGCAGCCGGGTGCGGAGTCTGCGCTACAGTCCATAGCTGGGACGCGGCGAGTGGCTTTATTCGATAGTTCGCATTCCCTGTTGTCATTACTGCCAGTACCTCGTGTAGGCGTCCGTAAATCTTCTGGCTTCGTGGCCCGTGTGGGTGAGTGCGTCGTAGATCGAAGGGGCAGTGTGGGGCGCTGGCAGCGTCGTACCGACGACCCCTGGGCTCCTCTCCCACAGCTGTCGATTATTGACTAAATCTCGCAGGTCAGCTATCGAGCGGCTGCAGTCCCGTCGTCCTCTCAGCTGCCTGGGTGCCCGGTAAGTCTTCTTTAATTCTTCTTCCGTTCTCGCGACTGCTCGCCTAGTCCATTCTTCTGATGTCGGTTGCGTGATCGGCCTGAATGGTGCCGAATTTCAGTTGTGCTCACGGCAACCTCACACTCGTCTACAACTCAGTCCAGCTACGAATGAATGAATCCGTGAAGCAGCGACTGAATTCAGGAAGCAACGAATGAATGACTCCCCTCTGCTTGAATTGTCCAGGTATTTATTGGTTCAATTAGGTCTGTCATGTGGAGAAATTTCCAGAATGTTCGGTCACGCTGAGAGTCACTATCCGGTCACTGGCTTCTAGGCAGTTTTGGAAAAATGTGACAAAACATGTAACCTTGTCACGTGTGGGAGCCTTAAACTTGTGCGGCGATGTATTGCTGAAATAGTAGTCACGTTTTCCTGGTGAGGTAACTGTACTGATCTTATAACAGTTATCATTACTAAAACACTTATAATCACCAATTACCCTTACAGAGTAAAATGGAGTATCTTCTTTATACTCTGAATTGCAAAGAACATACTCAGGTTCGCATATTTATGTAAAAACCTGACTTTCATGTTATTCTGTATAAAATCAATGTGACTGTTTGTTAATCTGTTCCCTATATGCAGTCCTTCTCTAATCTGCACCTTATTAAGCAACTCAAAAAGATACCAAGAAATTTTCACCTTGATCATCCCAAATGTGATTTTTTTTTCTCGCCTAGAGTGTTTCCTAATCAGTTTTAACATATGTGGAGGATCTAGAAGAAATGCTACTTTGCGGCTCACACCTTCAACAGAAAAGGTTGTTTTAAGATCATGAGGGTCAAGACGGCATCCCAAGCATTTTGCCACGGCCAAATTTGAGGCACAACTGTCACAACACGGGCACACTACCCTAACACCACTGGCACTGGCAAAGCTTATGCATTGCTGGATAAGGTTTGCTTTCTGCTCTCCAGTTATCCCAGAAGTCAGAAAGTAACCCTCTGGAAGTTTCCAGGAGCCATTAATCGCCACAAGCATAAGGGCAAATGCCTCTTAGGGGACTGATGACCTAGCTGTTTAGTGCCCTAAAAAACCAACAACAATCTACTGTAGGAAAATCACATAAGTAATGCTCCAAAATAAACGTTTATTAATCTATAAACAACACAGGTCAGTACTCCTCTGAATGTACGCTACAGTTATACAAGAAACCAAAAACACGCAAAATTAGAAATCCACTGGTTTACAGTCCCATAGGTTGCAAGTCCATTTCCATCAGTCTCGGACGTCAGTGAAGCGACCTCTAGTGGGTCCGTCCCCACAGTCGGCGGTGATGCTGCGGAACCCGAGGGCGGAGGCGTAACAGGTCTCTAGACTGGCGTCAGACAGCCGTGGCTAGGCAGTGCTCGGCCTTAAATAGGTACGCGGAAGGATATGTGCCGGTCGTAACTCCGCAATCACGTGTCCAGCGGACGCGAGTAGGTCCCGATTTACTGCGCCATCTGGACATGCTGCTAGTGCCGTGTGCACACTTGTAGAAGCCCGTGGACTGTCCGCCTAGCTGCCTGTGTTGCCGCTGTCGCAGGCGGACAAGACAATTATGCTACAAAGTGACATTATCAGATCCCTGATTATCTTGCCCTAATAAAGTCAAAGGCCTCCGTGGTAAATCCTGGTTCCCCACCCACACACTGATACCGTGGCACCAAAGTTCTGGGGTGTGGTAGACGGGTATTGAAGGATCGTCTTACACAATTATACACTCTCGCCAAATAAAAATGTAAGGTGAGGCCGAATGCACGTAGTTCCGGATTGTATGCTTTAGGCAGACTTTTGCAATTCGCTTTTGCAGCTTGTCTCTGCAACAAGAATTCGTTCATTTCTGGTATGTTTTCCGGAATGCTAAGGCCACTTTCAAACACAAGATTGTTTTTCCCCAATTCATCAATCACTACACCCATAGATGAAACCTTCTTCTTGAGCTGCCTCTTTGACTGTTGAAGAACCTTTATCTTTTTCCTGAGTGCCTCATTTTTTGAAGAGAGGTCACTCACATTTCTCTTGAGGCTCCTCATCATCCGATGCTTCACCGATGCAAGGAGAGCCGTTGCCAGCAGAATAGAAGACTCGAGTGTCAGCTCGAGCAGTACTTAATGCAACCGTCTGCTTCTGTGTTGGTGGTCTGTTCTCATTCTAAAAAAGTAAACACAAATGTAATTACAAGCTGTACAAAACGTTGCTGTGAGGCAACGACGGCTGTGCATTTGCAGTAATTGCTAGCGGATGATATTTGTTACTGTTGTTTCACTTATAATCATTGGCTTGTTGCTCTACTGCAACCGTCGACGAACATACACTCGTTTATCAACATTTGCTAAAGTTTGTCAGGGATTTTAACTAGGTTGGCTGAATTCAATAAACGACTACAACATCAGGATTGCATTTTAATTATAGTGGTTTATTTCCCATTCTCAAAAACCTACCGAGAACCGTCAATCCGTCAATTTACTAAGTTCAGTTTAAAGCTCGAGCCCCCAATATACCACAACAGGTGGCTATATAATGTTCAATAACTAAGATTGTAAATTTTAATTATGATCCGCAATTTTTCCATACATAAGTTCAGTGCAAGTAAACGTAGTAATAATCATTAAAATCCACAACACTGTTAAAAATCTGAGTTCGAAATCATAACGATAATTTTTAAAATCCAACCCCCCCCCTTCCGAAATATTTCAAAGTCCCACATGATTGTTTTTGCAGCCAAGTCCAACACTGCATTTCCCACCGAAAATTTCTAAGTTCATCACGGTTGTTTCTAGGCTATGTTCAACACTGCATCACACACAGAGCTGAGCAAGATGGCCCTGTCACCATGAACGTCTAAATCTGCACTTTTTTCTCCCCCCGCCCTCCTCCATCTTTCATTCCCTCCCTAATGGGTGAGAGGTGTGGAGGGGGGGGGGGCACATGGAGAGCCTAATGTTCTTTGGTGCCTTAGTCTACCTTAGGTTATACTGTGGTGGCACTATTTATTGTTGGATTTGGATTGGGTTTGGGGTTATCATTTTCTAGTAGAGTTCTAAATTTTATCGACAGTTTCTTCAGGATGATGATATCGACCCTGGTATACACCCGATGTACCGAGGGAAACCTCCCAAAAACCTCGGTCAGGGCCTTGTCATATTCTGGTTTCTTGCTGTATGAAGTGATTTGGTTGCTTGTTTATTCTTCTTGTGTGTTATCTTGGACGAGATGCTGTTGAAGCCGTACTTGATGTTTGTGTCTTCTTCTTCTTAGTTTATATTCCAGAATAGTTACTTCTGGGCCATCCGCGACATCCGTTAAAATACCATCAGAGCGAAGCTAAGATCTCTTTTTAAACACTAAATATTAATCTATACTCTGTTCTGCTTGTAAACAAACTATCATCTTTAACTCAGCCACTACATAATTACTCACACCTTCTACAAACATGTACACATCTCAAAACCACCGCACTGCGATAACATCACAGGTCAAAGTTGACGGGCGGTATCCCCGTCTTCATGTGAGCCACCTGAACTCATATTCATTAGGATGGAGTTCATTCTGTACAGATATTGTAATTTTGACTAAAGCTCAATCAAAATACAGGAGCTAATAATTATCATAGACTTTAAAACAAAAGTGGAAACTTACTTTTGTATCTTCAGCACCATTTTGCTGCACCTCTTCTATTGGCCTAATGTACCTCATGTGTTCTATGATGGGTCGTATTTGTGGATCACACAAGCTAAACAGTACATAATGTCATTAGAACTGGTTTGCCATGTTATCGGTGGAATTAATAAGTCAGAAACATAACAAAGTTTGGGTAAACTAGTCTCAGATACCGCTTTGGCCAATGAAGTCACATATGACATCAAACACAATTGAGAAATACTACGAACACATGTTTACAACAACACAGTGTCGGTAGTTAGATTTCACCTAAATTGGTCAAATCTACTTAATGATACCACGTCTTCAAAATACATTTAATAATTAGGTAATTTTAAAGAAAGCTTGCACTTGAAGTTGTTCGGCCTGAAATGATATTTATGTCGAATACACAACTGTAAACAGACTGAATGTTTCTTAACCGGAGATTCGGGTGCTACGTGCCTTCACATACTAAAACAGAAATTGTTGTGTAACCTATACCTAACCTTAGGGCTACGATACAGATAACTTTTTTTGCACTGAAAGTTAGGGTGTCTTCAAAATATCAGCCACGTGAACAGCGAGTACCGGTATTTAAACCGAGCGCGGGACGGAATGACGTAAAACGTGACATCATTGGTCAAAGTGGTATCGGAGAGTAGATTTGACCCCAAAGTTGTAAGACATCAGCAGTTTAAAAAAAAAGGTAACTAAGAAAGTTATGCAGCAGCTGTCAGCTGAGTCCACATGATTCCAGGGAAAAACAAAGCCCTGAAGGACGCGACGACTACCACTGGGTGCGGCCAGAGTGTGCCCAGACGGAATACTGAACACCTAGAGAACACCACGGGTGCGGACCAAGCAGGAAACATCGTGATGCAATGACTGCTGCTGTGGGCGGCTAGGGCGAGCACAGAAGGCAGATGGAACACCAAAAGCAACGCGGATGCGCGACTCGCGGAAGCGGACCTAGTAGGGAACGCCCGACTGGGAGCGGACCGAGAAGGGAACACCAGGAGGCCACGACTGCCAGCGATGGCGGCCAAGTCGGGCGCGGACGAAACAGGGAACACGTAGACTGGCAGATACGCACCACCAATGGATGCGGACCGAAAACGGAATACCGGCCACTGGCCAGATCAAACAGGCAAACAGTCCCGGCTAACACCTGAAGAAGACACCGAGTAACAGTTGTCGAAATATCATGTTTGGAAGACGCTGATATCCGGCAGAACACCCGATGTCAACAACATGTCAAGAAGACGATGACTTTGCGAGCAAAATCTTGCTCAGACAGGAGGTTCATTTCCACCTTCTTGAAACAATGTTTTCTTGAGTCTCTTCATGAAGTGCTCTCAAGCACAACTCTCCAGCTGTATGTAGGATTTTTCATTGTTAGGGTTCTTGTTTGATCTTCATTTTCATCTGAAGATGATGCATCTGGATAGAAAAGGAAATATACCACTTAGGCACAGATATAAAGCAAAGATCCTTATAAAATCCCAAAGAAAAATTTCTTTCTCGTGATTGTAATTGTCTCAAGTGAATGCTAACGTACCTCAAATGTATTAAGCATTTGAGTGGCACACCGGTATATGTGAAAATATTTTCATGACTACTTTTCTTGAGGAATGTGAGGAATAAGGAGACGTTATTATGCTAGTTGTAAGTGTGCATTTGTACTAAAAAATAGTTTAAGAAGTTTTTCTCAGCCACAACATTCATGAGAAATTTGAAAACCTAACTTTACGTAAGCACTAGAATGTTGCGCAGAATGCCTCAACTTCAGTTACCTTGAACAGGGACATAGTTTTCATCTGCGACTGAACCGTCATCTGATAAATCGTCATCTGATAAATCGTCATCTGATAAATCGTCATCTGATAAACACTGAATACTTTCAGAGGTAGAACTACTCATTTTTGATAGAGATTTCGTCAGTAATAGAGAATCTAAATCGCAAATCTTTGGACCGTCCGCCATGTTGTTGGTTGTACCGTCCTGACACTGCATATCGATTGTGCTTCAATAAATGTAGATATACCACATACTGCTAGAAGGCAGATGTTAACAGTAGGCACCTGGATCTTAGTGCCACTAACAGGCATCCCTTGTTTCTAGGTCGAATGTACACTTAACTAAATTTTGCAAAAAATGTCACTTATACTGTTATGGTTTTCAGCCCTTCATTTGATACTTTTTCCTAAAAGTGTTATTAATGAATGCAGAATTCAATCTTATTTGAATTGACATTTTCTGTCAAGCAAGCTTATCGCCACTGTTTATGGCAAATGTTTGACATCTACTGTACGTGAAAGTATTCCCAATGTGTCCTCTGTAATTGTAAAATAGATGAAAATTGAATTCACTTAAGCTCTTTACATACGCAACACTTACTTAAACTAGAGTATGTAATGTGTTCAACTCTGGTCCAAGCCGCTGGCCGAAATGGAACTGCTAAGAATCACTCAGTACTTAGTACACAATATGAAGTGCCGAGATACACAGTAGCCTTACACCTTGAGAATGGAACAGCCTATGTTTAAGTGCTGTGCGACAAATTAACTGCCAAACTGAGTGACATCAGAGATTTGGATTAAATAAAAATTATCGACAGCTTTTTGCACGACAGATGTATACAGGTTTCTGGAAAGAAGGTCCAAAATTAAACAAGTGAATGTTCTATGGATGAAGGAAATTCAAAGAGATGATAAAACATTTTTCAAATTAGATAGATTGGCTGGCCAGTACTTACCTTTGTGCTATACTGCTGATAGTTGTACGCAGAAAGTAAAAGTACGAAAAAGAAAAAGCTTTCGCAACAGGGTTTCTTCTTCAAGTAAGAGGGAAGGGAAGGAAAAAGATTGTGAATTACTTTCCCATCCTAGGTCATGAGGATCGTGTTTGAGGATTGTGGAAGTCGGAGACACTGTATATTCGTAATGAGCCTATATATAAAATAGAAAACGGATGACTTATCCAAAGGACAGGCTCGTTAACAGACACACACGTACAAGCTTTCGAAACCGTTGGTCGCTTCTTCAGGAAAAGTGGAAGAAAGGAGAGGAGAAAGGGAAGGATATGGGTTTTGAGGAAGTAGAAAGGAGTCGTTCCAATCCCAGGAGCGGAAGGACTTACCTTAAAGAAAAAAGAGGAAGGTAAACACACTAATGCATATCCAAAAACACACACAGACAGACAGACATTTGTAAAAAGCAAAGAAGTTGGACAGAGGCTCTGTCCAGAGAACCGAGGCAAAGATGTTAAAGATAGTGGGCGGGAATTTGAATTTAGCGGAGGTTGAGACCAGGTGGGCAACGGGAAGAGAGAATACGCTGAATGGCAAGTTCCCATCTCCGGAGTTCTGAGGAAATGGTGTCGGTGGGAAGTATCCAGATAACCTGGTTGGTGTAACACTGTGCCAAGATGTGCTGGCCGTGCCCCAAGGCGTGTTTAGCCACAGGGTGATCCTCATTACCAACACTGTCTACCTGTGACCATTCATGTGAATGGACAGTTTGTTAAATCCTGCCCTGAAATGAGATCCATCCTTCATGACATCCTCCCCACTCCGAGAGTGTCTTTCCGCCGCCCACCTAACCTCTGTAACCTCCTAGTCCATCCCTATGAAATCCCCAAACCACATTCCCTACCCTCTGGCTCCTACCCATGCAACCGCCCCCGTTGTAAAACCTGCCCTATGCACCCTTCCACCACCACTTACTCCAGTCCCGTAACCCGGAAGGTGTACACGATAAAGGCCAGAGCCACTTAGGATAGCACTCACGTGATTCACCAACTGACATGCCTGCACTGTGAAGCGTTCTATGTGGGAATGACCAGCAACAAACCGTCCATTCGCATGAACGGTCACAGGCAGACAGTGTTTGTTGGTAATGAGGGTCTCCCTGTGGCTAAACACGCCTTGGTGCATGACCAGCACATCTTGGCACAGTGGTATCTGTCTAACTTCTTTGCTTTCTGCAGTATGTCTGCCTAGGTGTATCTGCGTCTGAGTAAATGTGTGGGTGTGTGTGTATTTGTTCACCTTCCTTTTCTTCCCCCAAGGTAAGTCTTTCCTCTCCTGGGATTGGAATGGTTCCTTACCCCACCCCTTAAAACCCTCATCATTTCCTTTTCCCTCTCCTTCCCTTCTGGCTGAAGAAGCAACTGGGTTACGAAAGCTTGCGAGAGAGAGAGAGAGAGAGAGAGAGAGAGTCTTTTGGCTTGTAAGTTTGTAGTGGGAAACGAAAGTACAAGTTACACCGCTGAATGTGAGCTTCAGGTTGCCTAGTCACAGTAACGGACATGGAAAACGGGAAATTTGACGCTAAAAAAAAAAAAAAAAAAAAAAAAAGTGGTTTTTCAGTATCTCTTGTAGTTCGAGATCTTGGTGAAACAGTTGAGTGGGACACCCTGTATATTTAAAAGAACGTGCACTACAGCAGACTATATATATGTAATTATAACTTTGCTTGATCCATTGAGTAATTTTAGAGATATTTGTCTTCAGTTAAAATGTGCACCCCATGTATTTATGTATACAGGGTGTTACAAAATGGTACGTCGAAACTTTCCGGAAACATTCCTCGCACTCAAATAAAGAAAATATGTTATGTGGACATGTCTGGAAACGCTTAATTTCCATGTTAGAGCTGATTTTAGTATTTTATTTACGGATGAGGCTTCATTCCAACGTGATCACAATCAATGTGTGTGGGCTGACGAGAATCCACATGCAATTGGGCAGGAATTGTTGATGATGTCTTGATTGGGCCTCGTGTTCTTCCACCAACGCTCACTGGAGCACGTTATCATGATTTCATACGGGATACTCTACCTGTGCTGCTAGAACATGTGCCTTTACAAGTACGACACAACATATGATTCATGCACGATGGAGCTCCTGCACATTTTCAGTCGACGTGTTCGTAAGCTTCTCAACAACAGATTCCGTGACCGATGGATTGGTAGAGGCGGACCAATTCTATGGACTCCACACTCTTCTGACCTCAACCCTCTTGACTTTCATTTATGGGGCCATTTGAAAGCTCTTGTCTACACAACCCCAGTACCAAATGTAGAGACTCTTCGTGCTCGTATTGTAGATGGCTGTGATAATGTACGCCAATCCTCCAGGGCTGCATCAGCGCATCAGGGATTCCATGCGACGGAGGGTGGATGCATGTATCCTCGCTAACGGAGGACATTTTGAACATTTCCTGTAACAGTGTTTGAAGTCACGCTGGTATGTTCTGTTGCTGTGTGTTTCCATTCCATGATTTAATGCGATTTGAAGAGAAGTAATAAAATGAGTTCTAACATGGAAATTAAGAGTTTCCGGACACATGTCCGGATAACATATTTTCTTTCTTTGTGTGTGAGGAATGTTTCCGGAAAGTTTGGCTGTACCTTTTTGTAACACCCTGTATATGATGAACTGTGT
Source organism: Locusta migratoria (assembly GCA_026315105.1). Classification (NCBI taxonomy): domain Eukaryota; kingdom Metazoa; phylum Arthropoda; class Insecta; order Orthoptera; family Acrididae; genus Locusta; species Locusta migratoria. The sequence continues at coordinate 97,881,035 of CM048754.1, forward strand.
GGGAGAAGATACAGCACTGGACTATGATACATAGTTAGTTACCACTTAAGTCGCACTGATGCTAGTGAAGTGCAAAGGATGCAATAGTTTTCATTTAGTAAAGAAATAGTTTTTATTTTTAAAAATATTATTGGAATATTTTCTGGAAACAATACAGCTGTTTACAAGTGCATAGTAACATGATGTAAGCATGAAAGATTAAAATGAACACTTTCAACTTATTTCTACTCAACATTTTTATGAATAGGAAGATTTTATGGAACTTGCTTAGAACACAAGAAGGAATACATAAATAATTAAATTTTTAAATCTCTTGAAAATGCATAGAAATTTGTGAAATGTACAAGGTCAGTCATTTTTGTTAACATGGCTTTTTAAGGCACCATCTTTGAGAGTCAGGTATAAAACTGTATAATTGTATACAATTAAGTTTACAGACTTTGGTTTTCTTCTGTGTGGGAGTTAGTCTGCTGGTTGCAAACGTATTCCTATGCTGGTGTTTCCAAGGACAAGAAAAAAATCTCGATACTGTAGTCCGACCAAAATTACGCGCTAGCTGACTTCTGTCACGTGTCGCCACAAAGGCAGTCGGCTACCTTTCGGCTTAAAGGTGGGATTCCTATGCAGTGTCCGACACATGCGGCTGCCGTTGTGCATCTGCCGGACTGTCTGCTACAGACGGTGTCCTATGCTGCATCAGCTGCAGGCAGCTGACGCTCGTCCGAGGGAACAGCACTGTTCACGGTGGTGGAAGATGAGAAACTGCTAGAAATGGTTTCTATATTTCCTTATACCTACAATGTATCATTACCAGTATACAAGGACCAGACTGTGAAGGATAAGGCTTGGAGAGAAATAGCGTAATTCATGGAAAGAACAAGTAAGAAAAGTAATTTATACTTATTCATAATGTTTATTACTTGGGTTTCAGGCAAATAAAGCATATTGTAATAAACAAGAATAAGTAACATTGTCCCACATAATATTCAGTTATTATTATAATAATGAAGTTTCCGCAAAGTGAATACCAAAACCTGATGTACACAATTCAACTTTTATAATATACAATGTGCATAAATTTTTTTATTCAGTAACGCTAGGAGTTCGAAGCCTACGGAGTCCTGTTAACGTGATCACTTGGCCACGGTGTTACCCCTGCACATGCAAGGCTGTTAAGTATTCTGTAAATGAATCTTGCACAGAAAATTCAATCTGCATGTCCATAATCTCCACACCTTTCAGGAGGTAGTGGTTCGCTTCTGTTTAATTCAAAATGGGGCTTGTTATTTTTCTCTAAGAACACGTCTCTAAGTAAATTATCAATCATTTCTGGGTTGAGACTGATCGGCGAATAAAGTATGTGAAATACTTAACGGAGCGAAACTATACAAGTTCGTGAAACACCGTACTTAAAACTAGCCCTTTTTCTATCCCCCCCCCATCATGTTTGGATGTAATCGAAATGCCTCATCACTTAAAACAGCAAGTGGCACTACTATGTCCGAATCTGGCAGCTTAGTAGGCGGAGGAAACATCTTACCACTTGAAAACAGTTTCCCGATATTTGTTTCATCAAAAATTCCACTGTCACCTTCTTTCCCATATGACAGTATCAATGAAAATGTAGTTAGTCAACCACAGCAAGGAGGACGGTATACGACGAGCCTGTCAGTGCAGGGAGAAAAAATTCGCACATGCATTCCTCAGTTCTTTTGAGGTGAATCGGACATGTTTCAGCATTTTCCTCACATAGATGAAGCTGTATTATTAACTTCTTCTAACATTAGATAAAACGACAAATTTCGCTCACCCGCCTTTCGACACAGACGCAGCAGAGCAACTAAACACTGTGCGGCCGCCGCTGTATAGAAATTGCCAGCTACGCGGCATAGGAATCCCACCTTTAGGCTGCACACAAACACGGTGGGCACGCACGTAATGTCAGCTAGCACATTATTTTAATCGGACTATAGACACGAAATGAAACTATTGGATCGTGCACAGTAGGAATCGAAGTTTTACGGAGCTCGGCGGCGAGGGTGGAGCCGTGGCGCGGCCTCGAGGGTCAGTCTCCTCGGCCCAGCAGGACGATCGCGACGGCGGCCCACAGCAGGTACGGGGGCGGCAGTGCGGGGGCGGCGGCGGCGGACGTCGTCGGGTAGTGGGTGGTCAGCCAGCGGCCCACCGCCGGCACGTGCGCCGTCGCCCACGACACCTGCTGGCCGGCCGACGCGGCGGCGCTCTGCAGCGCGGCGCTCACCGCGGACAGCTGCGGCACGTCCGACAGCGACTTCAGCTGTGGACAGGGAGTGACGGGTCATCGAGTGCCCAGGGTGCCAAAACCGAGGAATTTCGTAGAGTGGCTAACACGATAATTACAGCGCTCTATGTGGCGACCTGCGTAAACCTGGCCAGGATATTTTTGGTGGTCGTGAGATCTAATATGCGAGCTACAGAACTAAGTGTATACTACTTCATCACCCAAATAACAAATTAAACAAATCATTTTATTAGAACCTCAACAATTAAATGCCAGTTTGTGATCTCAGACTGTGTGTAATATAAGAAACATGATTTCTAGTTAAAGTAATGGTTAACCCTCAGAGTGCCAATCACGTCAATTGACGGGATAGGGAAATTTCTGTAGAATGCCAATCACGTCATTTGACGTGATCTTTGTTTTCGTGCTTTTGAAAACAGAATCCAGTTTATTGACGGGCTAGATCTACCTTAAATACCTTACTTGGTAAACCTAGTGTCTAAACCAGCCTATAGATCTTTTATTTAGTTTCTAAATCGTCCGTCGTCGCATTCATTGTATGAAACGGGGGCAGGTAGAAAGTGGTGTCCGCTCACTGAGTACTGAGTAGGTAAATCGACGGACGTGGCTTCACGCATATTATTCTCTCCGAAAGTACTGAGAGGTGACTGTGACAGAGGGGTGAGTGACACAGCAACATATCGTAGTGACTCTACAGACTGTTTGCGAAGTAGAGAAATCTTTAGTGGGGCCCTTGGCGTCGGAGTTGTATGTGATTTAGATGCTCTGTGTTCAGTTCTGGATTTATTTCAAAGATCAGACAATTCTTTACGCCAGACTGAAGATAAAGAAACTAAGTGCAGCTGGGGTTACTCCTGCAAGCAGAATGTCTGGCACTCTAAGGGATGGAATGGTTTACATCGCCGGCAGTCAAAGTGATAAGAGAAGATACATACATTGCTAGGAAGACAAACAAATAACATTTCATCATAAAATAGGAAAATAAAAAAGAGCACGTGTCCTTGAAACTAAAACCTGCTAATAAGCACTTTGGGGGGAAAAAAGTGGAATATTATGCTTAGACATATATTCTATTGTATATTTGAGTAGGAACTGGCCATGAAAACACAAATATAATAAATGTTTCGAATATAAACTTGCCAGCATGGGCAGCATTGTAGATTGACTAAGCCTATATGAAATATTCCCGTGGTCTTGTATACAGCAAGACAACTAATAGTTTATTTCATTATTCTGTACATGGTAGGAACATTTGTCCTTCACTATTTTTCAAGATATTAGTATAAACAAACAATGTATTGTTATATTTTATAGTTAAGCTTATTTCAGATCTGCAACTCAATATATGAAAGCAGGTTTATTGTGACTCGATGTAAATTAATAATTACCTTAATTTTGAATGTAAAGCTGCTATTATCTTGCCATAACATGGCCAAACTAATGGTTTTTCATATCTTTAATAGTTGTAACAATGTATGCTATTGTAGGCCACACTATAAAAGGAAGCCACACAGAGATCGAGAAAGGCAGTCGTGTAACAGCTTTCAAAGCCGCTACTATGCCGGTTTGGGCACCGATGTACATATTGTTGTAATGCTTTGTAGGGCAAAAGTGATGAAGTTAAACAGCTTTTCAGATACCTGGTGTTTGCTGTGAGATCTTGCCTTAATTTTGACGCACACATAAAATAGAGAACATTTCTCTAGCTGCACGTATTCTGAATGAATTCTAGGGATTCTAGAAAGCAGGTTATGTAGATGCTGTGTTTTAAGAAGATTCTAAATCCACAAGATATCAAGGTAACTGTCCTGAACTTTGATGCTGTGGAGATTTATTAAGACGTGAAGACGACAATGACTGAGTCGGTGAACAGAACACTGTAAGGCGGTAACGTTTTACTCAATACACTGGAGAGGAGTCTGCCTATAGTATGTTGTTGAAAGTGAAGTACTCTATTTAGTGTATATTTTCTGTACAATTTTTGACTCTGCGCTAAATACCGAGAGTGCCAACCGGAAGTTATCAGAGGGTGAATTTAGGTTGACTGTCGAGTTTTATGGTCAAGTCGTGGCACTCGACGCCATGATCGGAACATACACGTAAACAAAGAGACGAAGATTTGTGACATTCACGAATACGAATTTTGTTCTTCTCACATATGATCTGCTAGGTTCATACCTACTCACAAACTAGTAAATCGCTACTTATTTGGAAGTAAACTGCAAACTTTTTTCTTTGAAGGGAATGCCAGGTACCTGTTATCCATTGTTTTTAAATTAACAATTGTGGTTCCGGCCTTTATTACTGTACATGGTAATGCTACATGATCTGTAAACGAAAGTAAAATGGGATCAAATTAGTATGTTGACCATGGAATAGGTTTAACTTTTCTGTAATGTCCAGTTTCTGTGCACTGACTCAGAAAATTTTCGATATGTCCTCAATTATGGAACTTGAAAGCCTGTTTTGTGAAACTAATTGTATGGTGATGTGATGATGACATGTTTCTTAGGCTTGTCTGATAATTTAAAATTGTTAAGTGGCACATGAAAATGGATTTTTCAACAGAGATCATAACTGTGAATTACAGATGGTTGATGACAGTCTAATGTAAAATGTATAATAAATCATAGAAACACCTGATGAGCCCACAGGACTCGAAATGCATTGTGCGAAATAATATAAAATTTGAGACTGAAGGCGACTTCATTTTGTTTTACTGAAGTACGACAGTCACGGAACTTCACTGGCAATAATGGACAAAACAATATGTCTTTATTATATTTGTCTGATCCCCTACAAATGGAAAATGACCAAGCAGACGCCTATTAGCCACATGGAATAATATAAATGTCAATGGTACTGTACTTGTTTCAGACATAGTAACTCAAGCTGTTTCCAAATGTTTCTGCCTAATTACACACTTGGAAATTGGCACATATTCGGCTGTAAACAGCCAATTGTTTTTGAAAAGGCAGAATTCAAATATCACTTACAGGTTACTCATTTCAGCTGCAGTGATTTAAACTTTCTTCTTAGGTTCCTCCCTTAATACAAATTTGGAAATCGCCACACATTCTGAAATAGATTGCCAACAACGTCTTGGTGAGAAGGAAGACTAAATAACATTTGTATTCGTTTGTCATACAAATTTAACCTGTGCTGTTAGGTTCCTGCGTAACGACACACTTGGACATTGCAAAAAATTTGGGCAGGGGGAGGACTGATGAACGCTGTATGACAGTCTTGTAATGCATTACGGTTATCGTCCAAGATTCTGTTATGAAAAGAAAAAAAAAAAAAAAAACAAAAAAAAAAAAAAAGTTTTCACAGGACGTGAACCAAAAACTTTCCTAAGCGTGCTGGTAGTTTGTGAACTAATGCCTCTAACCACAAGACAAGACTGATACCATAGCAGGAGTTATAAAATTTATATTCATTTGTGATTCGTGTTATGTTTTGGGTTTAATCGTTATTGCATTGATATTTGTGCTATTTTGTCAAAAACTGACATTTTGAGCCCGTGGTTGTGTGTGAAATACACGGTGATTCTTACAATGAAGAAGGCGGCAACGAACCACTTTTGATTATGCTATTTATTAACTAAATAGTGCTGTTACCGGTTTCGAACCTTTCAGTTCATCATGAGGCAGCTGTTCAGGTCCACATAAATGTCACTTACATTTTTCTTATGCAGATAATTTTTCTTGTGGCGAAAAGTCTTTGTTTGTGTGGCGCCCTACAATACAAAACATTCTAATTGCTTACTCGAGTGTAAATGTGACTCATGGTACTGACAAGTGTTGTGAACAGACTTTTACAACAGAACAATTTCAGACTAAATTACAATCACATTTTTTTGTACTGTCGTGCAAGACCACCTCGGATTTTGGGACCTTTTTGTATGATTGAGCAATCGTCTTACCTGCAGAAATATATGCTAATTTACAACTGCTGCCTCCAGGTTGACCCCTCTCCATCTCCCTCCCTACCAATCTCACAGGTGCCGAGGGTGCCTGGTCTTCATTGACAAGTGTAGTCTGCGGACCCACCCGTGCGTCCCATCGCCTGAAGCACTGTCCCAACCTTGCCGCCCCTTGCACCTGCGACACTTCCGGAGGAATCTCCGCCTCCCCAGCCTACTCCTATAAGTGAAACACCAACACCCCCCCCCCCAATCACTCTTAGTCTCATCGTCCGTGTCTGCCCCATTCACCAACTCCTTCATCTCCCTCTGCCCTCCTCCTACCACAGATATCATCCGCTTCACAACCACCGTCCTTCAAAACGAGCATCCGTTCAAACGCCCACCCTTCAAGAGATCTCCTCAATGCCGCCCCGTCTTCCACCTACACTCCTTTGCGAGGTGCTCCCACAACATCTGTTGCCCACTTTACCCGACAAGACGTTTTCATCAACACCTGTCACTCTCCCCCCTCGCGTCACCCACCCTTTTCCAGTTTCAAACGTGGCGCAACAACAGTTCTACATCTACATACATACTCCTCAATCCACCGTAAGGTTGAAACGTGTCCATAAAAAATTATTTTTGTAAGAAAATGTCTAATATTGTGCCTCCTGTTTTGTATCGAGTAACTTGCTTGCAAGAAAATGTATAATATCGCTTCTACTGTATGTATCGATATGTGTGAAGTTTGATCTTTGGCAAAGATCATGTATTGCATAGCATTGTAGCTCGCGCTGAGAGAGAGTAGCACTAGTGGTTCAGCTCGCTTAGAGAGCGGTTGGGTTGTGTGTATGGCTCCGATGTAGAGCAGAGGCTGCTTTGCCAGCAAGTCAGAAGTTGTATTATGTAGGTAATGTAATGCTGATTATTAATAAGTAACTTAACCTTTCTTTCCTGTTTCATTTACGTAGTTAGAAAATTAACCTACTTCCTTCATTTGATAATTAGTTATTAGTGGATTTAAAGTGCAGTATTGATTTTAATAATATTGTTGAACAGACTTCGTTATTGGTGCCATAGTAAATGATAGTTAATTGACTATGATACTAAATTTCAATAATTAGAAACTGATCTGCATAAAATTCTCACAGTCAAGCATTAAGAAAGTGATTTGTGGTTTTTTAATATCTTTCTCGCAGTCAAAAATTTTGAGTATAGTCAGTGTCTGTTTCAAATGGTGACTTGTCACAGTTGTTCTTTGTTTAAAATATCCGTTGCGCACATAATCAGTTTAATGCACTGTTTCTTATTTAATAGTATATACATCAATATCAGGGCCATAATTAAACCAAATTGCTGTGTTAATGAACAATTTGCTGTCTGATTTAACGATAGGTTCAACATCCACAACACACGCATAGCTTTTATCTGGCGCCCTTTCTGCCAGGATAGTTCACAAACAGGATCGTGACGTAGTTAGATACGTAGCCTTATTTAAGTTAGTCTGTCTTTTCCACTAACCAACTTACCTTTTGGCTCTTAATTTAATTTTTGTAGCACCATCCTTTGTTATAGCAACAGTAGCATAGTAATTGTTTCTGTAGTTTGTTACTTACCATTCTTGATAGTGTGTAGCATTGTTTATAGTAGATTAATTGAATATACAAATAATTGCAATACTACTGAAAGTCTCATTTACGTTGTCTGATGTTTGTTGTGTCGAAAATTCTAGTACCGCGGAACTCGTGAGATAATTAACGGTTCGCGTAATCTCGATTGTGACGGTATGTTGCATTAGCCCGATTCAGCCTATTGTTCTCTCATAATTACCGTGTGTAATTTTCAAAATTTGCAGCAGGTGAAAATAAATATTACTGGTCACTTTACTGCAAAATTCTGTCAATGTCGAAGAATAGAAGAGCCCGTGCTGATGCTAAATCTGCTTCCGAAAATGAGACCTTGAATGATGCAAGGAGAGAAGCTGAATTTTTACAAGAGTCTTCTCACTGCACTGATACAAATACGACAGTAAATACCGTGTCCGAAAACGCGGAACATTAGTTCAGGAATAGACAATATGGATAATGATACAATACAGGTTTCGACAATACAGAATTCCGGTTCTTGTGACGTGGTTGCGGAAAATAATGCATCGGTTCCGCCTAGCTCTGCTACAAAAAATACTTGTGCGACGGCTATGGAAAACGTATTACCAAATGATTTCATGCAAATTTTATTGTCACAGCTCTCTAAATTAAATAGTCAATTACAATCTCAGGAATCTCAGAAATTAGGTGAAAAACGTGAGAAACAAGGTGAAAAACTTGAGAAAATAGAACAGACGTGCAATTCGAGGTTTGTGAGTATTCAAAGTAGTTTTAATAAAGTAAATGAGGACAACAATCGGTTCAGGGAACAACTGCTCAATACTTTCAAACGTGAATCTCAGCAAATAAGACAAGATATTCGCGACGAGATTAATCCGGTTATGGAAAGCCTTGCGTCACGAGTCGAAAATATAGAAACCACCGAACTCGCTCAATTGAAGCAGCAGAGTAATCTATTTGATGAAAAGTTGCAGAACTTTCAGTCAGTCACGACGGAACAGATGAACAAAATTAATAAACAGGTTGAGGATCTCACTGTTAAGATGACCCAAATCAGTGATAACACTGACAAAAGTTCTGATGTAACGCATCCTACCCCGTTTAATGAAACTAATGAATATCTCGCCCTTGACCATTTCAAACAAGGTCAAATGACCATTAATCAGCAATACAAGGCTGAGGTCAGGAAATTAGATGATCACGTGGCGCGAATAGAGAGGAAAATTGATCACACTTGTGGAAACCCATACGAAGATGTAGAAGAAAATTTGAACGAAAATGACAATGATGATTCGACTCAAGTAGGTCGCTTGGTACGTGAACGAAGTGTACCTCATAGTAACAACAATGAAGACGCAGTGCGTAGTTTACGCCCACTTACGCCGCACGGGCGAAGGGAAGCGTTTGACTACAAGCATTTCCTGACTGTACGTAAATTCAAAACATTCAAACTCTCCGAACGACTTGCACCCAAAAGAATGGGGCGAGCCAGCCACCAGAATGAGAGCTATTGCACAAGAGTGCCATAGTGAGAATCAGTTCCGACGCTCATTTATATCCGCATACTGGTCGGAAGCGGCACAAGACCGCGTTAAAAACAGTATTGCGACGTTCAAAACTTTTGAACGATCAAATTTCTCTAGCCCGGTAGAATATTTCCAACATTTAGTATATAAAAATCAATTTTTATCGGCACCTTACTGCCCTGCAGAATTAATTAGAATTTGTTCGAACAAATTGCCTCTACACTTGCGTCAAATTGCCATTGCGGCACGATGCAAGAATGATATTGAAGCCTTTAGAAATCTCTTACAAGATCCAATCTGGCGAGATATTAAAATAAAATGGCACGATAAATATGTTTCCATCAGACAATTTTACATTATCCATAATAACATTCTCTTCAGACGTAAAGCCCCTGACAGTCAATTTTGGTTAGTGTGTGTTCCGGAGGAATCCGTGAACAAATTGATTTGGTATATTCATCTTAGTTACGGACACTATGGTGCCAAGAAGTGCTTCGCGAAATTACGCGACTCTTGTTATTTCATCAACATGGAGAAACGTATACGCAATGTGTTATCTCGATGCAAATTATGTCAGAAAGCAAAGCCGCCGACCATATCGCATTCTGCTCCACTTTTTCCGATTATACCTTCAAAATTAAAGCAGTTAGCAGCCGTTGGCCTGTTTGGACCTCTTCCGAGAATTAACAATGGTTTCTCTTTTGTCTTCGTTGCTATTGAGCTCACATCAAAATTTGTATCTTTTACTCCGCTCCGCCGTGCCACGGCGAAGACAGTAACTAACGCCTTTGTCAAAAACTTCCTAAAAGATGTTGGCCATATAGAAAAAGTCATCTCCGATAAGACCTCAATTCCGTTCTCATGATTGGGCACGGATGTTGCGGCGCAGAAACATCAAACCTGTGTTCATATCACTTTATCATGCTGCCTCTAACCCTTGTGAACGAGTGATGAAAGAGCTTGGAAAACTTTGTAGGCTGTATTGCTACCGACGACATAACACATGGGATAGACATCTTCTGTCATTTCACATTTTATAAATGAACGTCCTAATGATTCTACAGGTCTTTCACCAATTCTGGTCCTGAAAAACAAGCAACCTCCCGACCGTATCAAGGAATTGATACCCTTTCCTAAACACAGAAGACTACGTCATCATGAGATCATTGAATTGGCGCTTAAAAACATTAAGAAAGCCGCTGAAAAAAGGAAACGTTCTCAATGAATTGTTATGCCAAACAACTCAATATAGGACAAAAGGTATTGAGATCCCACCACTTATCCCACAAGGGAAGATCTATGATTCACAAATTCTTCTTACTGTACAATGGTCCTTATCGAATCAAACGTATCATCCACGACAACGTCGTTGATGTAGAAACTTTAAAGACGCACAAGTCGAAAGGCATACACCACATTTCCAATATTAAAATTTTCAAGGCATAAAATTGGGTAGAGAGTCCATTAATCTGTTTTGGACACACCAAGTGGCAATTGGTGCCCCGTTCTCGAGCTGAGTGTCACTATTCTTCCGCTTTTCCTTAGTGCGCTCTATCTACCTCTTTTTCTCACTGTTACTTTTCTCTAACTCTGAATACTTATGCTCTGTGCTACGCTGGGATATTGTCACGCTACAGTCGAGTGCGCGATGTCAGAGGAAGTGGACGTACGTACTGCGAAGGGTGTGGCGGATCGCTGTCCGGCCGAGCTTGCTCGGTCGGCGGCCCCATCCGGCCCCCCACCTAAGACGGCCCAGGCACCGACCACGGACGACGCTATGGATTGCGGATTGGAAGCAATACACGCGCCATTAGCCTGAATCTGACGACGAACCCACGGGACGCCAGGGAAGTTCTCGTCGGCAGAAGAGGAGACCAGCGACTGCATCAGGAAGCACGCGCGTCCCCACGACAGGAAAAAAGGCGCGTCAGGAAGCGGTTATAGACGACGACGGCTTTGAACTCGTCCGACGACCCACACAAATGAGGACGTCGACACATGTACCGACGACCAACGCGTTCGCGGAACTGGCGGAAGGGGTGGAAGTACCAGCCAGGAAGACAGAAGCTAAACCACCTCCGATCGTCGTACAGCATGCGGACGACTATGATATCCTTTACAAACTACTCATCCGAATGGTGGGACAGGACAACGTAGTCATCAAGCCAGCGGGTAATGACCTATACAAGGTCACACTCAAAACGGCGGATGACTATAGGGCGGTCACAGCGAAGTTTGGGGCGCTTGATAAACCCTGCTATACCTTTCCTTCTGCCGCAGACAAAACATTGAAGATTGTTTTCCGAGGCCTGCCCAGAAATTACAGTCTGGAGCATATAAAACAACAACTGTCGGACATGGGGTATGGATTTGGACTCCGCTCCGTAACACGACTGAACTCAAGAAGAACGAGGAAAGAGACACCACTGGTTCTGGTTGTCACCTGCGACAACAGGGGGTCTCTGGCAAGTTACCAGGATCGCTGCGACACCTGTCACAACGGAAAAACTCAGATCGAGCGGGGTGAACCACAGTGCTACAACTGTCAAGCTGTGGGGCACGTCGCCCGATTCTGCCCACTGCCGCCGCGCTGCGTGAAATGCGCGGGAGAACACGCCAGCCGAGAATGCACACGGAAGAAAGAAGACGGCCCACCCAAGTGCGTTGGTTGTGGTGGGGACCACGTCGCCTCCTACCGTGGATGCTCCGTATTTCTCCGGGCTGCGGCAAAGAGCCGCGGATAACGTCCTGGGGCTACTAAGAAACCAGCAACAGTACGCCCAGGCGTAAGTTACGCAGCTGCAGCGGCAAACGCAACAACTGACAAGAGACCATAACCTGCAAAGGAGAAGAAATCCAACAACACAAGGAATCAGACAGCACCTCGACAGCAGAACGGGGGAGAAGATGGCACAACTCAGCCATCTACCAGAAGTGAACGTACTCGGGAGCAGCGCGACCGCACACACCAGGCACGTGAGGAAAGCGTCAAAACTGCCCCTCAGAGTAGTTCGCCAACTGTTCCTGCAACTTCACGGGAGAATACCCCCACACCTGGAGGATATGGTCACTCTTCTCCGTGAGCTGAGGGACCTCATCAAAGAAATACCGCGGCAAATCACAGCCGCCGTCACTGCAGCCATCCAGGCAATCTCCGCTGGACCTACAATCACATGTAATGGCCCGTAGTCAAAGAGGACTCACAATTGCCGCGTAGAATGCTAAAGGCGTCCACACTAAGGAAGGTGAATTCAGACAATTTCTCAGGGAGGAAGCAGTTGACGTATGCCTAGTCAACGAAACCTTCCTCAAGCCAGGGGTCCACGTCCGCGCCGCAAATTATGCATTCTACCGGACAGACCGACCAACATATGGGGCGGAACGGCTGTCTATGTCCGCACATCTCTGGCCCACCATCGAGTCCAGCTACCTCCACTACAAGCTATGGAAGCCACAGCGGTAGCGGTTGACACAACCATCGGCAGGATCACTTTCGTAGCAGTATACAGAAAACCAAAGACTGCTGTACAACCTGCAGACATCGTAGCAATACTGTCACCCTCTGGCAAGGTCTTTGCAGCAGGTGACTTTAACGCCAAACATCATCTATGGAATTCCCGCGTCATCAACAACCAAGGACGACACCTACTGCGGGAAGCTCAACGCCACAACGCCATGATAGGACCACATGATCCGACCCATTTCCCCGAAAATGGTGGACAGCCGGACGTCATCGACGTTGCGTTGATCAAGGGGGTACCGTACGTCATCTCAGCCAGCACACGCAACATACTTTCCTCTGATCATGTGCCAGTCGTTTTTGAAGTTGACGTCGATGCAGAGCCTCTGAAGAGGAGAGGACTACACACCAACAACACGAACTGGGACCGTTACAGAGAACTCTTAGGGAACAGCCTCCAAGATACACCTATGGTAGAAGATACCGGAGTCCAAAATAACGTCCGTCTCTTCACGGACAACGCTATCCAGGCAGTGAAACGGGCCACACCTCGCCAGAGGAGAGATCCACCAGGTCGATCTACGCAGCTACCACTGGATATTCTGGCAATGATAACAGCCAAAAACCACATGTTCAGGAAATGGCAACTTACCCGCAACCCTGCCACGAAGCGAGCTGTAAACAGATTGCAGCGGGAAATCAAAGCTGCAGTCACCGCACACCGCCACCAGGAATGGTCGAACAAGCTCGCCACACTACCCGTCGATGATAGTTCTGGTTGGAGGGCCACCCAGAAGTTTCTACGACGACGATGGAAGATACCACCGCTACAGGTTGGCCCTACGATCGTCAGCACTCCAGAAGACAAGGCCAACGCCATCGCCGACGTCTTCGAGGCAAACTTCACACCAGTACAGGATCCAATCGATCTAGAACATGTACGATTGGTCCAGCAACGGCTGCCGATCTACCTTAACGCCGAAGAGGAGGGAGAACCTATAGCAGAAGTTAGCCCAGAAGAGGTGTCCACGATATTACGTCACCTCAACAAACGAAAAGCTGGAGGCCCCGACCAGCTCTCTAATGAAATGATCCGACAGATGCCCCCCGAAGCCTCCACGCACCTTGCAGCAACATTCACTACCATCATGAGAACGGGAGATTACCCCCAAGCCTGGAAACATGCCGAAGTAATCCCGGTCCCTAAACCAGGGAAGGACCATCGCCTACCCAGTAATTATCGGCCCATCAGCCTCCTACCAGCAATCAGCAAAGTGTTCGAGAGAGTATACCTGAAGAGACTCATGGACCACATCCGGCAAGAAAACATCCTTCCAGATGAACAATGTGGCTTCCGACCAGGACATGCCACTACTCACCAGCTGCTCCGATTAGTAGAAGAGGCCGTCGACGCGACTGAACGACGGGAATACTTTGGGGCGGTGTTCCTCGACGTTTCGAGAGCATTCGACTCCGTCTGGCACGACGGTTTGCTCTACAAGCTACTGGTGCTTGGACTGCCCCTGCCGCACGTCCGATTAATTCGGTCGTACCTTCAAGACAGGACGTTCAAAGTGCGCACTGAGGAACTCTCGACAAGAAGACCCATTCGAGCTGGAGTCCCCCAAGGCTCTGTCTTGGGGCCAATACTGTACATATTATACACAGCCAACATGCCTCGGATCGATAGGGTGCACCTCGCACTATACGCTGATGATACGGCGATCTTCTCCCGAAGCATGAGCGCACGCACATTAGGAAGTCGGCTCCAACGAGCGACAGGCGAGCTGAGTTAATGGAGCGAAGACGCAAACGCTCATTATCGCCAGGAAACGTGTTCCAGTTGATCTGCCACGACTCTCGGTACGAGGCACAGCCGTTCCATGGGGCAAGACGGCTAAGTACCTGGGAGTGACACTGGATAAGCAGCTTACCTGGAAACAACACGTCGACGACATCATCGGCAAAGCCAGAGGCCGGATGAGGGACCTCTACCCGTTTCTCAACCCGACCTCCACTCTGCCACCTCAGCTTGGTGTGGCCATCTACACCACACTCATCCACCCCATCTTCGAGTATGCGGCGGTCGTCTGGGGGAACGCTGCGAATACGCACATCAGAAGGCTTCAGGGCCTCCCAAACAGGATTCTACGTCTCGCACTCCACCTTCCATGAGATTTTCCGAACGAAGATCTCCATCGCGTCACAAACATACCACCTATCCGAGCCAGATTCCGGCACGCTGCGAAGCTTTTCTACCAGAAAGCTGCCCGGTCGCCAAACGCCCTCATCCGTGCACTTGGCCATAGAGTGCAGCGACTGAATGCTACCAGATGGCCCCACCTGCTCCGCTTCGACTAGGAGCGGAATGCACACATAGGATCAACAAGACAATGCAAACCGCAAGGACGACCAAAACGCCAGGAAACAGACACCACTACCAGATATTTTGGAGGCGTAGCTCACCAGCTTGAACTCTACTGCCCATCGGAAACCCATTTGTTTCCGTCATTTGCACGTGTGTTTGTGTGTGTGTGTGTGTGTGGGGGGGGGATATTGTCATACGAAACTATGACTATCTTGCAATTTGCATACAACGAACTCTGTGGCTGTGCAAGACAAATAAAATTAATGGAAATTTTTGATTGAGTAATCTAATTAAGTTCCTATGTTTCAGAAAATGTCAGATTTCTCTTCTGTATTACTAATTGCATAACTTACGAACTTCTGAGCGAGTGAAGAAGATTTAGAGTTGACATAAGCATTTTGTAAGCCAATTAAGCAGTAAAAAAGAAAGACATTCTGGAGGATGATGAGTAAGGCAATACACAATGTCATGGTGGTCTTTAAAATGCATTATTGTTTATGGATAAATGATGGTAAGGAAGGTATTGGTAACAGTCAAAGATGTTTGATAAATGTAATTATGTGGACGAGAGTATACAATCATTACGAAGCAATTATGAGGAGAATCGCTCTGTTGCTAATGATGCTATGCTCTGTTCTTTTCTTATGTGCTTACTCGCACTGCCCTTTTGTGTTTTCTCTTTGTGCTTATGTGCACCATTTTGTATGTTGATGCATTGTGCCTTCAATGGCATGTGTGATTGGTGAGAATCATATCCTTCTGATGCTCTGTAATTATTTGTAATTATGTGTAATGAATATTTCTAATTATGCTTGCAGCTATGCTTATTGCTCTTGTAATCAAAGCTTAACGCTATGCTCACGAATTGTATACCTAAGCCCTTCCACTATGCTAATTACTTTTATAATGAAGCTCAATGACAATGTATGGTTATGCTTATACGTTGCACACAGCCATGTCTCATGCAAACTTGCAGCTATGCCATAAATTGCGCCTAGTTAAGTCTAGAAAAATAATGCATAGAGATAGTTTGCTTTTGCTTACTGCTATCTTCAAAATTTGATGAAAATCTGCAGCTATTCCCAACAAGTAGTTTCGTCTATGTTTACGTTATTGGATGATTTATTGTGATGTACAGCTATTAATGTGCCAGAATTTGGCTTAATTGTTTTGTTTGACCCTACTGTTGACTCAGACAGACACAGACATGACCGATGACTTGAACCTCTTTTGATATTCTCATGAATTTTCCCTGATGTGTTATACCTTAAGTCAATGAAATGTGTAACACAGATGAGACAAAATCCTGGCCATGGCAACATATGTAATTTAAGTGTTATGATTTGGTGGTAATGCAATCCCCATAGTCACATAGTCACATATGTTAAAGACTTGTGATCTAGTGGAAATGGAATGTTAAGTTATTTGAAACGACTTCACGTTAATCGCTCTAATTATGACAAAAAATTTACTTTACATGACCTAATGCCAAATTGATGACAAGCACCCTGAATGTAGTTCATACGATTATGTGTTTGTAAAGTATGTAAAGCCTTATGCCTATATGAAATGACTCTAATTTTGTAGATACTCTAGTATAAGAATTAAACTACTCATTAGTATTCAAATGTATCCGTCTTCAAGACACTACTTGTAATGTAAAAATATGGTTTAATACCATGACCCCATCTGTACCACTTGAATTTGGGGCAAAGTATAGACATGTACTAATGAATGACTTTTCTTTCAGTGTAAGCTGAAATATCATGACAATGTTACTAATTTGTGTGTAAAATGCTTTATTTCATGTACTTTGGACACGCATGGGAACTGGTGATTTCGCACACGAGATTCCAGAATGCACACAGAACAATGGACGTGTTATTATACACCACTGATTTTGGGCCTTTAAATGATGTTTGTTGGATGATTTTTGGCCACATAGTACTGTCCATTGCAGCCTTGGTCAACCACCACCATTTTGCTCTAATTTTGGCTATGCTGATGCAGTCTGCTAATAGCTCCGTTGGTTGGAGCACACTTGGTTGTCGAATTGCATGGAAGAATACACCAGAACCTTTTCCCCATGACTTCCACTTCAATGCAACCAGCCAGCTCGCCTACAGTGTGGTGTAATCTTACAGTGTTTTGTGTTCGTGTGCAGACCTAAAATGAATGTTACGGGGTAATTGGCTAATCGTGTGCAGACCTAAAATGAATGTTAGGAGCTAATGTGCTATTCGTGTGCTTATACTATTCAGTGCCTCCCATTGCAAACGTTGTCCACAGGTTCATTACCAGTGTTTAGGTATATTTCATGGTTCTTTTACATTCAGTGACCAAAATAAAATTGTGCTCTTGATAGATACATATGCTTTCAGAACTATGAGACAATATCCTTTAGTCTGAAATGTCATTGTGCCTATTCGATTGACATACGTTATATTGAAATCCTATTGTGCCGAAGCAGTGACATTATTTTGTACATGATCAGAAACCTATGTAGTCAAAAAATTTTACATGTACGTTCTAGCATCCATGAAAGTATAGTATCTTAAATGCATCACATAATACAAAACTGACACTTTATCTTATACTAAGTGCACTAAAAAAAATTTACATAGACTACATTGTGCACAAGATACAAATGTTCATTTTATGTTAAAAAAACTACTGTGTATTACTTGTAATTACCTTATTTTCTCGAAAAAACAAAACAATAATGACATTAAACTATTTTGTAAAACTTTGTATATGTTCATGTTTATTATTGTATTTTTTCCATTTGTGTATTACTTCTAGCTATCTCATTTTCTCCACTATATCATTTGTCAAACTATGTTCTTTGAAATTCTATATATAATAATGTTTATCATTATGTATATTTGTCATATATTCCATTTATTGCTGATGTTCTGTAAATTTTGACATTTGCTTATGCCTGTCACATCCTGTACCACTCCATGCATGACTTTTGATGGTACTGTTCTGTAAAATGGCATGTATTTACGACTGTCACATGTTTCAATTTTTCTATGTACTCCATCTGTTGTTTTGATCTTGAATATCTTGTATAAAAATGTTTATCAAGTTTTCATATTTTCCATGTAATATTTTGGATGTCATTAATGGATTTTTTGGACTTGAAATTCAGTAATTTTGCTGGCTAGGCAATGCCATTGGCATCATCCACCCTACAAAATTTTAATAGGTAGGAGGGGGGTGATGATACGTGTCCATAAAAAATTATTTTTGTAAGAAAATGTCTAATATTGTGCCTCCTGTTTTGTATCGAGTAACTTGCTTGCAAGAAAATGTATAATATCGCTTCTACTGTATGTATCGATATGTGTGAAGTTTGATCTTTGGCAAAGATCATGTATTGCATAGCATTGTAGCTCGCGCTGAGAGAGAGTAGCACTAGTGGTTCAGCTCGCTTAGAGAGCAGTTGGGTTGTGTGTATGGCTCCGATGTAGAGCAGAGGCTGCTTTGCCAGCAAGTCAGAAGTTGTATTATGTAGGTAATGTAATGCTGATTATTAATAAGTAACTTAACCTTTCTTTCCTGTTTCATTTACGTAGTTAGAAAATTAACCTACTTCCTTCATTTGATAATTAGTTATTAGTGGATTTAAAGTGCAGTATTGATTTTAATAATATTGTTGAACAGACTTCGTTATTGGTGCCATAGTAAATGATAGTTAATTGACTATGATACTAAATTTCAATAATTAGAAACTGATCTGCATAAAATTCTCACAGTCAAGCATTAAGAAAGTGATTTGTGGTTTTTTAATATCTTTCTCGCAGTCAAAAATTTTGAGTATAGTCAGTGTCTGTTTCAAATGGTGACTTGTCACAGTTCTTTGTTTAAAATATCCGTTGCGCACATAATCAGTTTAATGCACTGTTTCTTATTTAATAGTATATACATCAATATCAGGGCCATAATTAAACCAAATTGCTGTGTTAATGAACAATTTGCTGTCTGATTTAACGATAGGTTCAACATCCACAACACACGCACAGCTTTTAAGGTGTGTGGCGGAGGGTACACTGTAGGCATTTCCTTTCCTATTCCACTCCCAAATAGAACGAGGGGAAAAAAAAGAATGCCTATATACCTCCGTACGAGCCATAATTTCTCTTATTTTGTCTTTGTGACCACTATGCGAAATATAAGTAGGTGGCAGCAAGATCGTACTACACTCAGCTTCAAATTCCGGCCCTCTAAATTTCCTCAACAGAAATTCACGAAAAGAACATCGTCTTTCCTCCAGTGATCCCCAATTGAGTTGCCAGAGCATTTCCGTGACACTTGTGCATTGGTCGAACCTACCAGTAACAAACCTAGCTGCTCTGAACTGCGTCTATGTCTTCCTTTAAACTGATCTGCTGCGGGTCCCAAACACTTGAGCAATACTCTCAGACGTGGTTGTATAAACGTTTTAATACCTAGTCTCCTTTACAGATGTACTTCATCTTCCCAAAATTCTCCGAATAAACCGAAGTCGGCTGTCCGCCTTACAACTGTCCTTACATGTTCGTTCTATTTCATATTGCCGCGAGAGAGGACGAACACAGACTACTGGCGTGGCACAGGGGATAGCGTCTCGGACTGCGGTGCAGAAGGTCGCCGATTCAATCCCGCCCACCGGCAAAAAATTTATTTCTTTGTAATTAACAATTCCAGAAGGTTCTACATCTTTATTATATTCACTTGTAAATTCTACTTGTTTCTTATGTTAACTGTTGTTCTAATTTCTGGTAAATTGTCTGTGTATAAATAGCATTGCACTCTGCCTGAGAGGCAGTCAGTGCTGCGTGTATGTTGAGATCGTAATAAACGTGCTTTCAGAATAAGTGCTGTGTTTAGTTGCCTTTGGATTCAAGCCTGTTTCCATTTCAACGCGACATTGTTTCGTGGAGGCGCCGGGTACACTGTGAAACAGCTGCATCACTGTGGCTCCCATTAGCCAACGTAAAGGCAGTCACTTAGGCGGACTGGAACCGGAATACAAGGGATACACAGAGTACATCCTTCCAAAAGTCCGTATTATCAGAAGAACGATGGAGACGAAACCAGCAATAAGCCAGCTGCACATCAGACACCCATCGGTGTTCTCTGGAGATGATGGACAGGACCCCAACAAATGGCTAAAAGGGTTCGACCGAGTCGCCAAGTACAACAGGTGGGATCATACAATGTTCTTGGCCAAGGTTTATTTCTACCTGGACAGAACAGCCCAGCAATGGTTCGAAAACAACGAAGACAAGTTGAATGACTGGGAGACATTCCAGGAGGAACTTAAAAAGACGTTTGGAGACTGCCAGCGACAAATCCGCTCGGCGGAAAAACAGAAGAGCCGACACAATCGTACATTCAGAATGTTTTGGCCCTCTGTAACACAGTCAATCCAAACATGACTGAGGCGGAGAAAATCACGCACCTGATCAAGGGAATTGCAGAAGATAAGTACCAAGCTCTTATGATAAGACATTGCTAGGACAGAAGAGTACATCAAGTGGTGCCATCGTATTGAAGAGATGCAACAAAGAAGGGTTGGACGCAAGAAGTATGACAGACTCCCAAATGTAGTCCCTATGGTCGTTGTGGAAGACCAGCATGACTTCGCTTCTCTCATACGACAAATCGTGAGAGAAGAATTAAAACAGTGCATGGCAGCTGGGAGTATTAGACCGAGCGAGCATCAGATCATGGCCATGGATGTGAGCCATGTAAGTCACGAGGTAGCCGACGCCACTGAAGACGAGGTATTTCAAACGTTAGCTCTGTCTGTCCCGACAATCACATTCGACGTGAAGAATGGCGTCGCCCTGCTATGCCGCCAAGCAGCCGGCAGCCCATGAACCAGCCGACGTAACCACAGCCAACTCCCCCGGTAACTGTGGACGCCATGGACATGTCTTACGCTACTGCAGAGAGAGAAGGAGAGTATTCGATGATTATTTTGCCGCAAGACGTCAGCCGTCGGAGCAGTTCTATTCCAGGCAGTCACCTGCTGACGAGTTCAGTCGACCTATGGGAAGAAGCCCATCGCCATACCATAGACGAGTTCAGTCCCCGACGTGACGCGCCCAGGAAAACTAAGCGAGGCGACCATCTAGGGAGGTGAGGCCGTCACAGATGAAAATGCTCCCTGGACGACAGTTGCTAGGATGTCGGGAAATCTCATCGATGTCATAATCAACGGCCAACCTGTCCGGGCACTTGTTGATTCAGGAGCCTCTTTTTCTGTATTATCGGATAATTACCGCCGCACACCAAAGAAGACAATGTTCTGTGATACGGGAGCAACTGTGCTGAAGGTTGCGAATGGAAAGTACGTCCATCCAGCAGGAACTTGTGTCGCAAGAATAACCATCAACAGGACGCAGCCATTCGAATTTGTCATGTTAACAGAATCTAGTCACAATGTCATCCTCGGATGGGACTTCCTTCAGGCATCCCAAGCTATCATTGACTGTGGAAGATCTTAGCTGCAAATTGAAGAAGTTGTTCCGCCGGATACACGTAATACAGAATTTTGTGGGAAGTTATTCATCGTTGACAATGTGACGATACCGCCGTTGACAATGAGAAGAGTTGCAGTCACAAACACATGACTGGTTAAACTGTGAAGTTCTTGTTGATAGTAAAAAGTTTATCAGGCTCACAAAAGAAATTTACATACCAGCGGCTATCTTAAGCATTACCGGTGGTCAAGGAGAGATTTGGATCACAAATTGTCACGAGCAGTCACAACTTATCCCCAAGGGAATTTGTATCGGGACAGCTGAACCAATCCAGGACGGTGAGCTCAACGTCATCAATGAAGACCCATGCCCTGCTATTAGTACAGACAACACGCTGGAGGAAACAAACGTGGAACTGCCAATAGGACTGGACTGACCAAGGAACAATGCCAGCGGGTGTTAGGTATACCACACCAATTTTCGGGTGATTTCACACCTCAGCAGGGGAAAAGTCAGACGAAACGGCCCACGATAAAGCACCGCATTAATACTGGGGACCATCCGCCAATTAGCCAGCGTTCGTATAGTGTCGCCAGCTGAAAGACGGATAATTCGAGAGGAAGTGGAGAAGATGTTGCGAGATGACATTATTCAACCTTCGGAGAGTCCTTGGTCGTCTCCGGTGGTCCTCGTAAAGGATGGCACGTGGCGGTTCTGGGTCGACTATCGGCGGCTGAACAGAATCACAAAGAAAGATGTCTACCCACTGCTGCGTATTGACGACACCTTAGACTGCTTGAAAGGAGCTACATACTTTTCCACCATGGACATGCAGACAGGTTACTGGCAAATCGAGATTAACGAAGCCGACAGGGAGAAGACGGCTTTTATTACACCTGACGGTCTCTCTGAATTTAAAGTAATGCCATTTGGATTATGCGTTCGAATGTGGCTGGAGCGTTACATGATGGACAACTTGCTTCGACACCTTAAGTGGACAACATGTCACTGCTATTTATATGACATTGTCGTTTTCTCGAAAACATTTGAAAACATCTGAGTCGCCTATCAACTGTGTTGAAGTGTGTTCAGGCTGCAGGTCTCCGCCTCAATCCAAAGAAGTGCCTCTTCGTCGCCAAAGAGATAAAAATCCTGGGGCACCTAGTCAACGGAGATGGTGTCCGTCCTGATCCAGATAAAGTAAGGGCAGTCACAGAATTTCCAACTCCTCAGCACATTCGTGATGTGAGAAGTTTTCTCGGGCTGTGCTCATACTACCGAAGTTTCATAAAAGGATTTTGTAACAAGGCAAGTCCATTACAAGAACTTCTGCAGGGAGACGCCAAATTTTACTGTGATGAGACAAAAGAAAGCTTTCCAAGCACTTAAGGAGGCTCTAACTTCCGCACCAGTGCTAGCCTTGTACGACGAGAATGCAGAAACGGAACTTCACACAGACGCCAGTGGCTATGGGATTGGTGCAGTGCTTGTACAAGTTCAGGAAGGTGCCGAAAAATTATAGCCTATGCGTCAAGAGTACTCTCAAAGTCCGAGATAAACTACTCTACAACTGAAAAAGAATGTCTCGCGGTTATCTGGGCTATCAACAAGTTCCAGCCGTATTTATTCGGCAAACCATTCACCGTCGTGACAGACCACTATTCTTTGTGTTGGCTGACTAGCTTGAAGGATGCATCAGGTCGACTAGCAAGATGGGCACTAAGACTCAGAGTACGATGTCACAGTGGTATTCAACAACGGGCGCAAACACTAGGATGCCGACTGCCTTTTGAGGAATCCATTAGTGGAACACAACAGCATTAATGAAATTTCAGCTCTCACTGAATTAGATGACGTTGCAGCTGAACAGAGGGAAGATCCAGCACTATTAAAAACGATAGAGGCCTTGGAGAAAGGAGTACCGACCAATGGAGAGTTCAAACTTATAAACGGAACATTGTATAAGAGCAGCTACGATCCACTGGGCCCCAAATGACTACTGGTCGTTCCAGCTCATCTCCAGCCAGCTATTCTCAAATATTTCCACGATGCTCCAATATCCGGTCATCTGGGATTCGTGAAGACCCTAGACAGAATCAGACGCAGGTATTACTGGAAAGATCTCTACCGATCTGTCAAGCACTATGTGAGTTACTGAAAGAGTGGCAGCGACGGAACCATGTGCCACAATTACCTCCAGGACATCTCCTACTGATTCCGCCGGCAGCAGCTCCATTCCACCGAGTTGGGATCGATCTTTTAGGGAGGTTCCCGAAATCGACAACCGGTAACCGTTGGATAATAGTCTGCACTGACTACCTCACACGCAGGGGATAGCCCCACGGACTGCGGTGCAGAAGGTCGCCGGTTCAATCCCGCCAACCGGCAAAAAATTTATTTCTTTGTAATTAACAATTCTAGAAGGTTCTACATCTTTCTTATATTCACTTGTAAATTATACTTGTTTCTTATAACTGTTCTTCTAATTTCTGGTAAATTCTGTCTATGTATAAATGACAGAGCACTTTGCCTGAGAGGCAGTCAGTGGTGCGTGTATGTTGAGTTCGTAATAAACGTACTTCCAGTATAAGTGCTGTGTTTAGTTGCCTTTGAAGTCAAGCCTGTTTCCATTTCAACGCGACAGTATCATTCTGCAATGTTACGCCTAGATATTTCAACGACGTGATAGCATCAACGAGCTCACTATTAATGCTGTTTCCGAATATTATGGGATTTTTTCTCCTACTCGTGCGCATCACCTTACATTTCTGTACATTGAGAGCTTGCTGCCATTCTTCACACCAACTAGTAATTTTGTCTAAATCATCCTATATGCTATTAGTCAGTAAAAGACGACACCCTACCATACTCCACAGCATCATGAGCAAACAGCCGCAAATTACAAGTTGCTCAGTCCATCGGATCATTTATAAACATAGAAAATAATAGCGGTCCTATCACACTCCCCTGGGGCACGCCTGACGATACACTCGTCTGTGATAACACTCGCCGTCGAGAACAACGTACTGCGTTCTATTATTTAGGAAGTCTTCCAGCCAGTCACAAATCTGTGAACCTATTCCATAAGCTCATATCTTCGTTAGCAGTCTGCAGTGTGGCACCGCATCTAACGGCCTTTTTAACTCGAGAAAAACACAAGGCACCTCTTGCCCCTCATCCATGGCTCGCAACATGTCATGTGAGACAAGGGCAAGCTGAGTTTCACATGAACGATGTATCCTAAACCCGTGCTGATTCATAGAAAGCTTTCCCGTTTCAAGGAAATTTACTATATTCGTATCATTTACCATAATATCCACTCCCTCACTGCTGACAAATACCTCTTGGTGCACACCCTGTCCAAACACCACACACATGCCTTCATCCAGCCCACCACCTCTCCCTACTCCTTTACCTCAACGATAACCCACCATAGTGTGGTCAGTGCGATGCGAGACATCGACAGAAACAGATGCACAAATGAAATACTACAGCATCCAGACATTTAGAAAAAGGTTGTAAATAACAATGGACATTACAGTATATTGAACCTGGGAAAATATAAATGTGCCTGTCAATAAAGCCAACTCAAAGGAAAACAATAGTTTTCATTACTTTTATATAAGCTCTTGCAATTATTTTAGCAGTGTTCGTCACCAAGTACTCGTTTTCGCTTACCGTTATTAATGTAAAAATGTCACCTCACCTGTTCCAGCTGATCATCAGTCACCACTTTTCCAGCAAGTACGTAGATGATATCTGCCAAAAGGCTGGGCCTGTAAAAGGGAATATATTAGTCATTTTATCCACAAAGTCAATCTCAAGTTGTACACAGCGCAACTTATTTCAGCTACGTGAAGGTGTGAACGAATCTGTTGTATTAAGCTGGCTGCCTGAGAAAATAAATGACACAGCTAGAAGATATGGTCAGGTGCCAGAGTACCTTCACTACATATTCACCAACAGCTGGGATAAAATGTTGTGTATTTCTGTTCCCCGTGACAAGAGTGATGCGCACGGAATGCGTTAGTGGTGTCTACTTGTATAATGATTCCTTTTTATGCGACAACGGCCTTGGAACAAATTACACTTAAAGGCTGTGATACCTTCTATACATAAAATTTCTTTTCTTTCTACATCCTTGACGACTTTCTGATTCTGGATCTCCTTAGCAAATATTACCATTCAATTTTGTAAATGCCCCAGGCCTATTGGACATCTTCAGTAAGCATCAGTGTATGTAATCTCATCTAACACCTAATCAGTCTAATACATAATCCAGTATCTAATCACTCTAATACCAAATATAATATCTAATCAGTCTAATGGCACAGTTGCAAAATTCTCTAGGGGACAAAGCACAGCTGAAGTGATGCTAACACAGCCAGTAGACATTAACAGAAGACTGGCATGATACAAACTGAGAAATTACTGTATTAAATGCTGTCACCAAATGTGGTGGTTAATTTTCTAAATGAAAAATGCATTAATGTAATGTGACTACTTCTGTTAATGATAGTCTGTAATACCAAAACGTCAGTGCAGTGTTATACATATGGTTTGCAATAGAGTCATAATCGTATTGTCCGAAAACATAAGAGTAGAAATTGATTGCAACCTTGATGTGCTCAAATTCAAAACAAATTATCTACATCCATACTCTGCAAACCACCCATTGGTGTGTGGTGGAGGGCACCTTCAGTACCACTATAGGTTCTCCCTCCTATTCCAGTCTCGTTCGCGGAAAGAAAGATTACCAGTATGCCTCTATGTGTGCTGTAATCTCTCTGATTTTATCCTCGTGATCTCTTCGCAAGATATATGTAGGAGGGAGCAAGATACTGCTAGACTTCTCGCTTGAGGTAAGTTCTCGAAACTTCGACAAAAGCCTGTACCGAGAGACAGAGCGTCTCTCCTGCAGAGTCTTCCACTGGAGTTTATCGATCGTCTCCGTAACGTTTTCTCGATAACCAAATGATCCTGTAACGAAGCGCGCTGCTCTCCATTGGATCTTTTCTACTTCCTCTATCAACCTCACATGGTACGGATCACAGACCAGTGAGCAGTATTCAAGTTGTGGGCGAACAAGTGTACTGTAACCTACTTCCTTTGTTTTCGGACTGCATTTCCTTAGAATTCTTCCAATGAATCTGTCTGGCATCTGCTTAACCAACGATTGATTTTATATGGTCGTTCTATTTTAAATCACTACTAATGCTTACTCCCAGATAATGTATGGAATTAACTGCTTCCAGTTGCTGACCTGCTATAGTGTAGCTAAACGATAAGATCTTTCTTTCTGTGTATTTGTAGCACACTACACATATCTACACTGAGATTAGATTGCCATTTCTTCCACCATGCATCCATTCGATGCATGTCCTCCTGCATTTCAATACAATTTTCCATTGTTACAACGTCTCGATATACTATAGCATCATCTGCAAAAAAACCTTATTGAACTTCCAGTGTTATCCACAAGGTCATTTATATATATTGTGAACAGCAACGGTCCCATGACACTCTCCTGTGGCACACCTGACATCACTCTTCCTTCGGGAGACTTCTCTCCACTATATTTGTGTGCTCGGTGGGTACTTTCATGATGTACGACTTTTTCCTTTTAGTGGATTGAAGACATTGCAATATATTCAAAACTGGACACAAATGTTACGTATGTATGTGCTACATCGCCGTGGAAACACTCTTTTATCCCTATCCTTGCTTCTATGCATTTCATGCACCTATTGTGATTTTCTGTACATCCTCAAGAATGTGATGTGCTAATATTGACAGTTCCTGAACAGTTCAGATAATAGACTTATAGCTACGCATTCACTAATTCTAACTAGTAGTTACCTCCCACGTTATGTAGGTTTATCGGCATATAATTTTTGTAAAACATGAGTACAAAACTAAGCAAGCTCTATTGAAATAGTTAACTGAAATCAGAATGTTGAAACAATACTTTTATAGAAGTGAATAAATTGTTAAAACAAATATCTATGCCTTAAAGTGTAACTAACACCATAAATAAACACATGTATGTAACATTATTCTATTACTTCTCAGCACCCCTTGCAAATCGAAATGAGAGATTTCCAGGTTATATTTTTCATATCTGCTACAATTCAAAGTGCCACAAAAACTCTGAAATAGTCACATTTTGCATGTGCTGCTCCACTCCAAATAAATATTCAGTACACAATTGTTTAGTGTGCTTATATGAACAAGTCACTTGGTGGCGCTGCAGAAATTACCTGGGAGTTTTGTGACTCTTTGTTACTCTCTCTCCTAATACCCAAAATTATTTCTACTGTAATCAGTCTGTTGTCTAATCTTATCTGATGAATCTGTAGTATTACATTAAAAATTTTCATTCGATAAATAATATATTCACGATGCTTATCGCTGACTACAGTTTTCTCTGGCAACTAATTACGTTCGTCTTATATTTTTGATGTTCATCTATCTTTTACGAGCTGCCCAGAACGCATTTTGTACACTTGGTCTTTCATCTTTCCTACCTCATTGAGAATGGTCGCACGTCAGGGACTTCTCCATTATTAATTGTAAGTGTGTGTGAGAACGTTTTTCTTGTAAAGTTGGTGAAAATATATTTAGTTACGTATAAATCTTTTGCTTATTTCAAATGACCCACCTTTAATAATTCATGAACTGTTTCTATTTTTTCCAGCAGTAATCTTGATTATGTAACTTGATGCTTGAAGCCATTGTTGGACTTGTATCTATAATTTACTAGATTTATTTCGAGATCTCATTATTTGTAATTTTCATGAATGTGAATTTCTAGTAATGCCTGCAAAGAAATCTTCGAAATTAAACGAAATCCGATCGATTTAAAGAGCCTTTTGTCACGAAAGTTAACTTAACATTTTTTTAAACGGTCATTCAGTTAGTACAATCTGCTCCAAGCCAACCAAGCATCATTTTACACAATGCAGCAAGAGTTTTTACAGCTTCATCTGCTACATCCAGTCAACTTAACATAATCATCGTGGTAAGAAAGGTCTTCGCAGAATCTGCTGGTTTCTTTGTGTAATATTGTGCTCAGGTGTTGGTTTCATTCCAAATTACTACTGCCGCTAAACTTTAAAGTCAGGTTCAGCTTCCTTTTCTGAGTCTTCTAATTATAAAGTTACCTAAATGTGTCAGATCCACCAAATTATTTTTTTGTATTATTGCACCTTTAGTGAAATTTAATAGTGGCTACGAACAGTAACTACTACTCAACACCTGATCGGAAGAAAGAAAATGCAATATTACAAACCCAGTAACTGATGTAATCCATAACAAAACTAAATCTAATACCAGTGACAGCTGATGCTTCAGATGACTGCCCTCCCCACTCAGTGTCCAAAGAGACAAATTTATGGAACTCAGTTACAAGATCTGCAGAATGTCTTACCTCGGCTTGTTGGCACGTACTTCAGTGCTTGCTGAGGTGTTAGCCTACCAGCCATCTTTATTTCACACTTTTCTCCCAAGCTTAAAGTTGAGTAATTTGTTTCCAAAGTTACTGAACCTTGTTTATTTTTCTTTGATAATAAACACCAACAACACATGAATATACACATGAACACTAACACACAATAAGTAACTGATTACACTGTTAAGTGAGTGTAACAAAATGAATCTGTTACGATGAAGAGTCAAGCTACCTTTGGCCACAGAGTAACATATACAGAGGAGCAGCCTCCCCTAAACCACTGTCCTACGTTCCCCTTGTAGTTCCGTAAGATGCTAGCAGGTGTCAGGCGTTTCGCTGGCTTAGGGTGCCTCTCGCACGTCAGAGGGTAGCGTGGAGGGAGGCTGAGGGGAGAGCTCGTGCCTCCTGCCACGAGGCCACGGCTGTGTCCGGCTTGCTGGCGTTTGAGGGGAGGTGGTGGTGGGGGCAGCCGCTACCTGCCGCCTAATGTGGCCAGTTTAAAGGGCTGCTTCTGACCGCAGTGCCATCATGGGACATATTACGGAACTGCTGGAAACCCTCCCTCCCCGCACCCATGAGCGTAGGACCGGGCCCTTATGGAGGTTTCTCGTCTGTATATATTTGTCTGTGCTTTGGGTCACATGGCACTAAAAGCATCACACCTTCCTATTCTTATTCATGTGCAAAGGCTGCTCTCCACCACATCTTTTCAAACAGTTAAATATTTGTTACAATGAAGAGTATGTCATTTACCCTCAAAATTGCGACACATTTGCTGAAAATTCCAAAATATATATGTCAAGTAACAATATAAAAGACATTTTTGTTTCTGTATCTGTTAAAAAGAAGATTGGGTTAAATAAATTGCTTGCAGTTGGTCTGGAACCCACTACCTTCAGTGTCACAGCGTGATGCCGCTAACCAAATGGTTATTCTTGCTAGGTGGAGAGTAGTGACTTCATTATTATTCATGATCAGATCTTCTGAAAGATTGTACAGTTGATGTCTTGAATTAATATTTATAAGATATTTTACCAAATATGATGTGTTTTTGATGAATCTTCAATGCGTTAAAAACAAATATGAAGGGCGAATGTTGTCTTCATGGAGGATTTGTGCATCTGCAAGGCTAGGTGCACAGTAGCTCTATTGTCTATGCTTCGGGACCATTCGTGCGTAACCGCCAGAGCTCGAGTAGCCAGGAGCTGGCGTCTCTACCAGCTCCAACGCCAATGTTAAAAGCGGCATTTCCCGTCACCCCTCCCTCCGACAGGAACACCCGTATGCTGCCTGCCTTCAAAGGGTTCAGTAGAGAATTTGAACCTCAGCTGCACATGTGCATTGCAACGCTGCAGCAACTGCTGCCTATATTAAGTGACCATGCTATAACTCATATGTGTGCTGTCTCAACGATGTAAAACATTTCTCATGTGATAAAAAATACTTTCAATGTGCATATAAAATGATCAGAGAGAAGAACAGAACGAAAAATAATCGCGCTGATGTGTTTTTTGGCCCACTTTAGATTTGTAGTTTTATAAGTTTTTGCAAACATTTTGGACAAAAATAATAATCTAAATAATAAAAAATTAATAAGTCTGAAACCCTTTTAGGGGAAAAAAATTAGGTCGCTGAATATGGTTCAGGGAGTAATTTTCCACCGGGATTTGTTGCTCCAGACAGACGATGAGCTGCGGGCGAACCTTGAACGATGGGGCGTTCATTTTATCCGGCGCATCCATAGGGGCCCAAAGGATAATAGGGTCGCAACTGGTGCCTTCATCTTGGCCTTTGAGGGTGATACATTGCCCGAAAAGGTCAAGGTGATGGTTTACCGTGTTGATGTGCGGCCTTATATTCCTCCCCCTGTGCGGTGCTTCCAATGCTGGAAGTTCGGCCACATGTCTTCCCCTTGCATGTCCAGTGCTACATGTAGGGACTGCGGGCGTCCAGCACATCCAGGCGCCCCATGTACGCCGCCTCCCATCTGCGTCAACTGTGGTCAGAACCATCCTCCCTGCTCGTCGCAATGTCCCGCACTTCAACGGGAGCGGAAAATTACGGAGTATAAAACCCTGGACCGTATATCCTATAATGAGGCCAGGAAAAAGTTTGATCGTCTGCACCCTGTAATAATGAAAAACACGTTCGCAGCAGTGACGTCGTCGCCACTCTCCTTGGCGGCGACAGTATTTTCTACTTCTTCTGTTCCTGTGGGCCCCCAGGGCCGCCAACCTAAGCCTGCCCCCACGGAGGTTGGGGGCCATCCTTCCAAAGCTCCCAAAGTGAAAGCCTCGGGATCAGCTACCACCTCTCCACCGGGGAAAGAATAACCTTCTCCGGCTTCACTCACACGGAAGGGGTCCCTTGGGACGCTCCCTTCCGCCAGTGTCGATAGCGACACTAACCAGCAGCAGGCGCACTCACAGGCTGCTGGTCGTAGGGCTTCACGCTCCTCCTCAGTCCCTGTGGCTGAGTCCGAGGAGCACCTCCCACCAGCAAAGCCCCCGAGGGAACGGAGGGGTAAACAGAAACCAAAGACGGGCATCACAAGAGACACCACGGTGGCTTCAGTGCCACCACCCCCCTCCGCCTGCACCTCTGCTTCTGAGGATGAGGTGGAGATTCTTGCGTCACCCGAGGACCTCGCTCTCGGGGACGCCATTGAGAAAACGGACAATCCAGATGACACGCCTACACCGGTGGGTGCCAGTGATGCTGAGTTGTAGCCCACCGACTCGGATTCATGTCTTCCCAGCACTCGAACATGGTCATTCTTCAGTGGAACTGCGGCGGTTTCTTCCCCCACCTGGCTGAGCTACGGCAGCTTCTGAGCACGACACCTGCTTTCTGCATTGCTCTCCAGGAGACTTGGTTTCCAACAATGCGGACCCCTGCCCTTCGTGGCTACAGGGGATTTTACTGCAACCGTAGCATATATAATAGGGTATCAGGTGGAGTGTGTGTGTATGTCCTCGCCTCTGTGTATAGTGAACCCGTGCCCCTTCAAACGCCATTAGAAGCAGTGGCTGTCAGGGTGAGGACTACACAGGAGTTTACCGTTTGCAGTATCTACTTGCCGCCAGATGGTGACGTATCTGTGAACGTCTTGGCTGCACTTGTTGCTCAACTTCCCCCACCTTTGTTACTGTTGGGCGACTTCAATGCCCACAGTCCCTTGTGGGGTGGTTCTACGATCTCTGGTCATGGCAGGATTGTCGAGGATTTCCTAACTCGACTCGACCTCTGCCTCTTGAATACAGGTGCCCCCACGCATTTTAGTGTGGCACATGGCACTTTTTCGGCCATTGATCTGTCGATCTGCAGCCACAGCCTTCCACCATCTGTTCACTGGAGAGCCCATGACGATTTGTGTGGCAGTGACCTGTCTTTTTGTCACTCCCACATCACGAGTGCCCAGCACGCCCACCCAGGTGGGTTCTGCACAGGGCTAACTGGGAAGACTATGCTTCTGCTGCCATCGTTGGCCCTCCCCCACTCGAGAACATTGATGTGGTGGTCGAGAGCGCCACGCATTCTATTATTTCTGCTGCGAACGCTACCATTCCGCGTACATCAGGGTGCCCACGGCGTAAGACAGTGCCGTGGTGGTCGCCAGAGGTCGCTGAGGCCATTAAAGACCGCAGGCGGGCCTTACAGCGATACAAACGGCACCCCTCTCAGGAGCACCTCATTAATTTTAAACGGCTTCGCGCTCGTGCTCGCCAGCTAATCAGAAGACGGAAACAGGAGTGCTGGGAGAGGTATGTTTCCACCATTGGGACAGGTACCTCAGCCTCGCAGGTCTGGAGTAAGATCAGGCGGTTAAAGGGAATACAGTCTCCAGCGGGAATACCCGGAATCTCCACAAATGGAGTTCTATGTACGGACCCGGCCACACTTGCAGAGATGTTTGCCGAGCATTATGCCCGCGCTTTTGCCTCTGCAAACTATCCACCGGCCTTCCGTACAGTAAAGGAGAGGGTAGAACGCCAGTCTCTCTCCTTTCGTACCCGCCGCTCTGAATCCTACAACACTCCTTTCACTGAGTGGGAGCTCCTCAGTGCTCTTAACTTATGTCAAGACACGGCGCCTGGGCCTGATAGCATCCATAGCCAAATGCTGAAGCACCTTTCAGCAGACAGCCTGCGTAATCTTCTAATGGTTTATAACCGCATTTGGTGTGATGGTGTTTTCCCGCCACAGTGGCGGGAGAGTATCATCATTCCAGTGCTTAAGCCCGACAAACATCCTCTTTCCTTGGATAGCTATCGACCCATGCCAGGGCGGTTTTCGCCAGGATCGATCTACCACCGATAATCTGGTGTACCTCGCTTCTGCAATCCGCACAGCCTTTTCCCGGCGCCAACACCTTGTTGCCGTCTTCTTCGATATGCACAAAGCATATGATACAACCTGGCGACGCCACATCCTCAACACTTTATATGACTGGGGCCTCCGGGGCTCCCTACCGATTTTTAGCCGTCTGTACCTTTCGTGTTCAAATTGGTGCTTCTCTGAGCTCCTCTCATCGCCATCAACGGTTTAGCCACAGCGGTTGGATCGTCGGTGTCCCCCTCTCTTTATGCTGACGACTTTTGTCTCTCTTTTAGTTCCTGCAGCACCCAAGTTGCCGAGCGCAGGTTGCAAGGTGCTATTCGGAAGGCGCAGAACTGGGCGCTTACCCACGGCTTTCAGTTTTCTGCCTCCAAGACCAGAGTGATGCACTTTTGCCGGCGTCGGACCGTCCACCCGCACCCTGAACTTTATCTGAATGATGAACCACTTACGGTAGTGGAAACTCACCGTTTTTTAGGACTGGTCTTTGATGCCCGGCTGACGTGGCTCCCCCACATTCGTCAGCTGAAACGGAAGTGCTGGCGCCATCTCAACCTTCTCCGCCACCTAGGTCATACGACCTGGGGTGCTGATCGCTCGACACTGTTGCAGCTTTACACGGCGCTGGTGCAGTCCCGTCTCGATTTTGGGTGCATTGCCTATGGGTCTGCGGCACCTTCGGCACTGCATCTCCTGGACCCCATTCACAACTGTGGGGTTTGCATCGCGCTGGGTGCCTTCCGCACCAGCCCAGTGAACAGCTTACTAGTGGAGGCTGGGGTTCCACCCTTGGGGATCCGCCGCCAACACCTACTTGCGGCTTACGCAGCCCATGTGTATTGCTCCCCAGGCCACTCGAACCATCGTCTCCTCTTTCCTGATGTGGTAGTCCATCCCCATCAGCGACGCCCCAGATCAGGTCATACGATTGCCTATCGGGTTCAGTCCCTCCTGCAGGAGCTTGAGTCTTCTCCCCTTCCATCTTCCTATCGGGTCCGTGCCCGTACACCTCCGTGGTGTTTGCCAAGGCCGTCTACTCGGCTGGACTTGGCCCAGGGGCCCAAAGACTCAGTTCCACTGGAGGCGCTCCGCCGTCAGTTCTCGGCTATCATAGCGGAATTCTGTGGATATGACCTGATCTACACAGATGGTTCCATGGTTGATGGCTGTGTGGGATTTGCGTATACTCATGGTGACCATGTGGAACAGCACTCTCTGCCGAATGGCTGCAGTGTTTACACTGTCTTTTGTTGTTTGCAGCGACTCCCTGAGCAGCCTCCGAGCTCTTGAGCAGTGTTACCCGCGGTCTCCTCTGTTGTTGGCCATACATGAGACGCTTCGTTCCGTTGAACTGTCTGGGCGATCAGTGACGTTCATCTGGTCTCTGGGTCACGTTGGTATCCCGGGCAATGAACGTGTTGACAGGCTTGCCAAGCAGGCTGTCGGTATGTCCTGTCTAGAGATCGGCCTCCCGGCGTCTGATCTCCGTTCATTGTTGCGCCAACGGGTACATCGGCTTTGGGATGCTGAGTGGTGTAGCCTGAACACGCCCAACAAGCTCCGGATGGTCAAGGAAACGACGGACGCATGGCGCTCCTCCATGCGGGGTTCACGACGGGACTCAGTTGTTTTATGTCGCCCCTGCATTGGGCATACGTGGCTCACCCATGGACATCTCCTTCGTGGTGAGGATGCGCCCCAATGTCAGTGTGGCTCGCGCCTGACAATAGTCCACATCCTGTTGGACTGCCCCGTTTTGGCCGCTTTGTGGCGGAATTTTAACCTCCCTGTCATTTTATCAGATGTTTTAGGTGACGATGCTGCAATGGCAGATTCCGTTTTACGTTTTATGCGAGCAGGGGGTTTTTATCATTCCATCTAGCTGGAGATTTATTTGTGTTCCTGAGTGGTTGACTTTTCCTTTTTTACTCTTATGGTCGGTCAACCACAGACATCAGCTTCTTTCTTGTCAGATGTCTTTGTGTGCTCATCTTTTCGTTTTGTGTCTTGTTATTCTTGCTGTTTTTCTTTATAGACTCAGTGGGACTCCTCTCCCACTTCGCAACTTTAAACTCTGGACGTGTTATCTTTCACGTGTATGGCTTTCCTTTTGACGCCTAGAGATGGAATGGGGGACTGATGACCATTGTAGTTTTGTCCCCCCTAAACAACATAACAACAACAACAACAGAACTGTTTATGTGACAAGGCAGGTCATTAATTGCAATTATGAAAAAGAATGGCCCAAGCACAGATCCCTGTGGTACCCCAGTATTGATTGTTGCTACAGGGGAGAGTTTATTTCTAACTGAGACAAACTGCCTTCTGTTGTGAAGGTATGATTGTACTACTGACAATGCTGGACTACATATACCATAGTGTTTTAGTTTAGCTAATATTATGTCATATGGTATGCAATCGAATGCCTTGCTTAAATCACATAAAACAAGTGACATCACATTCCGGTTTTCAAAGGCAGTTAATGTTTGGTCCACAATTTCTAAAACAGCTGAGGTGGTGTTTCTACCCTGCCGGAATCCAAACTGACTGTTGCTCAGGAGGTTGTATGACTCAAAATAGTTGTTTAGTTGTGTATACATAAGTGATTCAAATATCTTTGAAAATATTGGTACTATTGATATTGGACGGTAACTTTGAGGCAGTTGTTTGTCCCCTTTTTTATACACAGGAATAACTTTGGAAATCTTGAGGCAATCTGGAAATACTCCAGATTGTAAACATTTGTTGAGTATGAATGCCACGGGACTGCAGATAAGATCTATAGTATTTCTCAGAATATAATTGGAAAGCCAATAACAGTCCATAGTCTTAGAGTTTGATAATTTTCTGACTGTTCTTTTAATTTCGATGGGTGTGATTGTATGCCAATTAAAGACATGTTCTGTTGATGGTTGGGCCTCAAGAAATTACCTTGCAGAAGTGTCAGTTGCTTCTATCTTATTATCAATTTCTTTAACTGAGCTAATGAAGTAGTCATTCAGTTCATTGGGGCACAGCTGTACCTCATTTGGACAGTTAGTGCCAGTTTCTTGAGCTACAATTTGCCATGCTGCCTTGCATCTGTTGGGTGCACCCTAAATGTATTTTTCATAAGCAATCTTTTTTGCCTGTACAAGCTTTAATTTGTAATTTTTTTTTACATTTTTGATATATTTCATAGAGAGTATTGCTCTGCTCTGACTTTTGCTTACAGGCATTTTTATATGTTGAGTATAGCAGTAGCATTCTTTGTCTTATCTGGCTAAGTTCCTCAGTGTACCAGTTAAACTTACTCTTTTTGTGTGTACTGGAGGAGTTAGTTTTTATTAAAGGTGAGCACGAATACCATAAGTCTACATATTTTTTTAAAAAAGTTTTCAAACACAGATTCAACATCAGCCTCATCTAATGTACATTTATAGACAAAGTCCCAGTTTGTATCTTTTAAATTATTAATAAAGCACAAAATATGTTCATCTTTTTGTTTTCTCAACCACATCGAATTGTGCTTATTAGAATTGCTCGGTTGCTTAACCCAAAGTTTGAAGAGCAATGGGTCATGGTCTGCAAGGCATCCATCTACAACATTTACTGTATAGAGGTTTTTAGGAAAATTAACTATTATATTATCTATACAAGAATTATTCCGTGTTGGATGCTGGTTGGAACAGTATAAGTTAAGGGACCTCAATAAATCAAGAAAAGTTCTTGATGGTTCTTTATCAGCGTTTAGCATTTCTATATTATAATCCCCACATATGGCAATTCTAGTTTTATAATTTAGTATTTTCTTAACCACTAATTCAAATTTTTCAAAAAATGTATCAATGTCACCATCAGGAGACCTGTATAGGCTTACAATTATGAGGTTTTCATCTGGCATTTTTATACAGCTAAATTCTGCATCTAACTCAGAACAGTATATCAGTATACGATTTATAACGAAGATAGGGTGTCACTAATGTACTATAGGGATTAAGAAGTGTGAAATTCCGACTATAGTAGCTTCTAGGGAGCAAATCAAGTAAAAACAGTAGCGAATATAGGCTATAAGTAAACGATAGCAATGGCGATTAAAAATTATAGTGCTGCCATCTAGCGCCTCCTGTTGATACTACGTACAGAGTAGTTCGTGCACCGTTTATTCTGAGGTTGCAATTACAGTTTATGTTTATATGACTTATTTCCGTTATTGGGTATTAAATTTCTAATGTTTTTCCCTATTTCATCTCTCTTAATCTGATTTTCAAGGCGATTAAAAGGTGGTAACATTTTAATCTGTTACTGTACCATATTAACAGGGAATGGAATGATCATTTGCAAACTTCTTATAGTCACATTAAATGCAATTTCTTCTTATGAAGGATTTACATTTTTTCCTTTGAATGTGATCCACCAGTAATGAGGTGCAGTAGTTCTGTTACAGTAGCAGATATTTTGTTTATCAATGGATCATATCTTGCAGTGAAACCCAACTCGTCACTTATGCACTGTTTTAAACAAAATGTACAGTATTGTTTTCAAACTGTTGCCCTTCTTTTACTTTACATGTACTTCTACTTCCTATGAAATTAGTTCTGAGCAAAGCGATAGCCCGCTAACTTTAAAATTTTCCCGTATCGTAGGCAGATACGCAGCGCCAGTATTTATTATCTGAGTGTTCGAACAGTTCGATACTGTATGGAGTTCTCTGCTGTATCGAGAAATCCCGAACATGTTCGAACGCGAGTATCATTTGCCCAGCCCTAAGTACCACTCGAAAATTGTTGTACGAATAAAGGCAGGTTTAGGCGAGACGGGGACTGGTTCAGTACGTACTGTGAGGCGAGAGCGGACGCATTCTTCCCGATGAAGTCGATGGCGATCTGCAGACCGAAGGGCGTGGAGGCGACGCCTTGGTAGACGTCCTGCCAGTCCTGCGGCCGCACCAGCGTCGTGTTGAGCGCCTGCTCCAGGTACCTGCGGCAGCACGAGACAGCTGCAGCCCTGCACACTACACATGTCACGGGATAGGCTTGACCAGATTACCATTTCGTTGCATACTCTCTATCGAAGAGATCCTCATGGAAGTGGAACATGTCAGTTCTTTTATTTTATTTATGTATAGATAGTTTAACTTACCCAAAGTACAGGCTCGTTGACAGACACAAAAACACACACACATACACAAAGATTCAAGCTTTTGCCACCATTTGTTGCTTCTTCAGGGAAAGAGCAGGGAAGGAGAGGAAAAAGGAAAGGATGTGGGTTTAAAGGAGCGGCTGAGGAGTCATTCCAATCACGGGAGAGGAAATACGAGGCGCACCCAGAAAGTAAGTTCCGTTTGGTAATAAATTGAAATTCTACACAGATACAGAAGAAATTTTTATTGCACAAAATTCTACAACTCTTAAACTACTTTTCCGCATAACTTCCAAAATTTTGCAGGCATTTGTCATAGCGAGGAACCAGGTTTTGTATACCTTCTTCATAGAAATCTGCCGCCTGTGTCTTCAACCAGTTGGAAACAGTTTCTTTCAGCTCGTAGTCATTGGTGAAGTGATGACCGCCAAGGAAAGACTTGAGATGTAAGAACAGATGAAAGGAGCGAGGTCAGGGCTGTACGGAGGATGGTCAAACACGTCCCAGCCAAATCCCTGTAGGAGGTTTTTCGTCACATTTGCAGGATGTGGTCGTGCGTTGTCGTGAAGCGAAACACCTTTTCGCAGCAGTCCCCGGCGCTTATTCTGAATTGCACGGCGCAATCTCCGAAATGTCTCGCAATAAGCATCTGCTTTGATTGTTTGACCACGTGGTAAGAAGTCAATGAGTAGGATGCCTTTCTAGTCCCAGAACACTGTGCACATCATTTTCTGAGGTGTCACGATTTGCTTCGGCTTTACCTTAGGTGGGGATGAAGTGTGCCTCCATTCCATTGATTGCCGCTTACTCCCTGGCGCGTCGTAAGAAACCCACGTTTCATCTCCTGTGACTATCCGTCTGAAAAATTCTTCGCCGCTTTCAGCATAACGGGTCAAAAACTCAAGTGCTCTACCCATCCGTTGTGTTTTGTGCTGCTTAGTGAGAATCTTTGGTACCCAGCGTGAGCAAAGTTTACGGCATTTCAGTTGTTTGGTAACAATTTCATGCATCAGTGATCGTGAAATTTGGCGGAAGTCCATAGCGAGAGCACTATTTGTAAACCTACGGTTTTCCTGGATCTTGTCATCAATCGCGTGCACCAGTTCTTCTGTAACCAAAGGTGGACGCCCACTTCATTCTTCATCGTGCACATCACTACGCCCGCCATTGAACTGTTGGACCCATCTTCTCACCATCGAATCACTCATCGCATTCGGTCCGTAAACATCGCAAATTTGCTGATAAATTTCACTTGGTTTCACTTTTCTCGCATTCAGAAACCGAATCACCGTCCTGGTTTCACAGGCGGTGGAATTTTCATTCAACGCCGACATTTCAAACAAGCACAACAAAGCGTACGTAACTGACAGCGATCTCCAAATGGCGCACGTTCTTCTCCTTGATACACATCGTCTACAGCTCATGTGCACAACTGCAATCGCAGCGCTGCAGTGGAGATAAATTGAAACTGAACTAACTTTCTGGACGCGCCTCGTAATTACTTTTGGAGAAAACGGATAGGTAAACAAACAAACACACACACCCAACACATACACACGCAAACCAAGGCAGACATTTGTAGAAAGGAAAGAAGTTGGAGAGAGATAACAGTTGAGGCAGATGCTCTGTCCAGAGAACCGATGCAAAGATGTTAAAGATGATGGGTGGGAATTTGAATTTATTGGAGGTTGAGACCAGGTGAGCAACGGGAAGAGAGAATATGCTGAAGGAAAAGTTCCCATCTCTGGAGTTCTGAAAGATTGGTGTCGGTGGGAAGTATCCAGGTAACCCGGATAGTGTAACACTGTGCCAAGATGTGATGGCCGTGCACCAAGGCATGTTTAGCCACAGGATGATCTTCATTACCAACAAACACTGTCTGCCTGTGACCGTTCATGCGAATGGACAGTTTGTTGCTGGTCATTCCCACATAGAACGCTTCACAGTGCAGGCATGTCAGTTGGTAAATCACGTGGGTGCTATCGTAAGTGGCTCTGCCCTTAATCTGGTACAACCTCCGGGTTACGGGACTGGAGTAAGTGATGGTGGAAGGGTGCATAGGGCAGGTTTTACAACGGGGGCAGTTGGATGGATAGGAGCCAGAGGGTAGGGAGAGTGGTTTGGGGATTTCATAGGGGTGGACTAGGAGGTTACGAAGGTTCGGTGGGCGGAGGAAAGACACTCTAGGTGGAGTGGAAAGGATGTTATGAAGGATGGATCTCATTTCTGGGCAGGATTTAAGGAAGTCGTATCCTTGCTGGAGAGCCACATTTAGAGTCCGCTCCAGTCCCGGAAAGTATCCGGATTTTGCCCACCAGGAAAGTTTGCATCTATAATATCCTTTTATTTTATTTTTTATGCAGTATGAAATAATAAGACAGATAGTGTGAACACGTACATCATTTGGTTCTATTCAAAAATTCATCAGCAGAGTAAAAGGAGTTGGCGACTAGTAAGTACTTTAGACTTCTCTTAAACTGATCTTTATTTGTAGCTACATTTTTTTTAACTTCCGAGTAGTGGTCCCCTATTTGGACTAAACAAGCAGGGCTTAAGAAGTGGCCTGGTGTGAGTGCCCGTGCTGCTCAGGTGTGAGGTCGCGGTAGTAGGGACAGCGGAGGAGTGATGGGGGGAATACGTGCACACGTGGGCTGCAGCGCAACTTGCGATTCGCACCGACTCTTAAAATTAAAGATGAAGGTGAACCATTGAATTAAAATTTGTGATGCGGCCGGTAATCGAACCGAGACCTCCATGCTTACTAGGCAGACGTCTTACCACTTTTAAAATTATACGGCACTTCGCTGTCACCTGGTAATAGTCATGTCGTCATAGTGCAACTATAACCTCGCATTCGCAGTTCGACCCCCAGTCGCAGGAATTGTATCTTTTTGGTGTAAAAGGTGGTTTGGCAAAATGTTCAATATGTCTGAAAACATTAAATTCTTTTAGGCAGGGCCGGATGTAGGACATTTGCCAAGGGGGGCAAGCCTAAATTTGCCGCCCCTTCTTTCACCCCCCACCCCTGTAAGAATGTACTTTCTGACGCTAATTGGGTTACATATTTCTAAATAAATGTCACGATCTCACAACATGAACTTATTTTAGTGACTGAATTAATATCAAAGGAAAACGAAACAATTTTAATACATACAAAAATATTACAAGATTACTCATCGTACAAAAATCAATTCAAAATTTCGCTTTTCAAACTTTTTTTTGCTGCAAAACTGTTTTTGATATCATCATAGTTTAGAGAAGCAGCTCGTTTGTGTTCTATGGATATTATACTCAGATTTGTTAAGAAGTCATGCTCAAGTGTATTTAATTAGTTTCAGCTTGCTATAACTTCTTTCTCCAGATGAAACAGAAACTAGAATGGTAAGATATATTTTAACGCTGTAGTAAGGTTGGGATACCCGTCTACCAGTTTATTTTTATAAATTAAACTTAATGTTCCTGATGCAGTGGAATTTATCAAGGCTCTGTCTACTGCCAGCACATGTTGTCTGAAACTTTCAACTTCAAGTTCTTCCTCGCTAAGATCTTATGCCAGTTCCGCTGCTTTGGCCTTCAAGTCCTGCACTTCCATTTCTCGAATTTGCACACCACACAGAAAACTAATTTTTGCACCAATTTTCTCAAGTGCGGTAAACCTGATACTAAGCTCTGTCAATTATTCCTTATTTTTCTGTGAATGTTGGATACTTCATCCTCACAAAGCTCATCGGCCATTTTCTTCCTTCTTCGAATCCTTTTTTCGAAGAATACCGTTGATACCTCATTATCTTCTGCTAGCACTCAGAAATAGCTTCAGACGTACAAGAATCCCGGGAAGTTTTGAGAAAGCCCAAAAGTCCTTGAATGTGTCGAACAGCTTTATCAATTGTAAAGTATTAACTTCGCAGAAACTGATTAACATGAGGTACTTATTTTAATATTGCATACCAGAAACAAGTTTAAGTAATGAATTTGAGTTTTCTCATATTTTTTAAAATAGATCTTGTCTCTGATTTTGTTTCTGGTGTTGACAATTTATAAGTTTCAGTTTCTTCCAGTGCCTTCTAAACTTTATGAAAATGCTTGTAAACAGCTTCAACCGCATCTACTCTTGCAGATCACCTAGTCTTGCTGAATGTCTGCTGAATTTGCTCCCATTAAATTTAAAGAGTGAGCAGCACATAGGTGAAATAGGCCAGTTGATTCTTCTGAAGTATTCTTGACTGGACCCCTTTGTACTTTCCAGCCCTGTTTGCCCCATTGTCATGAGACTGCCCCCTGCAGTACTTAATATTCATCCCATCTTGTTCCAATTTTTGCAGTACCTCTTGACTAAGGCCTTCTCCTATTTTGTCTGTAACTGTAAAACAAGTCAGTAAAAGTTTCCACAACCTCTGAGTCAATCGACTTGCCATATTGAATTACTTGTGCCATCTGCGCATTGTGGCTGATATCTGGATTGCAGTCAAACATCAGTGAAAAGTATTTAGCAGCTAAAATATCTTTAATTATATCTAGTTTTATTTTCTCTGCAATCAAGTCACGGAACTCATCTTGTATATTTTTGTAAAAATAGCTAATCTGGCCTTTCTTGTGGTGTTCAATACGCAGACGAAGTGGGACACTATAATATGATATGAGATCAATTGTATTTAGAAATTTGCCGCTATGTGGATCACCAAAATCACCAT
This sequence comes from Locusta migratoria, assembly GCA_026315105.1. Lineage (NCBI taxonomy): Eukaryota > Metazoa > Arthropoda > Insecta > Orthoptera > Acrididae > Locusta > Locusta migratoria. The sequence continues at coordinate 97,924,260 of CM048754.1, forward strand.
CTTCTTTTGTTCCTCTAAAAGAACTTCCTTGCTTAGCTAGAAAAAGGACAGTATCAATAATACAGTGAGATTCCTCCTATTTTATCTGGTCTTGCTGCCCAGTGTGCGATACTTATCAGGCGGATTTGTCAGAAGACATCGAAAGAGTCGAAAGAAGGACAGCTTGTTTTGTATTGTCGTGATACAGGGGAGACAGCGTCACGGAAATGATACAGGATCTGGGATGGGAATCATTAGAACAAAGACGTTTATCGCTGCGATGTGGGCTACTTACGAAACTACAATCGTCAACATTCTCCTCCGAATGCGAAAATATATTGTTGCCTCCCACTTACATAAGTAGAAAAGATCATTCTGAATAAATACGTGAAATCAGAGCTCGAACAGAGAGATTCAGATGTTCTTTCTTTCCGCGCGCTATTCGAGAATGGAATGGGAGATAAATAGTACAGAAGTGGTTCGATGAAACGTCTGTCAGGCAGTTAAATGTGATTTACAGAGTATCCTGTGTAGATGTCTATCAATTCCACCGCTACCGAGAGAGGATTCTAGATCCCTAATGCTTTTGACTTTCAATAAGAAGTGTGCGCTCCTGAAATACATTTTTTTATCAGGACTGGAACGTTATTCAAATTCACCTACAAATATTACCTTGATATGAAATATGAATATTCATTTATCTGAAAAAGGAAATCTATGCAAATTAATAAACATTGTGCACTTACTTATGCAATAACGCAAACATCTCCCTCATTCTGGCTGATATGTAGTAGATTTTTAAAGTTTGATTAGCTGAAGTACCTGTGACAGGACAACACTGAAGTCAGCAACCAGGAATTGTAGTTTTATTAAATGATTTCGGTATTTCTTGCACTCAATTTACTTTTAATAATTCTGTATCCGTTAATTTTATTAAATTATACCAGAAAGATACATTTTGTAAAAAAGAAAAGAAAAGAGTCGGTAAAAATTTGCCGCCCCCTAAATTCTGCCGTGCGGGGCAACTGCCCCATTTGCCCCCCCCCCCCCCTCTAGATCTGGCCCTGTTTTAGGAAATTTAATTTGCAGTGAGTTTATAATTCATAGCAATCGAAAGAATACAAAACAAAATTATCAAACATTATTCACATGTTTTAATCACCCTTAACACGTTCGCTGCGGCTGACGCTCATAAGCGTTTCTGCGACCAACACGCCAGAGCTGCTGATGCTTATAAGCGGCGCGCTAGCTGAGTACTCAGTTCAGTTAATTTGGCTGTGCACTCGTGTTAGTACAGGCCACCAAAAAACATCACATATTACTTTCCTGTCTGCAGTTGTGTGTTTTCGTCTTTAGTGGTTTGCTATAAAAGCATCGCCTATACACCTTGCAAATTTGTTATATGGGATTAGGTTCCCATAGCACCACATTGCAGATGAGACGTGTTTCTTTTTCTTCATTTGATAAACCTTTTGGTGTTTTCAGTATAATTCTTTCTCAAAGAAGCGGATTTATCGCTTGTTTGAATTTAATTTTCTTCCCAGTTTTCAATAAAATCAATAAATCAGGGCGTTTTAGAATTGTTTAAAATAAATGCAAATTATGCTTATAAGTCGGAGAGCTTGCAGCATTTATCACATAGTCGGCATGCAGCTTGGCACCAGCTCTTTTGCAGACGTTATATTCACTTTCAGTATTACAGGTTTCACAGGGATCTGACTTCAGCTCTCGGCTTACAGGCGTCCGCACTGGTGACCGCAGCGAACACGTGAAGGTAGACTCACAGCCTTAGAATATATTCAGGAAATATTGGAGAAATTTTCCTGATCAGTGTTTTTTTTTTCTTCTTCCTTCCTTCCTAGAATTAACTTGATTTAGACAGAGTTAACTTCTCAAAAAATAGGAGTAATAGAAAGAATCATAATATTCCACCTATTTGAGTCCTATATTTTTCAGGAAATTACAAATCACTTTGTACAGGAGTATGTGTTTGGTGCATAGAAGAGAAGGAGCTGATTGACCAAAGACATCGATTTCTTCATAAATACCATTCCCTCTGTCATATTTAGGGCTTTTGAACAAGATGTGATTTACATCAGCTTCAGATTGGAGAATCATATATTTTTATTCTATGTAGATGCAGAGGAAAACAAGGATGACTGAATCTCAATCTTATGATTGTGGAAAAATTACTGAACGATTAAGATGAGTTTTTGTGTACCACGGCTTTGAGGGAATTTTGGGTTGTAAAATAGAATAGTATCGATCTTTCGTATGCTGTGTGATATTCCACAAATCGTACCATTGATTTATTGCATGACTCTTAACTTCTCGAGGAAAGTCTGTACTGAGTAATAGCAGATCCAGGGCAGTACCCATATTTGCTGCTTGTCTGCGAATAGAGTCTACTTCTTCATTGTAATGAATTCCAGCACGAGAAGACACCCACAACATTTGAATTATGCAGCCCCTCCGAATATTGTGGTTACACTCAGCAGCTACATCCAGTACTAATTGATTTGTTGTTCTGGTACATCTCCGGCGTTGTATACAAATGAGGACGCTTTGAAAGCAATAAAATCTTGGGAAATTCTGTGGAAGATATAAATTTTAGTGCTACCAAAATTGCCACTGTATCCGCTGTAAATATAGAAGTCAATTTGGATTTCCAAAACTGATTTCCAAACTGGGGCAAAGAAAAGCACACCCAGTAAATTCTTTTTGGGGAATTTTGGAACCATTGCTGAAAATTAAAAAAAAGGTAATTCCACTGATGTTCAATGATATTATTGTATTCCCGATCAAAAGCTGTAGCTTATTGATCTGCAGAGTGACAGACTATGCAAAGACAAATTTCAGACAAGAAGAACTGTTTCGAATTTTATAGGCACTTTCCTGAGGATAGCTTTTTTTGTTTCAACAAACTGGTGACTACCGTAATATCAATGTTTATTTTGATGTAAGTTCGTAAACAACTGTTGTCTCTAATGGAAAGTAATAGGACGCACAAGAGATACTCGCTGTCTGGTTGTAATGTAAACTACATGCTGCACCTAAAATAGACAAGTACAATTGGACCGTGTTATGCATCACCAGACCAAGCGCCGTTACTTTATATTTCTGATGTGAGCGCAATTAGTGCTGTTTAGTAGTTACTCGCTGTGAGATTTCACTACTAACTGAAAGAACACTAACCTGTCTTTGGTACAAAAGGTTGGGAAACATTCATAAATAAATGTATTTTAAGAACATGTAATATTTAGGTTCCATTATGTCAGTTATGACATATGGCGCTTCGATTAGTGATGTATAACACCGTCCAATTATCCCTAACATAGAGGCAATTGTCGAGTAGAAAAACTGTAAGACAACTAAGAATCTCAATGTAATTACTTCAAGTTCTGTAAGTAAATTATGAAAAATCTAGAAGCATACATTAATACAATTATGTGACACAAGTATATTTTTATAATAATGGAAAGTCCAGGTCGGAATTAATAATATAGTGAGGACAGTTTCCAACTCGCCGCAAAGACGTGGTGACGAGCTGCGACAGGCACATACAAAAGACACACACATACAACAGTTTCAGCTATCGGCCATGGCCTTCTTCAGAAAATAGAACACTCACGCAATCTCACAGGCCCACAACACAGTCATACAACCATCACCTCCGACTGCCGCACTTCGAATCACTCTCTGCGGCGAGTAAATTGGGGAGGGGAGAGGGGGTAGTGTGGTGGGGATGGGTTAGATGGGAATAACGAGATGCAGCTTAGGAATGGAGTGGGGAGGCGGGTGAGGGGAGCAAAATAAAATAAAATAAACAAAATAAAATATTTGATAAATCTGAAGCATTGAATTAAAAATTTGTGGTGCGGCCGGGAATCGAACCCGGGCCTCCATGCTTACTAGGCAGATGTCTTAACCGTTTTTTTTCTTTTTTAAATAAACTTTTATTTACTCTATTCCTTGTACATTCTACTGTATACAGTGAACATCAATTATAACATCTTGAGATAGATATGCATAAATAAAATACTTTACACAGGTACTCATAATGATATACTCACACATAAACAATCATAAAAAAAAGAAACATGTTGATTTACTCCTATTTTAAAGTTAAATTTTTAAATAATTTAACCTTAGCATTTAGACTTCTCATAACACTTTTAGTTTTTTTCTTGTAGGCATCGATAAAAACTTATATTCAATTAGTCCATGTATATATATATTAACCTATCCCCATTCGTTCAAATACGGTAATAAGCATGTTTCCATATTTGGATTTTTGGTCCATATACTTGCTAAGATTTGTATATTCATCTTGCATGTACAGTTTGAAGTCAATGGTGGTGTCCGGTCCAAGATTGTTAACCACGTAGCTCACGTACTTTCCCAATAATCAGTTATTGACGACTTTGTACCAAGCTGTCATTACGTCCGAAGAGTGTCCTTTTAGATTAATATTTCGCCATACAGCATCCCAGTTCACATTTCTTGACCTATCTTCTATTTTATTCCTTCTTTCACATTTCTTTCTTTCATTCATAATAGCCCTTGCTGTAAGGTGACTTGACCACAAAAGTGTATGGTTGACATAACTCATTTCGATATAAAAGGTCCTCATGTGTTGTAAGCAAACATTGATGTTTCTTACATCGATTGGAGGTTGAAGACTTGACGGTTTAAGAACGTCGAAAAGTTTCCTTGTAATGCTTCCAGGTTGCTGCTGTATAATGTTCATCGTCCGTTTAACGAAGAGTGCTGATGCTTTGGTAGTTATGTCTACAAGGCCTAATCCACCGTGACTGGGATCTAGAGTGGCTACTTTAGCAGTACTCTAAATACTTCTCCTCTCCACAGAAAGTTTGTAACTTTTGACGTAATTTTTTTAGCTATCATTTGCGGGAGCGGAAATACTTGTGCCTTATAATAAGCTTTTAATAGTATCCACAAATTTATATATTTTACTCTCTGAACTTGATTTATGTGACGTGAAAAGTTATCCATTATGGCCCCTTGTACTTTTATTCGCTGCGTCCTTCCAGTTTCTAGCTGCCATTTTCATCACATTGGCCATGAGCACTATTCCTAATGTTTTTTGTTGGCTGACCGAGGTTGCCCAATCGACATTTACATAGTCGAAGCCTCTCAGTTTCAGAATTTTACTTTTGTTAGCATTTATATTTGCTCCCGAAGCCTGACAGTATGTTCTAGTCACGTTTTCTAATGTACTTATTTCATTCGGACGACAACTCCTACATCATCAGCGTAAGCTCTGATTACTGTCTTATGGCCAGCCATTGTTATGCCTGTCAAATTTGCATGCAAGGGATCAAGTGAAATAGCGAATAAAAGCATGGAAAGAGGACTTCCCTGTGGAACACCTCTTTTTATTTCTATTTGTTTGGTTGTTTGTCCATTTACCGCTACCTATTCTTGCATGATTCCCTGTTGCAATGTTTTTGATCACGCGGAGAGACAGTTCATGAAAACCCAGTTTGTACATATTTTTAAGCAGGTATGTGTGATTGACAAGGTCAAATGCTTTATGGAAATCTAAAAAGATCAATGCACATTTGATTCTAGTCACATCAGTTATTGAAATGATATCTCGATATTCAGCTATGTTTTGAAATATAGTCATACCAACTACACAGTTTTGATGCACACTTATGATTTTGTTTGCAAACGAAGAAATTCTCCTATTCAGAAGTCTGGCGATTATTTTATAATCTGTATTAAGCAAAGAAATAGGTCGAAAATTATTTAACATTTTATTTTCTTTAGTTTTTGGGACAAGAACAATTTTAGCTTCTTTAAATTCTGTAGGTATTGTATGGCTCTGAAGAATCTCGTTTGCAATGGCTGTTATTTTCTCTCCTATAAGTGACCAATAACGTGCATAAAACTCGATAGGCAGCCCATCAGGTCCAGGAGATTTTCTTGGAGGTGAGGTTCTCACAACGTCATGGACTTCGTCTTCACTGACTTCTGAAAGAATTTCCTCATTGTCATTTTCGGTAAGCTGTGACGTCATAATTCCCAAACAGTCAACAAGAGAGTCTTCATTTATAGGGTTGTCAGCATAGAGTTCTTCATAAGAGTGATGAATCTCATTAATTATGTCCTTTTGTGATCTAAGGATCATTCCATTTGTAGTTCGGATTTCTTCAATAAGGGTACTCCTATTTCTGGCGTGCTTTAGCAAATGATATAAAGAGGTCATTTCGTCTTCTGAAGCGGTTTTAGCCTTAGATTTTATTTTCAGCCCTTCCATCTGTTTGCGTTTTATGGTTAATAATTTAGCTTTAACTTTTTTTTATATCCACCAAACGAAAGGAGGACTCTGACTCTTGATCATAAAGGTTCCTCAACAGGCTGTAGTAATATTCTGTACTTTGTTTTATATCCTTGGCCCTTTGTGCGCTGTATTGCATAAGGACTCTTCTCAACTTTGGCTTTGCCATTCTGTTCCACCACTCTAATATTGTGGAATACCTACCTATAGCACGCAGACATATCATCCATGCATGTGTTAACATTTCTTCTAATTCAGTTTCTTGTAACAAAGAGACATTTAGATGCCACTGATTTCTAAAACGATGAATCGGTTGTACCATTAGATTCAAGCAGGCCTTTACACTGGAGTGATTTGAAAAATATACACGAACAGTTTCAACAGTTATCAAAGATGATTCAAGATTCTTCGAAATGTAAAATCTGTCAAGTCTACTGCAGGAATTATGAGCAATATATGTAACTTTACAAATGCGGGATGTTTGATCTCCCACACATCCTGTAAATTCATGTGTTTGACTAGTTGTTTTAATTCAGCAGAATAATTAAAATTTGGTTGTTGGTCCCTCTTATTAAGAACGCAATTGAAATCACCACCCATTATCAGATTCTGTGGATTTTTTCGTAACAGATATATAAGTTCCTCACTAAAAAACTGCGTTCGGTCTATTCTATGGGCACTGCCTGAAGGGGCAAATATATGATTAAAGTCAAATCAAATAACTGTAAGCTTATTCCTCTTCCTGATTCTAGACGTTCTACTGTTGTGACTGGAATACCTTCTCGTATCAAAATGGCAGTCCCAACACTCGTGTCGTGTGTCACATTTATATATTCAACAAACCCTGTAATTGTCAGTTTGGGAATCACTACTTCCTGCAGAAGGGCAATATCGGTCCCTGATTCATATAAAAATTCCCTAAGTGCTGCTATTTTTAAATCTGATTGAATTCTGTTTATATTTATAGTTGTGATAGTATAGGCCTGAGGCATGACGTACTCACGTTTGTATCTGTTAGCAACTTACTGATTTTTAACCTGGTCTCTTTATCAGTTATGCAATGAAAAACAAAACAAAAACAGAAAAACTAACAGCTCTATGCATTATTCGCTGGATCTGGAGATTTGTCATGTGTATCAAAACAGCATTGAGTTTCGTTAGGTTCATCAGCTAAGTCATTTTGTGATCCACGTCTGACGATATCATGTCTCACATTCTTTGATTTGTTTGTGTCTTTCTCAGGTTTAGATTTCACATGAGTGCGTTGAACATTGAGATTAGACTGAGGCTTTATTTTACTAGTTATTCCTATACTTTTAATTATTTTTAAAGCTATCCGAAATCCGTGAAATACATGGACATGGTGGAACATTCCTTTTAGGGTGATATAAATATCAATTTAATACAAATAAACAATCCCAGAGACTGATTTACGTCTCAAATATGTCAAAGACATTATTGATAAATCTGAAGCATTGAATTAAAATTTGTGGTGCGACAGAGAATCGAACCCGGACCTCCATGCTTACTAGGCAGACGTCTTATCCATTGCCGAGGTGCTATTCCGCTGCATGGAGAGCCTTGGCAGTAGTGGCAATTATCTTTGGAACACAGAAGCAGAATTAAAGTTAGTGACGTGGAGGGAAATCGGACATAGACTATTCCAAGGCGCTTTAATCGTTAGTGGGGTGGTAGTCTAACGGTAAGACGTCTGCCTAGTAAGCATGGAGGTCCGGGTTCGATCCCCGGCCGCACCACAACATTTAATTCAATGCTTCAGATTTATCAATAATGTCTTTGACATATTTGAGACGTAAATCCGTCTCTGGGATTGTTTATTTGTATTAAAATAAGATGAAATAAATATACAAAACGCGTGCACACTGCAAGTACACACGCACGCATGGGAGATATCCGTATAGTTTACAGTTCTTACCTCTGTATCCCAAAGCTCACCTATCGATGGTGCCTACCTACCAGTAGAGCGTGGCGTTGTCCTGGCAGCAGCCGAGCGCGCCCAGCAGCTCCACCTTGTCGGTGGCGACGTCGGTGTCCAGGTAGCGCTGCCACAGCCGCTTCCACAGGCTCGCGTCCTGCGCCCACACGCAGTACGCGGTGCTGCGCAGGTCGGGCTCCACGCTGCAAACCAGCACACTTCTCTTAACTGGGCGCACAGTTCCTCACGTGATGTGTCATTTCGAGATTACTTGTATCGTCTTCAAACAAATACCTCCTATGTGCATACTTGGTAGTCAAGGACACGTATTGTTAGCCAATAAACTGATTGTAAAGTGTATTTTTCATGAAAACGTACAATTTTGGCCCACTATAAGTTACGGTAGTAACACTAAAAGTGGGCCTTTGCGTTCGTCTTTTGACAGCTCGAAATTTAAATGAAAATAACGGCTTAACCATTTATCTGACACGAAAACTGAATAACCGAATTTGTAGAGGAGAAAATTCTCTAAAACTTTTCTCTGTTATGTTTTTTTCATATCTCGTATCGTTTCAGAGATATCTGCAAAAATAACGGCGATTTTGGGATGTCTGTATGTCTGACTGTCCGTAACGTGTTCCCTGTTTTTAAGACGAACCATTCAACCGATCAGCACCAAATTTTGCACACATAATTGAGGCCGCCAGAGACTAGAACATCCCTTTTTCAAAATTTTTCTGACAAAAATACGGTAGTAATACCAACAAAAGCCGTCTGTAATATAATTGTTATTACAAACGAACCGTTCATCTGACATGAAAATTGAAGAGCCTAATTGGCAGAGGGGAAAATTCTCTACAACTTAGCTCTATTATGTTTTTTTCATATCTTGCATCGTTGCAGAGATATTTGTAAAAATAACGGCGATTTGACGATGTCTGTCTGGCTGTAACGTGTTCCCACTTTTTAGGTCGAACCGTTCAACCGATCGACACCAAATTTTACAGACATAATTGTTGGCCAACAGAGACCAGAAACTCGCTTTTTGAAATATTTCGGACAAGAAATACTTTAGTAATACCAAAAAAAGCCGTTTGTAATTTAATTTTAATTGCAAATAAACCGTTCATCTGACGCGAAAATTGAATAAACGAATTTGTAGAGGAGAAAATTCTCTACAACTTTCTTCCCTTATGTTTTTTCATATCTCGTATCGTTTGAGAGATATTTGCAAAAATAACGGAGTTTTGACACCCTCCATTGAATTAACGAAAAGCAGCCGTTCGCAGATGTCACGTGACATTCCTCGCGCAGAACTCTCTGTGGCATACGCCATCTTGTCTTGCGTATTTGATGATTTTCTTATTGTAACTTACACGTTGTCATTTCAAAGCAATGGCGCACTGAGGAATTAACAAAAGACGTCGTCCTTCGTACGATATATGATAATCTAATGTCAACAAATGCCATATTAGCATCAGTTAATAAAGACCATGAATAGTACGAAATTAAAGAATATAACTTCGAACGGTCAATTGTAGCGTAGTGGGCAATGAGTTGGAGTGTGACGCTGAAGGTCAGTGGTTTGAAACCCGCCACTGTCTAAATTTTTTTCCTAAAAAGGTTTCACACACTCTTGCTAATTAATTGTTTATTATTTAGATTATTATTTTGGTCGAAAATGTTTGAAAAAAAAAAAAAGTATAAAACTACAAACCTAAAGTGGGCCGTAAAACACGTCAGAGCGATTTTTTCAAATGGAACAATGGTTATTTCTATCAGGCCCTGAAAGTTTTGACACCAGCGTTGTGCAAAGAATTTTGAATGACATTTTTATCGCGTTTACTTTGGCAGCTACAACAATTCAAAGTTTTGGGGGCAGAGGCTACGACAGCGTAGCTGACTGGCTGGTGGTCATGAGACAGTGGGCCGTGCCCCACGGGATAGCTACTCGGCCAGTTAGCTACCGCCTCTGAAACTTTGAACGGTTGTAGCTGCCAAACTAAACGTGATAAAAATGTCATTCAAAATTCTTTGTACACAGCTGGTGTCAAAAATTCCAGAACATGATAGAAACAACCATTGTTCCATTAAAAAAAACGAATGTTTGGATAAAAAAGACACTTTCTAGGTAATTTTTCAATCAGTTTGTTGGCTAAAAATACAAGCCCTGACTACCAATCATTCTGTGAAAGCCGCACATCACATCCGTCGCACTTTCTGTTTCCGCAATATCTACAGTGCAAGTGTTAGCTGATTCATCCTGTACACACACACACACACACACACACACACACACACACACACACATATATATATATATATATATATATATATATATATATATATATATATATATATATATACCGTCAAACGGGGTGATTTCAGGCAGTTTTCAGATTATTTTCACTATAACTTTCGTAGGTTTCATCAGATTTCTTTTTTTTTTTTTCTTTTTTTTTTCGGAAGTGGTGGGGTATACGTATAACCAACAAAACATCCTAGAAACAGAAGGTGTATGTGCATCTACTTTTGCCTGAGACAGACAAATAAAGCGTCCAAAATCACCCCATGGACTGGAGTGATTTCGGACACATGTGTATTTTAAATCTTGTTTCGAACTGTATGGGGTGATTTCAGACACACATTGATTTTTTTTATTCTACTTTCTTTCTGTTTGATTTTAGTGACTTTTAACATATTTTAAGAACGTCCATCATTGAAATAAAGGACAAGGACTGAGATAAGGAATTTTATTTATTAAAGGCTTTTCTAACCGTTAAATTTGCCATGCTGAATATATCGAACTGCTTTCTTTAAAATTTCTGGGCTATAATTATAGCGATCTTGAAAACCTTTAATACTTTTATACGTTCTCGGTATTGTCCGAAATCACCCCACAAAGTAAACACTTTCGAAAAAACCTCAGTTTGAAACTTGACACAAAACTCGCGACAAACTTGTACAAAACGTCTCACAGTGCCGCAGCCAACTGAGCTCGTTTAAATCTGACGCTAAAATACTTTTTCACCAGTCGCAACAACAGAAAGTTTTCGCCTCACAACACAGCGAGAACTTTCGACAAGGAAACTGTCCGACTGATTATTGCGTCGGTAAACAATCGACCCAAACGCTGGAATTACAGTCTCGTGAATAAAATGAGAAGCGCGCGGAGGCGAAAATTAGCGCAGAATATACAGGGTGGTCAGAAAATGTCTTAAATGCTTGTCAGGACATTGTAGGGCAGGTTGTACTGAGACACAAATGTTAAGAAAAAAATTTGATACGTCGCGCCGTTTCCGAGTTATTTAGCTTAGAAGTCAGCCCATCACGTCGTTTGGCGCGCAGATTCGAACAGCCCGCAAGAGGCAGCGTTGCCAGACGTATCCTCCATGTGGCTGTTTGTCTTACAAGGAGAGGACGCCTACTCGTCATCGCCTAATTCCAATTATGGTATATGCAGTTCATGGCCAGAAATGAGCGTGATAGCACTGGGAGCTCCAGATGGCCAAGCGTTTAGAAAAAAAATAACATTTCTTGCGCGGGTCTGGAACGCTGTATGACACTTCAGTAAACGCTGTCAGTAAGCTGCGGCTGGTGTTGTGGGAAGAAGTGAGATCGGTAATCAGATGCTATGAATGTGGGTTCAAATCCTAGCATGGGAATTTATTTTAAATTTTTATACGTCAATTTATGCATTATTGGAACTGCAAATAATTGAAAATTATGCACAATATATCGTATTTATTAATATTTCATACAAAAGACGTGAAAAGGAAAGGCAATGGAATATTTGTTATTCCCAATCCATGTCCAAGACAGGACTATATCACAGCATCGACGAGAACTCTGGAAATAGCTTTCCGAAAAAGAATTGTAATTGAAGTGTACAGGACTTCGTATTTCGTTAATTTAATTTCCAGTAGACCTCGACAGAATCACGCGAGCATTAGGTTCGTGGTTCCAGAAAAATCGGCCAGCTCGTCGTTGTGGATAGTAGTTACGGTTTCCAGGAAACCTATTTGCGGTCGCAGATTTTTGCTTGCCTTTCCTTGTTATCCCTTTTATGGAATATTAATAAATACGATATATTGATCATAATTTTGACTTATTTGGGGTGTACGTAATACATAAACTGACATAAACAAAATAAAAGTAAACAGTCCCACACGCGGATTCGATCGTACGCCCCTCGTGTGTTCAATTGCCGAACTGTGTTCTTGCCACTATGAGTAGGCGTCCTCTCCTTGTCAGACCGAACAAGGGACAGATACAAAAACAAACACGTGAAAATATTCGACGGCAATGGGGATCGAATTCGGGCCAATGCATCAGCAATCGCTGCGCTACGATGTACGCTATGCCAACATCCGACGGTAATTGTATCGGCCGTGTAGTGACCCTTTTTCTACTTGTCATGGATCAATGTTGGGAATCGTACGTATGCAATCGATCTTTGCCGGAAGAGTTCGTGTAGCTGCGAAGGTACAAGGAAGGAGGTGCGGTAGAGCAGTGACGGACGGCGTCGTGACACACAAGTAGTGGTACAATGGCGCGTCATCGCTACTCCTTCGAGGAATATGCATTTAGCTGCGGGTCAAAATGCACCAGCTGCCCGCGACATCTACCACGCAAGATTTCCCAGCCGCGTTATTCCGTGTGTAAATACCTTTTTAGCTGTTGATAGACGGTTAAGGGAATCTGGAAGTTTTGCTGTACCCAATATTGATGCTGGACGAGAACGTTACGTGCGGAATGTTCAGTTCGAAGAAAACGTTCTCGAAATGGTTGCTGCAACACCTAGTACCAGCTCGAGGGCCATTGGTACTGCTTTGGGAGTAAGTCACGTTATTACTACATTCTTAAAGAATGCCTGCAAACTACACATGGCAAAATGTATCCTTTTGTTTGTCGTTACAGGTTTCGCACGGTGTATAGTATTGAACGTCTTACACGACGAAAACCTAGTTCCGTATCACCTACAGAAGGTGCACGGTTTGGTTGAAGAGGACTACCGCTCTCGTTACCAATATTCCGTGTGGTATTTAAATGAATGTAAAGAAAATCCACATTTCGCAAAGATGGTGTTGTGCACAGACGAGGCATGTTTCACTAGAGAAGGACCATTCAATTCCCGAAACAGCCACATTTGAATGGACGCAAATCCTATCAGCATAGGTTTAGCGTCAACATTTGGGCAGGTATCGTAGGCGACTTTTTGTTGTGTCCCGTCCTACTTCCTCCTCATTTAAATGGAACGACGTATTTAGCATTCCATGAAAACGTTCTTCCGCTATACTTAGAAGACGTTCCTCTGGGGGTCCGTCAGGGAATGTGGTTCCTACACGATGGCGCACCGCCGCACTTTGCTTTTGCGGTACGTAAGCATTTAGATGTGTTATACCCGCAAAGGTGGATTTGCCGAGGCGGTCCATTCCTCTGGCCAGCTCGTTCACCAGACTTGACACCGTTAGACTTTTATTTGTGGGGCCATGTCAAGCAAATCGTCTACGCGACCCCAGTAGACACAATTGAAGAGCTTCTTGCGAGGATAATTTTAGCCTTCGATGAAATCAGGGAATCCTTTGATTTCGGAAAGCTTGCGGAGTCAATGGCGCAGCGTTGCAATGTGTGCCGTCAGGCTGGAGGAGGACACTCTGAGCAGCTACTGTCAATTTAGTGTTACGTGTCGCTCCTGAAAAAAGCGTTCTTACATTAAACAGCTGCCAAAATATCAGTTTATTGTTTTATGTTATACATTACTTTCCCTGCATTTGTTACATGTATGACCATTGACTGTGTATGAGGTTTATTGTTTTTCCATATTTATGTCCAAACAGGTACATATTATTAGACGTTTGTCAGATGCATTTATGAGTAATTATTGAATGTTATGAATACTGTAGCTTTCGGAATAAATGTGCATACTTGGGGCCAACACCAATGTGTTTATGCAAAAAAAAAAAAAAAAAAAAAAAAAAAAAAAAAAAAAAAATGTGCAGTTCCGTTACTTACATGAAATCCATACATAAATGATTAGACAAAAAATACAGATGTGTTTCTCCATTTGGATAAAAACAAACGATAACCCTGGTGGAGATCGAACTCAGGACCTTCTGTTTCACGTGTCCAGTTCTTACCCCCAGACCATTGTGTCTCACGTTACAACAGCCTTTCATATATAAGTTTATATCCATATGACTACAACACGGAGGATACGTTTGGCAACGCTGCCTCTTGTTGCTGTTCGAATCTGCGCGCCAAACGACGTGATTGGCTAACTTCTAAGCTAAATAACTCGGAAACGGCGCGACGTATCAAATTTTTTTCTGAACATTTATGTCTCAGTACAGCCTGCCCTACAACGTCCTGACAAGCATTTCAGACATTTTCTGACCACCCTGTATATATTAGTGACGGGCAGTTCGGATGATTTCACTGTTTCGAAACATGCGGATCATCTGAGTCTAGTGAGTCGACTCACTGCTTCGGCACTCGAAACACTTCACGTGTCACAGCCCTGTATCGTGCTACCTCCACTGATTCACGTGAGCCGATAAAGCTGCAGTAGGGCGATACAGCAAATACGAAACATCTGTGGAATATCAACATGGTTTTAATACGTTATTCACTAGACTTAATCGAACAGCACAGGATTTGTTTGCTACTACGATTTTACAATCGCGTTAATGCGTAAAAGTTTCCTAAGTTACTCGTATTTTCATACAAACAAATATTGTAACAAAGAAAGCACAAAACAGTAATGTTCAAATTCCAAAGTCATGAAACTTTTTCCAACCTTCAAAATTCCATTATTAAGTTTATATAAAACAAGAAAGATCATGGTTCAAATGTCCACATGCATCCAGGAATGAATAACTTTTCTAACCAATCAATGTAAACAACATTTTTCCTAAGACATATTTAATGCAATCAACAGATATTACTACAAATATTAACACAAGGATCATTTCACAATTTACGTGACGAAACCACAAAACTGAACTAAAATTCTTCAATGTCCAGATAGGTATTCTAATAATCAGATTCATTTTCAGTCAGTCAAGTAAAAGAGAATCAATTACAGTTTCTGTAAACTGATATTGAAAAACATTATTTTTGACATCTTACTGAGAACAACAATGCACTATAACGCTTAGTTCACGTGGAACTACCTCAAAACACCGAAGGACTTACAACGTTTCTCAGTGGTATCCCAGGCTTCAAACCTCAGTTGAAGGGTACCGGTTGCATAATTCAAAATCTCTCGTAGCGCGACAGGGAAAAACTTCAAACACGTTGCACGCGAGGGCGCTGTGTCGAACTCACCCAGGCAAACGGACAGCAAAACGCACATTAATGGTATCTAGCGTCCGATACATGAATCACAAGATTCATTGTTTAGAAACAGTGCTGATTCAAGTTTCGACTCAGTCGAACAGTTCGCTGACTCGATTCACTGAGTCAAAACATCAACTCAGTAGCCAACTCGTATAATATGTATCTTTCGCGCTGCATAGCAACGAATTACACTATTACACCCAGTCAACCGTTTATACTTCTCCCTGTCCTGCACTGGTGCCTGCAGATTCCTTTCTTTTATTCCTACAGCCTTCCAGTCATCTCTGACTTCCTTAACCCAGTTGTTCGCCGTATGACATGTTGCATTCCATATCTTCTTACTCAACCTCTCATCGTCCATCCTCATGATGTGCCCAACAAATCGTAACCTCCTTTTCCGTATCTCGCTCGATATAGGTTCATAATTTTCGTACAGTTCCTCTCGTGTTCTGTGTATCCAGATATCCCCACTTTTTTTAGTGCCCCATATGTCTCTTAATATTTTCCGTTCCTCCTTCTCCAACTGTATACAAGCTCTGTTACCGAGTGTGATCGCTTCTGGTGCATACAGTGCAGCATTTCTTACAGTTGCTGTCGCAATTTGGCATTCCGTGACAGATTTTTCTTGCCTGTCGATAACATTTCTCCTGACCTATTCTGTCCTAAACCTATCCTCTTTCCTTACCATTTTCACTTAAATCGTAGCGCGAAAAGGTCAACGGCTTCATGATCGGAAGAGACGGCCAGTCATTTCAAAGCAGATTTGGCGAATTCCAACGGTCATCAAGGCGAATGAACCTTCTCAGAACAGAGTGGCGTCTGTACTCCAGTGGGGCGGCCTGATTACACCCTCTGGGGCTGACCACCTCAGTTGTAACCACGCTACCGCAAATGCGGTAGCCAAAGTCGAAACTTCGGCTTGTGAAACAGTCCTGAAGCATGTGATAATTACAAATATATACCATCCAAATACAGAGAATCAAAATACTTAGAAACAAAATAGGTCTATACTCCATTCACCGAAACCAGAGACGTACTGTAAACACAGCAAGGCGTGTGACCACAGCGCTGCTGTCGAGGGGAGTACGAGGCAGGGCGCGCAGTCAGCGTGCCGTCTCCGTTGCAGGTGTGAGGTCGTTTGTGCCCGTTGTACAGCAGGATCTCTTAAGTTCATGCCCGAAGTAACGTCTGGGAAGATGATACCATAAAGTCCTCAAAACAAGCGTTTCTGTCCGGATTATCCACCGACGCAAGAGCCCATCGGGTAAAGGGAACCGTTGATTATCCCACACACTGGTAGCAAAGCAGCGGTTGCTGGAGGATGTATGACGACTTTTGAATCCAAGAAAACTGGAGGTTACCATCGAGAAGTGATTTCAAAATGTTCTTCCTCGGCTGCTTCAGAAAAACGCAGTTATTGTTCTTGATAACGTGCCTTACCATTCTCGTTGAAAAGAAAATGTTCTCAATGCTAATTCCAATAATCACGAAATATCAGAATGGCTAAAATCTAAAAATATCGATTTTGAAGACAGTATGTCGAAGAAAGAATTTTAAGATATAGTTAAAAATCACAGAACAGCGCACAACGAATATGCGATAGATGAAATAGCGTAGAATGCAGGGAAAACTGTTCTTGGAATTCCCCCATACCACTGTGAATTAAACGCCATTGAGTTAGTGTGGGCCACAACCAAAGTCTATGTTGCAGCGAAAAACTAACATCCAAAATGCCGGAATTTAAAGAACTGCAAGAAGAAGCAGAAGATTGGAAGACAGGTTCCGGTCCAATAAATGGAGTCTCTGCCCCCATCCTGGCTAATCTGTCGGCATGTTCATTGCCACTGATACCCGAGTGGCCAGGGACCCACAATAGGTTTACTCTATTGCTTTCCCCTAGCTCCATCAGAACCCTGTGATATTCTGCAACAATTTTAGACCTTGTTGTAGGAGCTGCCAGTGATCTCAGGGCTGCCTGGCTTTCTGAATAGATGTAGATGCTACGGTCTTTGTAGCACCTACGCAAATTCTCCTCCACACATGTCCTGATGGCAGTGATTTCGGCCTGGAATACTGACGCCAGTTTCCCTAGAGAGATGACGCCCTCCAGTCTTGGCTGCACCCTGTATACCCCGGCCCCAACGCCTTGGTCTGATTTCGACCCGTCAGTGAACCAGACAATATCCCCCGTACGGTGTCAAACTATTTTCTCCCACTGCCCCCTACTTCCAATTGTTATATTGAAAGGCTTGTTGAAGCAGTATGGGGTTATAAAATAGTCGGCTGGCATTTCCCCAACCTTTCCTATATTTACCTCACTCACTATTTTAGTGTGTGATTCTGGATATCCCAAAGAGTTGCAGTTTTTGCCAGTTTTGAGTGTATATGCATCAGCCGCTGCCTCCATCTTGACCCAAAGGTGTAAGGGGGGCATATCCAACATGGTTTCCATCCCAGCAGTTGGTGTGCTGCTAATTCCGCCTGTTATGGCTAAGCAGGCTAATCTCTGCACCTTACCAAGCTACTTAGCAGCAACTTGCTGTTCTACCTTCTTCCACCACACGACCGCCCCATAGGTGATCCTGGGTCTAATCACTGTGGTGTATATCCAGTGCATACCCTTGGGGCTCAGGCCCCAATTTTTGCCACAAGCTCTCCTGGTGCTAAGAGTACCTTTTACCTTGGAGCAAAAACGTCTGGGAAGATGACTCCATAAAGTCCTCAAAACAAGCGTTTCTGTCCGGATTATCCACCGGAAGCAAGGTCCCATCAGGTAAAGAGAGACGCCTGATTATCGCACACAATGGCAGCAAAACAGCGTTTGTTGAAGGATGTTTGCGGACTTTCGAATCCAAGAAAAGTGGAGGTCATCATGAGGAGATGTGCGCCGAAATCTTCAAGAAGTGGTTTCAAGATGTTCGTCCTCGGCTTCAGGAAAACGCAGTTATTGTTCTTGATAACGCGCCGTACCATTACCGTAGAAAAGAAAATGTTCTCAATGCTAATTCCAATAAGCGTGAAATATGAGAATGGCTAAAATCTAGAAATATCTGTTTTGAACACAGCATGTTGAAGCAAGAACTTTCATATATAGTTAAAAATCACAGAACAGCACACAAAGTGTGACCGAGTGAGGTGGCGCAGTGGTAACACACTGGACTCGCATTCAAAAGGAAGGTGGTTCAAATCCACCTCTGGCCATCCAGATTTAGGTTTTCCGTGATTTCCCTAAATCACTCCAGGCAAATGCCGGGATGGTTCCTTTGAAAGGGCACGGCCGATTTCCTTTCACATCCTTACCCAAACCTCCCGAGCGTGAGCTCCGTCTCTAATGACCACGCTGTCGACGGGACGTTAAACTCCAAGTTTCCTTCATACCACTGTGAATTAAACGCCATCGAGTTAGTGTGGGCCAGAATCAAATGCTATGTTGCAGCGAAAAACAAAACACACAAAATGCCGGAAGTTAAATAACTGCTAGAAGACGCAGGAAGAACAGATACTGTAGAAAATTGGAACAAGTGCTTCCTCCATGCGGTAGAAAAAGGTGAAATTCAAATGTGGAAATTAGACTACATTATAGAGGAGAGAGAGGGGCGGTTTGTTATAAACCTCAATGAAAACAGTTCAAGTTCGACAGAGTGAACCTCGTTTTGTTGTTTATTAATATTATTATTATTACTGATGTTGTTATTAAAATTGATTTTATTTGAATGGAGCGTTTTGTTAGCAACCTGAATGAAAATAATAAATCTACTTCAACAGAAAGAACTCAGTTTTATCGTCCTTCTAACATTATTGTAACTGGCCTTGAAGCTTCAATGCCGTCTGTGGTTTTTCTTTTCGCTTTATTTCACTACATTGTTTCCCAGGTTTCTCACGGTCCGCTGTGACGTCAGCTCAGTAGCCAGCCGACGCCGCCAGCTGCAAAGCGTGCGCCAAGGATTTTGCTCACCCCTGCGTATCACGTGAACACCGAATGCTTTCGCTGTTAACGGGCATACTCGGTCACGTGACACTGTTTATGTTTCGTCCCAGCTCTGGGTGAATAGACTATAGTCGGTTAATAGCTACCAATGTACAATAATAAATGTACAATCACGGTGCCGCAGTAAGCGATGCGCAGTAGGAAACTCGTTTTCGCCGTCCTGCGCATGATGTCACTGTGGAACACCTGGGATCAAAACAATGTGCAGAGTTGGATGCTAACTCGTGTGCATGTGTGTTACCGTTTCTGCTTTATTTCCTCGAATAGTTTGTTTCGCGTCATACATTGCAAGTAAAAAGTCTACAGTGGAAAGTATATTCTATTCCTAAGTGCTTGTTGCGTACGTGTAAATACACGGACTAAGTACTGTGGAACCTTCACTGAGTTAGCGCTTGCTATTGTTTCTGCTGTAATTCATTGAAATACTTATTTTATTACTTATACAATGCCAGGCTGTGATATTAAGGGTTGTAATACCCACAGTCTGAACACGAAGGGAACTTGAGATGAAACGTGAAAGCAAGCAAGGACACTGTAAACGTTGTAGTCTTGTGTAGTTCGCGAACGAACGAGTTCGGAAGAGCGCTCCCACAGACGAACTTCGCAAACTAGTTCGCACATCCCTCGCCTCTTCGTTCGTCCGCTCCTTTTTCGAAGACTGACGGGGAACAGCGAGAGCGCGCGTGATTGCCTTCTGCCAGTTGCCGTCATTTCGAGCTGAGATGCAAGTCAGTTGTAGTTTCATAGTTCACTGCCACATATTTTCTTTTCTAAGGTATTCAGCAGCGTCTAAATAATATTTACTACGAGTAAGGTGTATGCAAAGTAATTGAATACCATTGTATCACCCATTTGTGTAAATAACTGGTTTATTTGCTTGAGTATTTGATGTGTAATTGTCCAAAAAATACGGGTAATAGCACACGCTTGGGCAACACTGATCATTATATAAAAAAACTGTCATAACAAAAGAAATAGCTCTTTTAGTAGCGGTAGCAAAAGCCAAAAAGAGCGGGCGAACTAAAAAGAGCGACCTACTTTGTGGCTGAGCTGCGAACTAAAATATGCGCGATCGATCGAGAACTAAAACATGCGTTACCGGTCGCGAACTATTATGCAAAACGTATCTCGCTTCTAAGTTTGTTGAATTCTTTTCCGAAGACCGATGGGCAATAGCGAGAGAGCGCAAAGTAGAATTAAAAATCACGTGTTTGCCTTCTGCTGATAAGAGCCATTTGTAGGTGAGCGTCTGCCTGCTAGATTACATAGTTCAGTGCTACAAAATTTCTGTTTTGAAGTATTCTGCACTCTGCAATATCTGAGTAATAAATTCCATAATGCCAAGATATAGAGATAACTTAAACGCGAGAAATTATCCACAAACTGTTTCTTTTGGTCTGCGTGATATCGTTAGCGGCACAAGCAGCAACGCATGAAGCAGCTAGGTGGGGGAACTTCTCCCTCCACCTGCACGCACAGACCACACCGCTCAGCCGTCATTGGGAGCGCACGAACTAAAAGAACGAACTAGTTCGCGGCTCCCGATCGCGAACTATTATGCGCTAGTCTAAAACGTTGCACATTCTCGAATATGCTCCCAGCATTTCAAAGAAACAGATTATGAAAGGGACTTAACAGTCGGAATTGCTTAATTTTCCACGGAAAAAAAGTGCTGAGGGCAGATACAGTACCATCAAGCAGACAGATGCCTGGCCACGCCTACAGAAGAGCTACTGGCAGTAATTGATAAAGCATCGATTGACTAGTTGGGTATGATTTCTCGTGGTAGTTTACTTGTACCGCCAGAAACGTGGTTTCACTAAATAAGAAAATTCGAACTAATTTTTGCTGAGATTCATGGAAGTGACAATTTGTGTCGAGAAAATAATATCATTAGGATAACACACAGCGGTTCCTTAATATTCATCCAGAAATTATTCGAATTTGCGTCAGAACTAGAACATTCATTCGTTTGCGTTGGCTGTTGTCGTAAATCAAGGCATAAAAATCAAATGAAACTCTACGCCGAAAAGCGAGAAAACGTCATTTGTTGTCGCAATAGCTTTTGGGTAACAGAATAATTTAAGTACAAATGTATATTTCTGACAGAAAGATTGTGTAAATAGAGTGTTGGGTGTGACGTTGTGTGTATGAACTTCTGCTGAATTATCGTTCAGCATTACAAGACAGTAGAGGCAAAAACTTTGTATATTTAAAACACTACTTGTCACCTTCACTAGAGACAGAAAACGGTGATTAAATTTCCTTTCTTTTATCTAAATCGGACTTTTAAACACTTGTGTTCTTATTTTAATGTATTTTGATAATATGTATTAAGAGATTATTCAAATGTATATTTCGCGTTTCGTTGTTTGCAGTACGCACCTAATTGACTGACCCCCTCAGGGGCTCAGCATTAATTTGCTGGGTACGGGCTTGGCGAACCCGGGGTCCTGAGCTGTGGGCTGTGTCGCGCCAACAGTCCGCTACACGGTAAGCTCTGTGCGTGCCTCAACGACCATCGTTCGGCGCGACGGTGGAACGTTGTACGTTTCAGAGCCCGGGGATCTTGGCTTAGTCGCCCGGGTCGCGAGGACGGTACAAACCTCTATATAAAACCCCTCAATCTCAAGGTGTGCTACGTGCCGAGGAGATGCATGGCTGTTGAGGTTGAACAGCCGCTAGCGAGCAACCTCTGAGGAACCTGCCGCACCTCAGTTGTACAAGGCTTACCCAGGCAAGCGGGGCTCTGCCTGGGTGGACCTTTAGTTCCCTAGCTGCTCGTGGGACGAACATGAAACGAGCAATTACTAGCGTCGCCACACGCAAACCTGGCGTCTCTAAGCGTGGTAAAAGGGACTACAATGCTGCAGATTATGATCCCCAAACGTTTCCTTCTCTGGCTACACCTTGGGAAGAACGTCAGGGAAGACAGAAGGGTGAGGCTTATGCCCCTAAGTATCTGGTCTGTAGCCGTAGTGATGGGGAATCTTTTAAGACAGCTAAACCACTATTTTTTGTTGAAAACCTTGAAGACAAGTATGGAGAGGTGGAAGGAATGTCGAAGATGCGGTCGGGATCAGTATTAATAACGACGTCATCCCCAGCTCAATCACGGGCACTGCTTGCCTGTGAGAAGCTGGGTGATGTTTCCGTTACCATTACGCCGCACAAGACCCTAAACATGGTACAGGGTATCATCTTTCATAAAGACCTCTTGCTGCAGTCACATGACGAATTGCGTGCCAACCTAAAACGGCGGGGAGTACATTTTATTCGGCGAGTCCATAGGGGTCCGAAGGACAATAGGGTCGCCACCGGTGCCTTCATCTTGGCTTTTGAGGATGATTCATTGCCCGAGAAGGTCAAGGTGATGGTTTACCGGATCGACGTAAAGCCCTACGTTCCTCCCCCTATGCGCTGTTTTAAATGCTGGAAGTTTGGCCATATGAGCTCCCGATGTGATGCCAACCCAACATGTCGGGAGTGTGACGTGCCGTTCATCCGAACGTCCCTTGCACGCCGCCTCCAGTATGTGTCAACTGCGGCCAGAATCACTCCCCTTGCTCGCCTATGTGTACAGTTCTGCAGCAAGAGAGGAAAATCATGGAATACAAGACCAGAGATCGACTGACTTATTCAGAGGCCAAACGGAAATATCAGAAGCTCCATCCTGTCCGCCTGGTAACTACCTATACCGCGGCAGCCTCATCGTCCTCGTCCACTGTGCCTGCTGTTCCACCTGTTCCGTCAACGATAGCGCGCCCCCAGGCCCAATCGACTGACCCGGCCCCCCTACCAGCAGGGGGCACCTCATCTTCGGTGGCTCCCACTCTTTTCACAGTGGGAGCATCACCTGCTACAACACCGGGGACTCCAGTCCCCACCTCTAAGCCGGGGAAGGAGAAGCCTTCTCCGGCCCCTCTCGCTCGGAAGGGGTCCTTAGAGACAACCCCTTCTGCGGCTTCCCAGAGTGCTCCGGAGGATCCTGGCCGCAGTCTTCAGGATCTCCAACTTGCCGGTCGAAGAGCTTCCTGCTCTTCCTCCGTCCCGGATGCCACTTCTGCGAAGCCCCCTCGGCCCTGCAAACCAAAGGGCCAGCGAGGGGACAAGAAGAGAAATCAGAAGAAAGAATGTTCAGTGGCTTCAAAGCCACAACCACCCACATCCTCTTCTTTGGAGGATGAAGTCAAGATCCTTGCATCTCCTGAGGATCTCGCAATTACTGATTCCCCAGAAAATAAGATCTCTGGTTCCGTGAATTCCGAGCACATGGTAGCAGATGATCCGATGCAATGATCTGCTGTTTTATTCGTCATGGCGGTACAGCCAGAAGGAAACACGATCCTCCAGTGGAATTGTAGCGGCTTTTTCCACCACCTGCCTGAGCTACGACAACTTCTCAGCCAAACACCTGCCTTTTGTATCGCTCTTCAAGAGACCTGGTTCCCAGCGACGCAGTCCCCTGCCCTTCGAGGCTACCGGGGCTATTTTAAAAATCGGCCTATCTATGACAGAGTTTCTGGTGGAGTCTGTATCTATGTCCTAGCCGCTGTCCCGAGCGCTGCCGTGCCCCTTCAAATGCCCCTAGAGGCGGTTGCTGTTCGGCTCCGGGCAGTGCAAGATGTTACAATCTGTTCAATCTATCTCCCACCAGATGATGCTGTCTCTCCTGTGGACCTCGCTGCCTTGGTCGCCCAACTTCCCCCACCCTTCCTTCTTTTGGGGGATTTCAATGCCCACCACACTTTGTGGGGTGGCACGCAGACCTCGGCACGGGGTAGGGATGTTGAGACTCTACTGAACCAGCTGAACATCTGCCTCCTGAACACCGGTGCTGCTACTCACTTTAGCGTGGCACACAGTACATTCTCCGCCATAGACCTGTCTGTCTGTAGCCCAAGCCTACTTCCGCACTTCACTTGGAGGGTCCATGATGACCTGTGTGGCAGCGACCATTTCCCTATCTTCCTGTCGCTCCCACAGTGTCCATCTGCTGACCGTCTGCCTCGCTGGTCCCTCCATAGGGCCGACTGGACAGCATATTCCATAGCCGCTGTGCTTCCCTCTCCTCTTTTGGCTGATATAGATACCGCTGTTCAGCAGGTCACTCATTCGATCATTTCTGCTGCTGAGAAAACTGTACCCGTCTCACTGGGATCCCTCCACCGTAAGTCAGTGCCCTGGTGGACGCCGGAGATAGCTGAGGCCATCCGGGAACGTCGGCGAGCACTACAGCGCCACCGTCGCCACCCTTCCGTCGATAACCTTATTGCGTTTAAGCGTCTCCGTGCACGGGCACGCCGATTGATCCAGCAAAGCAAGAGGGCCTCCTGGGAGCGCTATGTCGCCTCCATTGGCTCCTGAGCATCACCTTCACGGGTATGGTTGCAAGTTCGACGCCTCTTTGGCCACCGCCCACCAGTGGGAATTCCGTGCCTCAGCATTCAGGGTACAATTTGCACTAACCCTCTCACAATAGCTGAGCATTTGGCACACCACTATGCTCGCACCTCAGCAACCGCTGCATATGATGCGGATTTCCGCGCCCTTAAAGAGCGCACC
Organism: Locusta migratoria; assembly: GCA_026315105.1. Lineage (NCBI taxonomy): Eukaryota > Metazoa > Arthropoda > Insecta > Orthoptera > Acrididae > Locusta > Locusta migratoria. The sequence continues at coordinate 97,949,376 of CM048754.1, forward strand.
GAGCGAAAACAGATATCCTTTCAAACGCGACGCCAGGAAATCTATAACATCCCTTTCAGCGAATGGGAGTTCGAAAGCGCCCTTGCCGCATGCCCAGCCACGTCCTCTGGACCCGACCGCATTCATAGTCAGTTCCTCCGACATCTGTCAGCAGACTCTAAGCGCCAACTTCTCTCCTTGCTGAATCGTCTCTGGGTTGAGGGTGTCTTCCCGTCTCAATGGCAGGATAGCATCATCATCCCAGTGATGAAGCCCGGAGCTGATCCACAGGTGGCTGATAGTTACCGCCCAATCAGCCTCACCAACGTTCCGTGTAAACTCCTCGAACGGATGGTGAGTCGGAGGCTCATGTGGATCCTCGAGGACCGAGGACTCTTGGCGCCTCAACAGGGTGGGTTCCGTCAAGGCCGCTCTGCTATAGACAATCTCGTGTCACTAGAGTCGGCCATTGGTACAGCATTTTCTCGCCGTGAACACCTGATTGCCGTCTTTTTTGACCTGCGGAAAGCGTATGACACCACCTGGCGCTATCATATTCTGTCTACACTGTACGATTGGGGCTTACGGGGTCCACTTCCTACATTCATTAAGAACTTCCTGGCGTTGCGTTCTTTTCGTGTTCGTGTTGGTTCTTGTTTCAGCTCACCTCATTGTCAAGAGAACGGAGTCCCACAAGGTTCCGCTCTTAGTGTTCCTTTATTCTTAATCGCCATAAACGGTCTTGCTGCAGCTGCGGGGTCATCGGTTTCTACTTCCTTGTATGCCGATGACTTCTGCATGTATTACAGCTCCTCCAGCATCAGCGTAGCTGAACGGCGGTTGCAGATCGCAATTCGGAAGGCACAGTCGTGGGCGTTTGCCCACGGTTTTCAATTTTCTGCATCCAAAACCCGTGTGATGCATTTCTGTCGACATCGGGCAGTACACCCGGAACCCGAACTGTATCTTGCTGATGACCTGCTGCGTGTCGAAGAGACGCACAGTTTTTTAGGAATGTTATTCGACAACCGTCTCACCTGGGTGCCACACCTTCGCCAGCTCAAACAAAAGTGCTGGCGACACCTTAATATTCTACGCTGTCTAAGCCATACTGTTTGGGGAGCGTCACGCCCAACGCTCCTGCACCTTTATAAGGCGCTCATCCAGTCGCGCCTAGACTATGGCTGCGTAGTATACGATTTGGCTGCACCTTCAGCACTGCAAACATTAGACCCAGTCTTACATTATGGAGTTCGTTTGGCGACAGGGGCTTTCCGCACGAGCCCTGTAACAAGCCTACTAGTTGAAGCTGGGGTCCTTCCTCTGCGGTTCCGCCGGCAGCACCTGCTGGCTTCGTACGTTGCCCATGTTAAGGCCTTGCCACACCATCCGAACCACCGGCTTCTTTTTCCAAGCGCTGCACTCCCTATCCCTCCAAGACGACCTCGGTCGGGTTACACATTATCAGTCCGCGTTCGTTCTCTACTTTCGTCCCTCGAATCCCAACCACTCCCTGCCACTTTCCACTATTCCTTTCAAATCCCTCCTTGGTCCATTCCTCGTTTGCAGCTTTGTCTGGATCTGGCCAATAGATCAAAGGGCTCCGTTTCTCCAATGCAACTCCGACACCAGTTCCTGGATCTCTTCAACTCTTTCCGTGGTGCTGAAGCCATCTATACTGATGGGTCCCTAGCTGATGGTCGTGCTGGGTATGCATGTCTCCATGGTGACCATGTCGAACAACATTCATTGCCCCGTGAAAGTAGTGTCTTTACTGCAGAGCTGGTCGCTATCCTCAAGGCTCTAGAACACCTCCGAGCCTGCCCCAGGGGGTCATTTGTCATCTGTAGTGACTCCCTGAGTGGCTTGCAGGCACTCGACCAGTTCTTCCCTCGTCACCCGTTAGTGCAGTCCATTTAAGACACTACTTACTCTCTTGGCAAATCTGGCCAATGTGTGGTCTTCCTATGGACCCCTGGCCACGTCGGCATTTTGGGGAATGAACGTGTTGACCGGTTGGCCAAACAAGCCGCCACTGCGTCACCCTTCACCATTGGCGTCATGGAATCAGACCTCAGGACATCATTGCACAAGAAGGTGCGTGATGCTTGGAGTGCCGAATGGTCTACCATGAGTGCAACAAACAAGCTCTGAGCAGTGAAGCTATCCACAACCCTGTGGAAGTCTTCACTGCGGCCGATCCTCCGAGAGGCGGTTGTCCTCTGCCGCCTCCGTATTGGGCACACGTGGTTGACCCATGGGTATCTCCTTCGCCGTGAGTCCCCGCCCGTGTATCGATGTGGTGTCGCAATGACAGTGGCCCATCTCTTGATGGACTGTCCGCTTTTAGCCAATCTGCGGCATTCTTTTAATCTCCCAGACGCACTACCCTTAGTTTTAAGTGACGACGCCTCTATGGCTAACAAAGTTTTACGTTTTATCCACGCTTCTGGTTTTTATGCATCTATCTAACCGTGGGTGCTGTGGCCTGATATCTTAGGCCACCAGCAACCCAGCTTTTTACCTTTTCACGTCCTTAGGAGTTCTTATTGTGTGCAGTGTGGCTGGCTCATCCTGTTTTTTCTTTGTGATCAGCCAGCCAAGGTACTCTGCTATCCAGTTTTATTCGTGACTTTCTTTTACTAATTCTGTGTTTCTTCGTTTTGTATTGTCAGTGGCTTGTCCATTCTTAACCTGCCCTTTTATGCGATGTCACTTTCAGGGCATTGTTTTATCTTTATTGACAGTTGACTCTCAGCTAGGAACAGGGGACTGATAACCTAGCTGTTTAGTCCCCTCAAAACAACCAACAACAACAATAATTGACTGACGTCATGGTGCCAATTCTCAGCTTGGCTTTTTCTACACAACTGGTAGTTTTGCATGACTCGTTTCGAAAATTTATTATTGTTGTTAAATACAAATATTTATCTACGCATTTTTTGTGGCGTTTTATAAACGGTGAGACTGATCATTTTCTTGTGTATATTTTCGTACATTATAACCTCAAAACAAACGAAAATAGTTTGAGATGACGACCTATGGAAACGTCACAAAAATACTTATGCATACATTTCCACTCGAGTACGCGAATAAATTCTCGAATATCGTCGTGCAGAATATAAAAAACACACAAAAAGAACGGAACACGTGCAGTTTTACTACATAAATAATTAATGCGGTTAAAGGCTTGCTGACTAATCGATTATGATGACAGAAATTACGTCAAAAATTTCTACTTCCCATAAAATTACCAGTTCCATTTCCTCCTGGCGCTTAAAATGGTAAAAATTTGGATAACCTTTATTATATAATAAACTTCCTGGCGAGTATTTCGATGCCTATTATGAATATATATCACAAATAAACTACGAAAATGCAAGGATAAGCATATTTCATCATTTAAACCAGTACTTCCCACATTTTATGTTTTCCCACATTTTACACCATTTCAATAAAGTCCCTTGAAAAGTGTAAAAACGGGGTTCTATTGTATGTTGTTGTTGTGGTCTTCAGTCCAGAGATTGGTTTCATGCAGCTCTCCACCCTATTTTATCTTGAGCGATCCTCTTCATGTCCTCATAAGAACGGCACCCTACATCTATTTGAATCTGCTTACTGTATTCATGTCTTGGTATCCCTCTACGATTGTTAGCCCACACACTTCCCTCCAATGCTGAATTCACGATTTCTTGATGTCTAAGAATGTGTCCTACCAATCAATCCCTTCTTTTAGTCAAGGTATGCCAAAAATTTCTGTTCTCCCCAATGCTGCTCAGTACCTCTTAATTGGTTACGTGGTCTACCCACCTAATCTTCAGCATTCTTCTGTAACACCACATTTCAAAAGGCTCTATCCTCTTGCATATCAGTAAACTTTAACTACAATCACATAGTGCATCTGTGCACTTTAAATTATCTTCTACAACTGTTGACATCAGAAGTTGATGGCTTTGTAACAAAATTTTATACCAGAAGATGATGGCAGAGACCATCGAAATAAAATTATTCTTTTTGGAACCCATCATATTGTATCATGTCCTTACAATGTATACAGATTTCTCTATAGACCAATTCACTAATGGCAGTAAAAAGGAACCCCTAAATATTTCTATTTTCGATCTCATTTTGTCATGTATCCTCTAGGGTTTGGACACAGTGGGGGGAGCTGGAGCTGGACTTGCTGGCTGAGTCAGAGAGTTTCTTCCACCAAATACGAAACCTGATCTGGGACCGCGTATAAAACCTACCTCTTGCCAATCATGACATATTCTGGAGGCCTGTGTCATAAATAAGAGAGATTCAGAAAGTGAAATACGACCATGTCAAATGAAGTTCCTTAGGTCAGATCTTCAAAAAACTTGCAGAGACAGAGTCAGGATAAGGAGAGACCTACAGTCGACATCGACCCCGGAGGAGAGGACAAGTACTGCGAGACTGAAGTGGTTCAGTCACGTGAAGTGAATGCACCTAACTTGAAACTCAACGCCAGTATTCGGAGATGGAGGTGCCAGGAAGAAGATAAGTTGGGCGCTCTAGAAAGAGATCGACAGACCAAGTGAATGAAGATGTCAAGACGAGAGGAGTAACATGTACCAGGACAGAAATCAGTGGAGGCATGTCGTTCACAGAGTTCCTTCCCGATACAATTCCGTAAGCGGCCGACTGCGAACAGCGGACAAATTGAAGAGCGCCTCGGCGGCCATTGTGGTGGCAAACTTCCGTGACAACTTTAACTGTGCAGAAGACTCTTTTTGGTTAGAAAGAGCATTCATGTGAGAAGAGTCGTGAAAACTATGTCTAATTGACATAAAAAGGTAAAGGTAAAGCAGTCAACAATCCGAAGATTGGTTTGAACACCACAGTGCTTTACTAGGCATGGTCCTGTTTGGAGGTGGTATGCCGTTGCCTTCCTCCGACCTTCGAACTGGCTTACCCAGCCAGTTATAGGGGGACCTACAGTTTAACGAGGGTTCCGAACCACGGTGCTACTCGGTATTTTTCACATGAGCAATACTGCCAGAGGTGAAAGAAGTGGAAAGTGACAGATAAAAATCCTAGGACCTGGCGGGGATCGAACCTTTGGATTTGTAGTTTGGCACTCTACCACTGTGCAACCGAGGGGCACTCTAATTGACATACATAACGACAAAACAGCTTCAGACTCCTTGAATATAGAGAACTAATCGGTTGTGGTACATTTACACAAACGGTGTAGAAGTTGGCCAACAGTGTTTTCTGTTCCCAAGGGAACCGGAACTATAACATTTAGTTTCTCAGTGTTCTAAGTGCAACATATGAACGCAACTTATCGTCAGAGACGATTTTTTTTTCTTTGCACTTTCTCTGTATATTCTACGACGGTGAAAGTTTCATACAAACATTAATTTCGGAAGAGTTTCACACTTTACGTCTTTACTTTAGTGCTGTATTCTCAAATATTTAGATATTTCGTAGCATCAAAAACTGAAACAGGGCTGCCTGAAATAGCTAAAATCGATCGTGAAAGTGAAATATGTCACCAGATACATAACTGTAAAATAGCTTCTTACCTTGTCAATACAGCAATCAGCCACTACCAAAATTCTTTTAAGAACACGAAGTATGATATAACTTTTTCTTAACTAAGGCATCTGACAATAGCATTAGGGTATCTAGCAAGAAAATTAGCATTTTTAATGCTGTAATCCAAATACGTTACAGCAGAGTGAACTGTTCAAAAGTCAGCAACTATCGTCACAGGGTTGAACTTCACAATGTGCATCCACTGTGGCTAGGTGCCGTCCATATATGGAACTATACACATTTCAGCAAACCCCTCTCAGTTCTTATACCTATATGTAAAGCAGATTGTCTTTAAATTCTGCGTTACAAGTTGCTAATATTAAATTCATAAACAAAAATTCGAACTGCAGTGAGGCAACTAATTTCGTGACCCCAATAAGTAGTAGGGGTACTTGTATTCCTGAGAAATGTAAATTGAAAGAAAGTATTCGTTCTTTTTATTTCTTTCTTAAATTGATTTATGCAGTTAAATTCTGAGCAGCTCTTCACCATCCTGCTTCAAGTATACTGCACTAGTCAAACAGTACAGACGTGACTGTCAATGGTGTATATATCCCACAGTAGCTATTTAATACACTGGTATTTATGTGACGCTTGCCACTACCATGGCGGCCGGTCGAAGGTTCAAATTATCCCGCGACAGCAGCGCCGTTACAGAGTCCAGTTATTTTTACAAGGTCTTTGACTCGGTGTAATACTTATGACTTACAGCCATCATATGAGATCTGAGTTTCTTTCCAGTACAGCAAGCTACAACCTGGTAGTAGACAGTTGTTGAAAGCTGGTGAGAACCATGCCCGGTGGTACAATAGGTTGGGTTCCCATGGGAAAGAGTGCTGGCAAGTTCCCCCGAATTCTAGGGAAGTCCCCGAGCTGCATGCACTGAACGCCGATTGGCTGTTGTACTGGTGGTCACGCGCCAAAACATGCGTATTCTATATTTAATATTTAAGATACTAATTATTTATTCTATGTCAAAGTCAAGTTAGGAAAGCTCTCAAAGCCAAGCTATGCCCTGAATAGATAATGTATATTAACTCTTGCAAAATAAATAAACGAAACAATTAATATAAGACAGACGACGCACGGCAGCCATGTCTAAGTGTCAAATTGCGGAGCGAAGGCAGCCTCGCATCAAGCTGCCACACTTCAGTTCAGAACACGCTTTCGCAGAAGTAACATGTAGCTGTCGCATAATATGTAGGTGGTCATGAAACTTGGTCTCATCAATTTAGAACAATGCTAAATGACATAATGTTGAATGCTTTGGTGAGGCGAGAGTCAGCAGCCGTATTATATTTCATTAAATGCATTTTTAAAAACCATCAGCTGTTTATTCAAAATCTTCCATATCTACCAGTTTTGGTCAATAGACCATCTTCATGGATAAAAACATTCAGTTTTAACACCTTTTTATCCATGAAGATAGTCTATTGACCGAAACTTGCCGAGGTGGGGTGCGTGCCTCAACGATACAGATAGCCGTACCGTAGGTGCAACCACAGCGGAGGGGTATCTGTGGAGAGGCCAGACAAACGTGTGGTTCCTGAAGAGGGGCACCAGCCTTTTCAGTAGTTACAGGGACAACAGTCTGGATGATTGACTGAGCGGCCTTGTAACATCAGCTAATGTGGCTTTGCCACACAGCTACTGCGAACGGCTGAAAGCAAGGGGAAACTACAGCCGTTACTTTTCCCGAGGACATGCAGCTCTACTGTATGAACATATGATGATGGCATCCTCTCGGGTAAAATATTCCGGAGGTAAAATAGTCCCCCATTCGGATCTCCGGGCGGGGACTACTCAGGAGAATGTTGTCATCAGGAAAGACAATACTGGCATTCTACGGATCGGAGCGTGGAATGTTAGATCCCTTAATCGGGTAGGAAAATTAGAAAATTTAAAAAGGGAAATGGATAGGTTGAAGTTAGATATAGTGGGGATTAGTGAAGTTTGTTGGCAGGATGAACAGGATTTGTGGTCAGGTGAGTACAGGGTTATAAATACAAAATCAGTTGGGGGTATCACAGGCGTAGGACTGATAATGAATAAGAAAATAGGAATGTGGGTAAACTACTATGAGCAGCACAGTGATCGCATTATCATTGTAAAGATAGATACGAAGCCAACACCGACAACAGTAGTACAGGTTTATATGCCAACTAGCTCTGCCGATGATGAGGAGATCGAAGAAATATATGAGGAGCTAAAGGAAATTATTCAGACAGTTAAGGGAGAGGAAAACTTAATTGTGATGGGAGACTGGAATTCAGTAGTAGGAAAAGGAAGAGAAGGAAAAATAGTAGGTGAATATGGACTGGGCAAAAGGAATGAAAGAGGAAGCCGCCTGGTAGAATTTTGCACGGAACATGATTTAATCGTAACAAACACCTGGTTTAAGAATCACAAAAGAAGGATGTATGCGTGGAAGAGACCAGGAGACACCGGAAGGTATCAGATAGATTTTATGAAGGTAAGACATAAATTCAGGAATCAGGTTATAAACTGCAAGACGTACCCAGGGGCAGATATAGACTCTGACCATAACTTGTTAGTCATGAACTGTACGCTGAAACTGAAAAAAACTGCAGAAAGGTAGGAAAATAAGGAGATGGGACTTAGATAAATTGAAGGAAAGTGAAGTTCTGGCGAATTTCAGAGGGAGATTTAGGCAACAATTGACAGAAACAGGAGGAAATAAAACAGAAGAAGAGGAATGGGTAGTATTGAGACATGAAATAGTGAAGGCAGCAGAGGACAAAATAGGTAGAATGGCAAGACCTACAAAAAATCCTTGGATATCACAGGAAATACTAAATTTAATTAATGAAAGGAGAAAATATAAAAATGCAGTAAATGAAACAGGCAACATGGAGTACAGAAGACTAAAAAATGAGAATGACAGGAAGTGCAAAATAGCTAAGCAGGAGTGGCTAGAAGCCAAATGCAAATCTGTAGAAGAATGTATAAGAAGGGGAAAAGTAGATACCGCCTACAGGAAAATAAGAGAGACATTTGGGGACAAGAAAAGCAACTCTACGAATATCAAGAACTCAGATGGGAAACCAGTTCTCAGCAAAGAAGGGAAAGCTGAAAGGTGGAAAGAATACATAGAACAGCTTTACAAAGGAAATGAACTCAGAGACGATGTTGTAGCAAGGGAAGAGGAAGTAGATCAAGATGAAATAGGAGATGCTATACTGAGAGATGAATTTGACAGAGCCTTGAAAGACCTAGGTCGGAACAAGGCCCCAGGAGTAGATGACATACCCTCAGAGCTACTAAACTCTCTGGGAGAGCCAGCCATGACAAGACTATTTGAACTGGTGTGTAGGATGTATGAGACAGGCGAAATGCCCTCAGACTTTAAGAAAAATGTAATAATCCCCATCCCAAAGAAATCAGGCGCAGACAGGTGTGAAAATTACAGAACCATCAGTTTGATAAGTAATGGTTGCAAAATTTTAACACGAATTGTCTACAGGAGAATGGAAAAGCTGGTAGAAGCTGACCTCGGGGAAGATCAGTTTGGAATCAGGAGGAACGTAGGAACCCGGGAGGCAATACTCACTTTACGTCTTATCTTAGAAGATAGATTAGGGAAAGGCAAACCTACATTTTTAGCTTTTGTAGATTTGAAGAAAGCATTTGACAATGTTGACTGGAATATACTCTTTCAAATTCTGAAGTCAGCAGGGGTAAAATTTAGGGAAAGGAGAGTTATTTATAACTTGTACAAAAGCCAGACCGCAGTTATTAGACTCGAAGGGCATGAAAGGGAAGCATCAGTTGGGAACGGAGTAAGACAGGGTTGTAGCCTTTCTCCGATGTTATTCAATTTGTACGTCGAGCAGGCGGTGAAGGAAAGCAAGGAAAAATTTGGAATAGGGATTAAAGTACAGGGGGAAGAAATAAAAACATTGCGTTTTGCTGATGACATTGTAATTCTGTCAGAGACAGCAAAGGACCTGGAAGAGCGGTTGAATGGAATGGACAGTGTATTGAAGAAAGCGTATAAAATGAACATTAACAAGAGCAAAACAAAAATAATGGAATGCGGTCTTAGAAAATCAGGCGATGCTGAAGGAATTAGATTAGGTAACGAAACAATGAAGGTGGTAGATGAGTTTTGTTACTTGGGTAGTAAAATAACATGTGATGGTAGCAGTACAGAGGATATAAAATGCAGAATGGCAATGGGAAGAAAAGCATTTTTGAAAAAGAGAAATTTGCTTACATCGAATATTAATTTAAGTGTAAAGAAGTCGTTTCTAAAGACATTTGTTTGGAGTGTTGCCTTGTACGGGAGTGAAACATGGACGATAAGCAGTGCGGACAGGAAGAGAATAGAGGCTTTTGAAATGTGGTGTTACAGAAGAATGCTGAAGATTAGGTGGGTAGATCGCATAACCAATGAAGAAGTACTGAACAGAATTGGTGAGAAAAGGAATTTTTGGCATACCCTGACTAAAAGAAGGGATCGCTTGGTATGACACATTCTTAGACATCGGGGAATCGTAAATTTAGCATTGGAGGGAAGTGTGTGGGGTAAAAATCGCAGAGGGAGACCAAGAGACACGTATAGTAAGCAGATTCAAGTGGATGTGGGTTGCCGTTCTTATGAGATGATGAAAAGGCTTGCTCAGGATAGAGTAGGGTGGAGAGCTGCATCAAACCAGTCTCCGGACTGAAGACCATAACACATATAAGGTTTTGAATAAACAGCTGATGGTTTTTAAAAATGCATTTTATGAAACATAATATTGAACTTCCAATTAAGACAATGTGTACTGTGTGAATATTTAGATGCGCTTTGCTGTTTTCCGCATTCATTAAATAAATTAGCTGGCATCCCAGAATCTTCAGTATCATTCCCTGGTTAGTCGAGTTCCTGCCAACAAATTAATAATTTCAGCCTCGCTTCAAGAACTCCGACCTGTGCGCTACCATCTGCGTGGGGGCGACAGTTTTAGATAACGTCAGGTTGGTGAAATTTAGAGTTTCTACTCTTCACACAGTGCAGTGGGGCGAAACTGCAACTGTAACGAAGTGTACTGCTCTCCGTTGGATCTTCTCCACTTCCTCTATCAACCCCACCTGGCACGGTTACCAGACTAGTGAGCAGTATTCAAGCTGTGGGAGAACAAGTGTACTGTAACCTACTTCTCCACCTCCTCTATCAACCCCACCTGGCACGGTTACCAGACTAGTGAGCAGTATTCAAGCTGTGGGAGAACAAGTGTACTGTAACCTACTTCTCCACCTCCTCTATCAACCCCACCTGGCACGGTTACCAGACTAGTGAGCACTATTCAAGCTGTGGGAGAACAAGTGTACTGTAACCTACTTCTCCACCTCCTCTATCAACCCCACCTGGCACGGTTACCAGACTAGTGAGCACTATTCAAGCTGTGGGAGAACAAGTGTACTGTAACCTACTTCTCCACCTCCTCTATCAACCCCACCTGGCACGGTTACCAGACTAGTGAGCACTATTCAAGCTGTGGGAGAACAAGTGTACTGTAACCTACTTCTCCACCTCCTCTATCAACCCCACCTGGCACGGTTACCAGACTAGTGAGCACTATTCAAGCTGTGGGAGAACAAGTGTACTGTAACCTACTTCTCCACCTCCTCTATCAACCCCACCTGGCACGGTTACCAGACTAGTGAGCACTATTCAAGCTGTGGGAGAACAAGTGTACTGTAACCTACTTCTCCACCTCCTCTATCAACCCCACCTGGCACGGTTACCAGACTAGTGAGCACTATTCAAGCTGTGGGAGAACAAGTGTACTGTAACCTACTTCTCCACCTCCTCTATCAACCCCACCTGGCACGGTTACCAGACTAGTGAGCACTATTCAAGCTGTGGGAGAACAAGTGTACTGTAACCTACTTCTCCACCTCCTCTATCAACCCCACCTGGCACGGTTACCAGACTAGTGAGCACTATTCAAGCTGTGGGAGAACAAGTGTACTGTAACCTACTTCTCCACCTCCTCTATCAACCCCACCTGGCACGGTTACCAGACTAGTGAGCACTATTCAAGCTGTGGGAGAACAAGTGTACTGTAACCTACTTCTCCACCTCCTCTATCAACCCCACCTGGCACGGTTACCAGACTAGTGAGCACTATTCAAGCTGTGGGAGAACAAGTGTACTGTAACCTACTTCTCCACCTCCTCTATCAACCCCACCTGGCACGGTTACCAGACTAGTGAGCACTATTCAAGCTGTGGGAGAACAAGTGTACTGTAACCTACTTCTCCACCTCCTCTATCAACCCCACCTGGCACGGTTACCAGACTAGTGAGCACTATTCAAGCTGTGGGAGAACAAGTGTACTGTAACCTACTTCTCCACCTCCTCTATCAACCCCACCTGGCACGGTTACCAGACTAGTGAGCACTATTCAAGCTGTGGGAGAACAAGTGTACTGTAACCTACTTCTCCACCTCCTCTATCAACCCCACCTGGCACGGTTACCAGACTAGTGAGCACTATTCAAGCTGTGGGAGAACAAGTGTACTGTAACCTACTTCTCCACCTCCTCTATCAACCCCACCTGGCACGGTTACCAGACTAGTGAGCACTATTCAAGCTGTGGGAGAACAAGTGTACTGTAACCTACTTCTCCACCTCCTCTATCAACCCCACCTGGCACGGTTACCAGACTAGTGAGCACTATTCAAGCTGTGGGAGAACAAGTGTACTGTAACCTACTTCTCCACCTCCTCTATCAACCCCACCTGGCACGGTTACCAGACTAGTGAGCACTATTCAAGCTGTGGGAGAACAAGTGTACTGTAACCTACTTCTCCACCTCCTCTATCAACCCCACCTGGCACGGTTACCAGACTAGTGAGCACTATTCAAGCTGTGGGAGAACAAGTGTACTGTAACCTACTTCTCCACCTCCTCTATCAACCCCACCTGGCACGGTTACCAGACTAGTGAGCACTATTCAAGCTGTGGGAGAACAAGTGTACTGTAACCTACTTCTCCACCTCCTCTATCAACCCCACCTGGCACGGTTACCAGACTAGTGAGCACTATTCAAGCTGTGGGAGAACAAGTGTACTGTAACCTACTTCTCCACCTCCTCTATCAACCCCACCTGGCACGGTTACCAGACTAGTGAGCACTATTCAAGCTGTGGGAGAACAAGTGTACTGTAACCTACTTCTCCACCTCCTCTATCAACCCCACCTGGCACGGTTACCAGACTAGTGAGCACTATTCAAGCTGTGGGAGAACAAGTGTACTGTAACCTACTTCTCCACCTCCTCTATCAACCCCACCTGGCACGGTTACCAGACTAGTGAGCACTATTCAAGCTGTGGGAGAACAAGTGTACTGTAACCTACTTCTCCACCTCCTCTATCAACCCCACCTGGCACGGTTACCAGACTAGTGAGCACTATTCAAGCTGTGGGAGAACAAGTGTACTGTAACCTACTTCTCCACCTCCTCTATCAACCCCACCTGGCACGGTTACCAGACTAGTGAGCACTATTCAAGCTGTGGGAGAACAAGTGTACTGTAACCTACTTCTCCACCTCCTCTATCAACCCCACCTGGCACGGTTACCAGACTAGTGAGCACTATTCAAGCTGTGGGAGAACAAGTGTACTGTAACCTACTTCTCCACCTCCTCTATCAACCCCACCTGGCACGGTTACCAGACTAGTGAGCACTATTCAAGCTGTGGGAGAACAAGTGTACTGTAACCTACTTCTCCACCTCCTCTATCAACCCCACCTGGCACGGTTACCAGACTAGTGAGCACTATTCAAGCTGTGGGAGAACAAGTGTACTGTAACCTACTTCTCCACCTCCTCTATCAACCCCACCTGGCACGGTTACCAGACTAGTGAGCACTATTCAAGCTGTGGGAGAACAAGTGTACTGTAACCTACTTCTCCACCTCCTCTATCAACCCCACCTGGCACGGTTACCAGACTAGTGAGCAGTATTCAAGCTGTGGGAGAACAAGTGTACTGTAACCTACTTCTCCACCTCCTCTATCAACCCCACCTGGCACGGTTACCAGACTAGTGAGCACTATTCAAGCTGTGGGAGAACAAGTGTACTGTAACCTACTTCTCCACCTCCTCTATCAACCCCACCTGGCACGGTTACCAGACTAGTGAGCACTATTCAAGCTGTGGGAGAACAAGTGTA